>CADEHL010000086.1:0-73121 GCA_902827135.1 Harpagifer antarcticus
GGGGAAAAGAGAGGGTCTCCTGACACACGGGGGAAAAGAGAGGGTCTCCTGACACACGGGGGAAAAGAGAGGGTCTCCTGACACGCGGGGGAAAGAGAGAGGGTCTCCTGACACACGGGGGAAAGAGAGAGGGTCTCCTGACACACGGGGGAAAAGAGAGGGTCTCCTGACACACGGGGGAAAGAGAGAGGGTCTCCTGACACACGGGGGAAAAGAGAGGGTCTCCTGACACACGGGGGAAAGAGAGAGGGTCTCCTGACACACGGGGGAAAAGAGAGGGTCTCCACTGACACGCGGGGGAAAGAGAGAGGGTCTCCTGACACACGGGGGGAAGAGAGAGGGTCTCCTGACACGCGGGGGGAAAGAGAGAGGGTCTCCTGACACACAGGGGAAAGAGAGAGGGTCTCCTGACACACGGGGGCAAGAGAGAGGGTCTCCTGACACACAGGGGAAAGAGAGAGGGTCTCCTGACACACGGGGGAAAAAGAGAGGGTCTCCTGACACACAGGGGAAAGAGAGAGGGTCTCCTGACACACGGGGGAAAGAGAGAGGGTCTCCTGACACACGGGGGAAAAGAGAGAGGGTATCACACGGGGGAAAGAGAGAGGGTCTCCTGACACACGGGGAAAAGAGAGGGTCTCCTGACACACGGGGGAAAAGAGAGAGGGTATCACACGGGGGAAAGAGAGAGGGTCTCCTGACACACGGGGGAAAGAGAGAGGGTCTCCTGACACGCGGGGGAAAAAGAGAGGGTCTCCTGACACGCGGGGGCAAGAGAGAGAGTCTCCTGACACACATGGAAAAGAGAGAGGGTCTCCTGACACACGGGGGAAAGAGAGAGGGTCTCCTGACACGCGGGGGGAAAAGAGAGGGTCTCCTGACACGCGGGGGAAAGAGAGAGAGTCTCCTGACACACATGGAAAAGAGAGAGGGTCTCCTGACACACGGGGGAAAGAGAGAGGGTCTCCTGACACACGGGGGAAAGAGAGAGGGTCTCCTGACACGCGGGGGGAAAGAGAGAGGGTCTCCTGACACACGGGGGAAAGAGAGAGGGTCTCCTGACACACGGGGGGGAAAGAGAGAGGGTCTCCTGACACGCGGGGGGGAAAGAGAGAGGGTCTCCTGACACACGGGGGGAAAGAGAGAGGGTCTCCTGACACACGGGGGGAAAGAGAGAGGGTCTCCTGACACACGGGGGAAAGAGAGAGGGTCTCCTGACACACGGGGGCAAGAGAGAGGGTCTCCTGACACACGTGGAAAAGAGAGAGGGTCTCCTGACACACGGGGGAAAGAGAGAGGGTCTCCTGACACACGGGGGGAAAAGAGAGAGGGTCTCCTGAAACACGGGGGAAAAGAGAGAGGGTCTCCTGACACGCGGGGGAAAGAGAGAGGGTCTCCTGACACACGGGGGGAAAGAGAGAGGGTCTCCTGACACGCGGGGGGAAAGAGAGAGGGTCTCCTGACACACGGGGGGAAAGAGAGAGGGTCTCCTGACACACGGGGGGAAAGAGAGAGGGTCTCCTGACACACGGGGGAAAGAGAGAGGGTCTCCTGACACACGGGGGAAAGAGAGAGGGTCTCCTGACACACGGGGGAAAGAGAGAGGGTCTCCTGACACACGGGGGAAAGAGAGAGGGTCTCCTGACACACGGGGGAAAGAGAGAGGGTCTCCTGACATGCGGGGGGAAAGAGAGAGGGTCTCCTGACACACGGGGGGAAAGAGAGAGGGTCTCCTGACACACGGGGGAAAGAGAGAGGGTCTCCTGACATGCGGGGGGAAAGAGAGAGGGTCTCCTGACCACACGGGGGAAAGAGAGAGGGTCTCCTGACATGCGGGGGAAAGAGAGAGGGTCTCCTGACATGCGGGGGAAAGAGAGAGGGTCTCCTGACACACGGGGGAAAGAGAGAGGGTCTCCTGACACACGGGGGAAAGAGAGAGGGTCTCCTGACATGCGGGGGAAAGAGAGAGGGTCTCCTGACACACGGGGGAAAGAGAGAGGGTCTCCTGACACACGTGGAAAAGAGAGAGGGTCTCCTGACACACGGGGGAAAGAGAGAGGGTCTCCTGACACACGGGGGAAAGAGAGAGGGTCTCCTGACACACGGGGGAAAGAGAGAGGGTCTCCTGACATGCGGGGGGAAAGAGAGAGGGTCTCCTGACACACGGGGGAAAGAGAGAGGGTCTCCTGACACACGGGGGAAAGAGAGAGGGTCTCCTGACACACGGGGGAAAGAGAGAGGGTCTCCTGACACACGGGGGGCACATGGTTAGCGTACTTTAGCCGGGCAGCGGGCGATCTTCTCCTCAGTGTCCTTCAGAGCCACGGCGTACTCATGGACGTCGTCTGAGACCACCACCATCTGTAGAGAGAGAACACAAGATGAAGAGACCCCCTCAGCTCACTGCTGGTACTGCATGCAGACCAGGGAACAAGGACACGTTCAAAGGTCCTTGTTTCATACAGTTGGGAAGAAGTGGAGTACACACACTTCCTTACTGAAGTGCATGTTTCTGGTATCAGTACTTTACTCCACCAGTTTCTGACCACTTTTTACTTTGACTTCTTACATGTTGAACTCAAATACCTGTACTTTCTACTTCTCACATGTTGAACTCAAAGACCTGTACTTTCTACTTCTTACATGTTGAACTCAAATACCTGTACTTTCTACTTCTTACATGTTGAACTCAAATACCTGTACTTTCTACTTCTTACATGTTGAACTCAAATACCTGTACTTTCTACTTCTTACATGTTGAACTCAAATACCTGTACTTTCTACTTCTTACATGTTGAACTCAAATACCTGTACTTTCTACTTCTTACATGTTGAACTCAAATACCTGTACTTTCTACTTCTTACATGTTGAACTCAAAGACCTGTACTTTCTACTTCTTACATGTTGAACTCAAATACCTGTACTTTCTACTTCTTACATGTTGAACTCAAATACCTGTACTTTCTACTTCTTACATGTTGAACCCAAATACCTGTACTTTCTACTTCTCACATGTTGAACTCAAATACCTGTACTTTCTACTTCTTACATGTTGAACTCAAATACCTGTACTTTCTACTTCTTACATGTTGAACCCAAATACCTGTACTTTCTACTTCTCACATGTTGAACTCAAATACCTGTACTTTCTACTTCTTACATTTTGAACTCAAATACCTGTACTTTCTACTTCTTACATGTTGAACTCAAATACCTGTACTTTCTACTTCTTACATGTTGAACCCAAATACCTGTACTTTCTACTTCTCACATGTTGAACTCAAATACCTGTACTTTCTACTTCTTACATGTTGAACTCAAATACCTGTACTTTCTACTTCTTACATGTTGAACCCAAATACCTGTACTTTCTACTTCTCACATGTTGAACTCAAATACCTGTACTTTCTACTTCTTACATGTTGAACTCAAAGACCTGTACTTCTACTTCTTACATGTTGAACTCAAATACCTGTACTTTCTACTTCTTACATGTTGAACTCAAATACCTGTACTTTCTACTTCTTACATGTTGAACTCAAATACCTGTACTTTCTACTTCTTACATGTTGAACTCAAAGACCTGTACTTTCTACTTCTTACATGTTGAACTCAAATACCTGTACTTTCTACTTCTCACATGTTGAACTCAAAGACCTGTACTTTCTACTTCTTACATGTTGAACTCAAATACCTGTACTTTCTACTTCTTACATGTTGAACTCAAATACCTGTACTTTCTACTTCTTACATGTTGAACTCAAATACCTGTACTTTCTACTTCTTACATGTTGAACTCAAATACCTGTACTTTCTACTTCTTACATGTTGAACTCAAATACCTGTACTTTCTACTTCTTACATGTTGAACTCAAAGACCTGTACTTTCTACTTCTTACATGTTGAACTCAAATACCTGTACTTTCTACTTCTTACATGTTGAACTCAAATACCTGTACTTTCTACTTCTTACATGTTGAACTCAAATACCTGTACTTTCTACTTCTCACATGTTGAACTCAAATACCTGTACTTTCTACTTCTTACATGTTGAACTCAAATACCTGTACTTTCTACTTCTCACATGTTGAACTCAAATACCTGTACTTTCTACTTCTTACATGTTGAACCCAAATACCTGTACTTTCTACTTCTTACATGTTGAACTCAAATACCTGTACTTTCTACTTCTTACATTTTGAACTCAAATACCTGTACTTTCTACTTCTTACATGTTGAACTCAAATACCTGTACTTTCTACTTCTTACATGTTGAACCCAAATACCTGTACTTTCTACTTCTCACATGTTGAACTCAAATACCTGTACTTTCTACTTCTTACATGTTGAACCCAAATACCTGTACTTTCTACTTCTCACATGTTGAACTCAAAGACCTGTACTTCTTACATGTTGAACTCAAATACCTGTACTTTCTACTTCTCACATGTTGAACTCAAAGACCTGTACTTTCTACTTCTTACATGTTGAACTCAAATACCTGTACTTTCTACTTCTTACATGTTGAACTCAAATACCTGTACTTTCTACTTCTTACATGTTGAACACAAATACCTGTACTTTCTACTTCTCACATGTTGAACTCAAAGACCTGTACTTTCTACTTCTTACATGTTGAACCCAAATACCTGTACTTTCTACTTCTTACATGTTGAACTCAAATACCTGTACTTTCTACTTCTCACATGTTGAACCCAAATACCTGTACTTTCTACTTCTTACATGTTGAACACAAAGACCTGTACTTTCTACTTCTTACATGTTGAACACAAATACCTGTACTTTCTACTTCTTACATGTTGAACTCAAATACCTGTACTTTCTACTTCTCACATGTTGAACCCAAATACCTGTACTTTCTACTTCTTACATGTTGAACCCAAATACCTGTACTTTCTACTTCTTACATGTTGAACTCAAATACCTGTACTTTCTACTTCTCACATGTTGAACTCAAAGACCTGTACTTTCTACTTCTTACATGTTGAACTCAAATACCTGTACTTTCTACTTCTCACATGTTGAACTCAAAGACCTGTACTTTCTACTTCTTACATGTTGAACTCAAAGACCTGTACTTTCTACTTCTTACATGTTGAACTCAAATACCTGTACTTTCTACTTCTTACATGTTGAACTCAAAGACCTGCACTTTCTACTTCTTACATGTTGAACTCAAAGACCTGTACTTTCTACTTCTTACATGTTTAACTCAAATACCTGTACTCTCTACTTCTTACATGTTGAACTCAAATACCTGTACTTTCTACTTCTTACATGTTGAACTCAAATACCTGTACTTTATACTTCTTACATGTTGAACTCAAATACCTGTACTTTCTACTTCTCACATGTTGAACTCAAATACCTGTACTTTCTACTTCTTACATGTTGAACTCAAATACCTGTACTTTCTACTTCTTACATGTTGAACTCAAATACCTGTACTTTCTACTTCTTACATGTTGAACTCAAATACCTGTACTTTCTACTTCTTACATGTTGAACTCAAATACCTGTACTTTCTACTTCTCACATGTTGAACTCAAAGACCTGTACTTTCTACTTCTTACATGTTGAACCCAAATACCTGTACTTTGAGTAAAGGATGTGTACTTCTACTTGAGTAAAGGATGTGTACTTCTACTTGAGTAAAGGATGTGTACTTCTACTTGAGTAAAGGATGTGTACTTCTACTTGAGTAAAGGATGTGTACTTCTACTTGAGTAAAGGATGTGTACTTCTACTTGAGTAAAGGAACTGTGTACTTCTACTTGAGTAAAGGATGTGTACTTCTACTTGAGTAAAGGAACTGTGTACTTCTACATGAGTAAAGGATGTGTACTTCTACTTGAGTAAAGGATGTGTACTTCTACTTGAGTAAAGGATGTGTACTTCTACTTGAGTAAAGGATGTGTACTTCTACTTGAGTAAAGGATGTGTACTTCTACTTGAGTAAAGGAACTGTGTACTTCTACTTGAGTAAAGGAACTGTGTACTTCTACTTGAGTAAAGGATGTGTACTTCTACTTGAGTAAAGGATGTGTACTTCTACTTGAGTAAAGGAACTGTGTACTTCTACATGAGTAAAGGATGTGTACTTCTACTTGAGTAAAGGATGTGTACTTCTACTTGAGTAAAGGATGTGTACTTCTACTTGAGTAAAGGATGTGTACTTCTACTTGAGTAAAGTATGTGTACTTCTAATTGAGTGAAGGATGTGTACTTCTACTTGAGTAAAGGAACTGTGTACTTCTACTTGAGTAAAGGATGTGTACTTCTACTTGAGTAAAGGATGTGTACTTCTACTTGAGTAAAGGAACTGTGTACTTCTACATGAGTAAAGGATGTGTACTTCTACTTGAGTAAAGGATGTGTACTTCTACTTGAGTAAAGGATGTGTACTTCTACTTGAGTAAAGGATGTGTACTTCTACTTGAGTAAAGGATGTGTACTTCAACTTGAGTAAAGGATGTGTACTTCTACTTGAGTAAAGGATGTGTACTTCTACTTGAGTAAAGGAACTGTGTACTTCTACTTGAGTAAAGGATGTGTACTTCTACTTGAGTAAAGGATGTGTACTTCTACTTGAGTAAAGGAACTGTGTACTTCTACATGAGTAAAGGATGTGTACTTCTACTTGAGTAAAGGATGTGTACTTCTACTTGAGTAAAGGATGTGTACTTCTACTTGAGTAAAGGAACTGTGTACTTCTACTTGAGTAAAGGAACTGTGTACTTCTACTTGAGTAAAGGATGTGTACTTCTACTTGAGTAAAGGATGTGTACTTCTACTTGAGTAAAGGAACTGTGTACTTCTACATGAGTAAAGGATGTGTACTTCTACTTGAGTAAAGGATGTGTACTTCTACTTGAGTAAAGGATGTGTACTTCTACTTGAGTAAAGGATGTGTACTTCTACTTGAGTAAAGTATGTGTACTTCTAATTGAGTGAAGGATGTGTACTTCTACTTGAGTAAAGGAACTGTGTACTTCTACTTGAGTAAAGGATGTGTACTTCTACTTGAGTAAAGGATGTGTACTTCTACTTGAGTAAAGGAACTGTGTACTTCTACATGAGTAAAGGATGTGTACTTCTACTTGAGTAAAGGATGTGTACTTCTACTTGAGTAAAGGATGTGTACTTCTACTTGAGTAAAGGATGTGTACTTCTACTTGAGTAAAGGATGTGTACTTCAACTTGAGTAAAGGATGTGTACTTCAACTTGAGTAAAGTATGTTAGCTTTACATAATGCTTCATTTGCATATTCAAACATGTCAGAAAACGTGTAATATAGTCTGGTTATCTTTACATATGCTAATGAGGCGGTATGCTAATGAGGCGCTGTGTTTTATGCTAATGAGGCGTTGTGTGTTATGCTAATGAGGCGTTATGCTAATGAGGCGTTATGCTAATGAGGCGTTGCGGACAACAGACTCCTGTAAGTGGACTTTGGAGGTTTTCCTGTAGACTGAAATGTCACGGATAATAAATAACCGGTTTCAACAAAACAACGAGTAATTCCCAGCCGAGATGGAGACGGATAGAAACACAGTGTTCTGCTCTGATGGGTTTATTTCTAAATGAGAGAGCCATGACAATAACAGAGGGGTCAGAGGTCAGGAGAGAGGAGGAGGAACATAAATAAAACATGTTGTTGTTGTTGTTGTTGTTTGAATGTGGCGCTTCAGAGAGGAGAGTGACTGATATTATCTTCATGTCAACAGACATCTGGGAGTCATCTCAGTTTGTTGAGCTTCTGTGAAATGTAACCGTGTGTTGAGGAAGTGTCCTGACCTTGCCCTGACCTTGCCCAGCTGCTGGAGGATGCTCAGCTTTATTCAGCCGGGGAGGAACTGAGACGTGACTTTGCATTATTCACAATTTCATTCACAATTACTTTTTTTCTACCGAATTTTGATAACTTTTTAAATGTCTCAGAAAGGTCTCAGAATCTCTACCTTTCATTCAGAATATAATGTTTACTCTTTTAACAGAATTTTGTAAAATAAATCTGAATTTTGACCTTGTATTCAGAATTGTAATGTCTTTTTTGTTGTAATTGTGTATGGCTCTGGGTGTTTCTCAATGTCGAGTAAAGCTGCTCCAGAGCCACTACTTGAAGGATGCTACGTCATCGAGTGCCGCCGAAGGACTGTTCCAAGCATACTTGGAATTCCACCAAGGCCGGCGTACTTCGTAGCGAGAAATTTCGAGGCTGCACATGTGTAGACTCTGCGGTCTTAAAATCCCCACAATGCTTTGCGGCTCAGTGTGGCTCAGGAGCAGCCTTCCTCGACATTGAGAAACACCCCCAGTGTCTCAGTCTGTCGGGACCTGGCCTGGGAACGAGGCACTGGCAAAATGGCCGTCCCTTTCATTCTGACTTTTCTCAGAAGACTGACTTTTTTTTAAATGTATACCATTTTCGGAACTTTGACCATTTTTAAGAGTTTAATTTTTTCTACAAAATGTTGACTTTTTCTAAGAATTGTCTAAATGTTTTGTCAGGATTGATTTATAGCAGAATTTGTACTACTTTAGGAACTTTGACCCTTTCTGGCAGAATGTTGCTGTTCTCAGCATTTAGACTTGAGGAAGGGTCCTGACCTTGCCCAGCTGCTGGTGGACGCTCAGGTTGTACATCATCACGATCCCGTCCACGATTTCCAGCAGAGACTTGTCAGCGATTGGCTGCACGGGCTCCTCCATCGGTCGCCCCAGCAACAGCCCGTCGTTACCATGGCTACCCTCGACTACGGGAAAGAGAGAGTGACGGGAAAATATAAAATAATATCAGAAAAAATAAATAATAAGCTGCAGCTGTAGCGGAACGAGCAGACATTTTTATTTTATTTCATTCTAATTATTTAACTCTTAGCTTGTGATCCAAACTGGGAAATAATTAAATGATCGCAGCAGCAGAAAAGCAGGAACTGCACAGGTAATGAAAAATGTAATGCATTTAAAATTAATGAAATACAAATTTGAATCAAAAAACTATAAATAAATATTGAAAAATGTAAACTGAAAAAAAATAAACATTTTATTAATAATAATTTCATTATTTTATTCGCATATAAAAATATTTAAATTGTATTTTCGGATCCTGAACGAGACCGCCGCCAGAGCGCGTCTCCCCGTTACCCGCAGCAGGAAGCCACGCACGCAGCGCAGCCCCGCTCTCTTTATCTCCAGGTGACTTTCTGCCTCTTTCCTCCGTGGTGCTGATCGTTTCACCACGGAGAGGAAAGCACTTCACTAACTGCAGTTCCCATAAGGAGCTGTACAAATGCTGCAGGTTCTGCGTGGCTGTGTCTTTAGTTGAAAGCCCAGTGGCGATCTGATCATCTCTCATTGAAATAATATGCTACAAAGAGGCGGACTGGCCATCTGTGTGTTGAACCTTCCTGTCGGCTCCCAGACCGTAGTCGAGGAGGGCAGAAGCAACAAGCTTCAGGTTCAATACCCACTTTAGCTTAAATGGCTGGAGAGAGGCGAGCTCTTCTTGGGAGGCCATTTGCATTTATTTAGCTGTTCTTCTGTTTCACAAAATACAGACCTCTGTTTTTCTGCTGCCTCGTTTCACTTCCAGAAACATACACACGCTCCCTCACTGTCGCTCTACCACACACACACACACACACACACACACACACACACACACACACACACACACACACACACACACACACACACACACACACACACACACACCACACACACACACACACACACACACACACACACACACACACACACACACACACACCTCTCTGACCGAGTGACTTGTTTTTCATCCAATTGCCTCAAGACCTTATGACCTTGTATACAGTGTATATACATATACAGTATATATACATATACTATATATATATATATACATATACTGTATGTATACTACTGTATATATACAGTATATCTTTATGACTCACTGTCGTCCTCTGTGCGCTGCTCCACGGCCAGCGTCCTGACCTTGACCTTCTCGGGCTGGCTCAGAGGTCGTCTAGGGGTCATCAGGCTGACGGCCGCGGTGCTCAGGAAGCGATTGGCCCGTCCGAGCGTTGGAGAGCTGAGCCAGCTGGGCCGGGCCAGCGCCCCCCCCACCGCTGCGCCAAACGGCCGCTGACAGGAGGACACATCAGGAATAACACACTCGTCAGTATCAGGGATAACGCACTCGTCGGTATCAGGGATAACGCACTCGTCGGTATCAGGGATAACCCACTCGTCAGTATCAGGGATAACCCACTCGTCGGTATCAGGGATAACGCACTCGTCGGTATCAGGGATAACGCACTCGTCAGTATCAGGGATAACGCACTCGTTAGTATCAGGGATAACGCACTCGTCGGTATCAGGGATAACGCACTCGTCGGTATCAGGGATAACGCACTCGTCGGTATCAGGGATAACACACTTGTCAGTATCAGGGATAACGCACTCGTCGGTATCAGGGATAACGCACTCGTTAGTATCAGGGATAACGCACTCGTAAGTATCAGGGATAACGCACTCGTCAGTATCAGGGATAACGCACTCGTCAGTATCAGGGATAACTCACTCGTAAGTATCAGGGATAACGCACTCGTTAGTATCAGGGATAACGCACTCGTCAGTATCAGGGATAACGCACTCGTAAGTATCAGGGATAACGCACTCGTTAGTATCAGGGATAAATCACTCGTCACGTCGGTATCAGGGATAACGCACTCGTAAGTATCAGGGATAACGCACTCGTTAGTATCAGGGATAACGCACTCGTCAGTATCAGGGATAGCGCACTCGTTAGTATCAGGGATAACGCACTCGTCAGTATCAGGGATAACGCACTCGTCAGTATCAGGGATAACGCACTCGTAAGTATCAGGGATAACGCACTCGTTAGTATTAGGGATAACGCACTCGTCACGTCGGTATCAGGGATAACGCACTCTTCAGTATCAGGGATAACGCACTCGTCAGTATCAGGGATAACGCACTCGTTAGTATCAGGGATAACGCACTCGTCAGTATCAGGGATAACGCACTCTTCAGTATCAGGGATAACGCACTCGTCAGTATCAGGGATAACGCACTCGTCAGTATCAGGGATAACGCACTCGTAAGTATCAGGGATAACGCACTCGTTAGTATCAGGGATAACGCACTCGTCAGTATCAGGGATAACGCACTCGTTAGTATCAGGGATAACGCACTCGTCAGTATCAGGGATAACGCACTCGTCACGTCGGTATCAGGGATAACGCACTCGCCGGTATCAGGGATAACGCACTCATCGGTATCAGGGATAACGCACTCGTAAGTATCAGGGATAACGCACTCGTCAGTATCAGGGATAACGCACTCGTAAGTATCAGGGATAACGCACTCGTCGGTATCAGGGATAACGCACTCGTAAGTATCAGGGATAACGCACTCGTCGGTATCGGGGATAACGCACTCGTCGGTATCAGGGATAACGCACTCGTTAGTATCAGGGATAACGCACTCGTCAGTACCAGGGATAACGCACTCGTCAGTACCAGGGATGACACACTCGTCAGTACCAGGGATAACGCACTCGTCACGTCGGTATCAGGGATAACGCACTCGTCGGTATCAGGGATAACGCACTCGTCAGTATCAGGGATGACACTCGTCAGTATCAGGGATAACGCACTCGTCAGTATCAGGGATAACGCACTCGTCAGTATCAGGGATAACGCACTCGTCAGTATCAGGGATAACGCATTCGTCACGTCGGTATCAGGGATAACGCACTCGTCAGTATCAGGGATACCGCACTCGTCGGTACCAGGGATAACGCACTCGTAAGTATCAGGGATAACGCACTCGTCACGTCGGTATCAGGGATAACGCACTCGTTAGTATCAGGGATAACGCACTCGTCAGTATCAGGGATAACGTACTCGTTAGTATCAGGGATAACGCACTCGTTAGTATCAGGGATAACGCACTCGTCAGTATCAGGGATAACGCACTCGTTAGTATCAGGGATAACGCACTCGTCAGTATCAGGGATAACGCACTCGTCAGTATCAGGGATAACGCACTCGTTAGTATTAGGGATAACGCACTCGTCACGTCGGTATCAGGGATAACGCACTCTTCAGTATCAGGGATAACGCACTCGTCAGTATCAGGGATAACGCACTCGTCAGTATCAGGGATAACGCACTCGTCAGTATCAGGGATAACGCACTCGTCAGTATCAGGGATAACGCACTCTTCAGTATCAGGGATAACGCACTCGTCAGTATCAGGGATAACGCACTCGTCAGTATCAGGGATAACGCACTCGTCAGTATCAGGGATAACGCACTCGTAAGTATCAGGGATAACGCACTCGTTAGTATCAGGGATAACGCACTCGTCAGTATCAGGGATAACGCACTCGTTAGTATCAGGGATAACGCACTCGTCAGTATCAGGGATAACGCACTCGTCACGTCGGTATCAGGGATAACGCACTCGCCGGTATCAGGGATAACGCACTCATCGGTATCAGGGATAACGCACTCGTAAGTATCAGGGATAACGCACTCGTCAGTATCAGGGATAACGCACTCGTAAGTATCAGGGATAACGCACTCGTCGGTATCAGGGATAACGCACTCGTAAGTATCAGGGATAACGCACTCGTCGGTATCGGGGATAACGCACTCGTCGGTATCGGGGATAACGCACTCGTCACGTCGGTATCAGGGATAACGCACTCGTCGGTATCAGGGATAACGCACTCGTCAGTATCAGGGATAACGCACTCGTCAGTATCAGGGATAACGCACTCGTCACGTCGGTATCAGGGATAACGCACTCGTCGGTATCAGGGATAACGCACTCGTCAGTATCAGGGATAACGCACTCGTCACGTCGGTATCAGGGATAACGCACTCGTCAGTATCAGGGATAACGCACTCGTCACGTCGGTATCAGGGATAACGCACTCGTCGGTATCAGGGATAACGCACCTGTCGGTATCAGGGATAACGCACTCGTCAGTATCAGGGATAACGCACTCGTCAGTATCAGGGATAACACACTCATCGGTATCAGGGATAACACATTCGTCAGTATCAGGGATAACGCACTCGTCAGTATCAGGGATAACGCACTCGTCACGTCGGTATCAGGGATAACGCACTCGTCAGTATCAGGGATAACGCACTCGTCACGTCGGTATCAGGGATAACGCACTCGTCGGTATCAGGGATAACGCACTCGTCGGTACCAGGGATAACGCACTCGTCGGTATCAGGGATAACGCACTCGTCTCAGGGATAACGCACTCGTCGGTATCGGGATAACTCACTCGTCGGTATCAGGGATAACGCACTCGTCGGTATCAGGGATAACGCACTCGTCGGTATCAGGGATAACGCACTCGTCGGTATCAGGGATAACGCACTCGTCAGTATCAGGGATAACGCACTCGTCGGTATCAGGGATAACGCACTCGTCGGTATCAGGGATAACGCACTCGTCGGTATCAGGGATAACGCACTCGTCGGTATCAGGGATAACGCACTCGTTAGTATCAGGGATAACGCATCAGGGATAACGCACTCGTCGGTATCAGGGATAACGCACTCGTTAGTATCAGGGATAACGCATCAGGGATAACGCACTCGTTGGTATCAGGGATGACGCACTCGTCGGTATCAGGGATAACGCACTCGTCGGTATCAGGGATAACGCACTCTTAAGTATCAGGGATAACGCACTCGTCGGTATCAGGGATAACGCACTCGTCGGTATCAGGGATAACGCACTCGTCGGTATCAGGGATAACGCACTCGTCGGTATCAGGGATAACGCACTCGTCAGTATCAGGGATAACGCACTCCTCAGTATCAGGGATAACGCACTCGTCAGTATCAGGGATAACGCACTCGTCAGTATCAAGGATAACGCACTCGTCAGTATCAGGGATAACGCACTCGTCAGTATCAGGGATAACGCACTCGTCAGTATCAGGGATAACGCACTCGCCAGTATCAGGGATAACACACTTGTCAGTATCGGGGATAACACACTCGTCGGTATCGGGGATAACGCACTCGTCAGTATCGGGGATAACACACTCGTCAGTATCGGGGATAACACACTCGTCAGTATCGGGGATAACACACTCGTCAGTATCAGGGATAACACACTCGTCAGTATCAGGGATAACGCACTCGTCAGTATCAGGGATAACGCACTCGTCATAACGCACTCGTCGGTACCAGGGATAACGCACTCGTTAGCATCAGGGATAACGCACTCGTCAGTACCAGGGATAACGCACTCGTCAGTATCAGGGATAACGCACTTGTCACGTCGGTATCAGGGATAACGCACTCTTCGGTATCAGGGATAACGCACTTGTTAGTATCAGGGATAACGTACTCGTTAGCATCAGGAATAACGCACTCGTCAGTACCAGGGATAACGCACTCGTCAGTATCAGGGATAATGCACTCGTCACGTCGGTATCAGGGATAACGCACTCGTCGGTATCAGGGATAACGCACTCGTCAGTATCAGGGATAACGCACTCGTCACGTCGGTATCAGGGATAACGCACTCGTCAGTATCAGGGATAACGCACTCGTCAGTATCAGGGATAACGCACTCGTCACGTCGGTATCAGGGATAACGCACTTGTCGGTATCAGGGATAACGCACTCGTCAGTATCAGGGATAACGCACTCGTCACGTCGGTATCAGGGATAACGCACTCGTCAGTATCAGGGATAACGCACTCGTCACGTCGGTATCAGGGATAACGCACTCGTCGGTATCAGGGATAACGCACCTGTCGGTATCAGGGATAACGCACTCGTCAGTATCAGGGATAACGCACTCGTTAGTATCAGGGATAACACACTCATCGGTATCAGGGATAACACATTCGTCAGTATCAGGGATAACGCACTCGTCAGTATCAGGGATAACGCACTCGTCACGTCGGTATCAGGGATAACGCACTCGTCAGTATCAGGGATAACGCACTCGTCACGTCGGTATCAGGGATAACGCACTCGTCGGTATCAGGGATAACGCACTCGTCGGTACCAGGGATAACGCACTCGTCGGTATCAGGGATAACGCACTCGTCTCAGGGATAACGCACTCGTCGGTATCGGGATAACTCACTCGTCGGTATCAGGGATAACGCACTCGTCGGTAGTCGGTATCAGGGATAACGCACTCGTCGGTATCAGGGATAACGCACTCGTCGGTATCAGGGATAACGCACTCGTTAGTATCAGGGATAACGCATCAGGGATAACGCACTCGTCGGTATCAGGGATAACGCACTCGTCGGTATCAGGGATAACGCACTCGTTAGTATCAGGGATAACGCATCAGGGATAACGCACTCGTCGGTATCAGGGATAACGCACTCGTTAGTATCAGGGATAACGCATCAGGGATAACGCACTCGTCGGTATCAGGGATGACGCACTCGTCGGTATCAGGGATAACGCACTCGTCGGTATCAGGGATAACGCACTCTTAAGTATCAGGGATAACGCACTCGTCGGTATCAGGGATAACGCACTCGTCGGTATCAGGGATAACGCACTCGTCGGTGGGATAACGCACTCGTCGGTATCAGGGATAACGCACTCGTCAGTATCAGGGATAACGCACTCGTCAGTATCAGGGATAACGCACTCGTCAGTATCAGGGATAACGCACTCGTCAGTATCAGGGATAACGCACTCGTCAGTATCAAGGATAACGCACTCGTCAGTATCAGGGATAACGCACTCGTCAGTATCAGGGATAAAGCACTCGTCAGTATCAGGGATAACGCACTCGCCAGTATCAGGGATAACACACTTGACAGTATCAGGGATAACACACTCGTCGGTATCAGGGATAACGCACTCGTCAGTATCGGGGATAACACACTCGTCAGTATCGGGGATAACACACTCGTCAGTATCAGGGATAACGCACTCGTCAGTATCAGGGATAACGCACTCGTCAGTATCGGGGATAACACACTCGTCAGTATCAGGGATAACACACTCGTCAGTATCAGGGATAACGCACTCGTCAGTATCAGGGATAACGCACTCGTCATAACGCATTCGTCGGTACCAGGGATAACTTACTCGTCGGTATCAGGGATAACACACTCGTCAGTATCAGGGATAACGCACTCGTCAGTATCAGGGATAACGCACTCATCATAACGCACTCGTCGGTATCAGGGATAACGCACTCGTCGGTACCAGGGATAACGCACTCGTCATAACACACTCGTCGGTATCAGGGATAACGCACTCGTCGGTACCAGGGATAACGCACTTGTCATAACGCACTCGTCAGTATCAGGGATAACGCACTCGTCATAACTCACTCGTCGGTATCAGGGATAACGCACTCGTCGGTATCAGGGTTAACGCATCAGGGATAACGCACTCGTCAGTATCAGGGATAACGCACTCGTCGGTATCAGGGATAACACACTCGTCAGTATCAGGGATAACGCATCAGGGATAACACACTCGTTAGTATCAGGGATAACACACTCGTCAGTATCAGGGATAACACACTCGTTAGTATCAGGGATAACACACTCGTCAGTATCAGGGATAACGCACTCGTCAGTATCAGGGATAACACACTCGTCAGTATCAGGGATAACGCATCAGGGATAACACACTCGTTAGTATCAGGGATAACACACTCGTCAGTATCAGGGATAACGCATCAGGGATAACGCACTCGTTAGTATCAGGGATAACACACTCGTCAGTATCAGGGATAACACACTCGTTAGTATCAGGGATAACACACTCGTCAGTATCAGGGATAACGCACTCGTCAGTATCAGGGATAACACACTCGTCAGTATCAGGGATAACGCATCAGGGATAACGCACTCGTCAGTATCAGGGATAACGCACTCGTCAGTATCAGGGATAACGCACTCGTTAGTATCAGGGATAACGCATCAGGGATAACGCACTCGTCAGTATCAGGGATAACGCACTCGTCTGTATCAGGGATAACGCACTCGTCGGTATCAGGGATAACGCACTCGTCGGTATCAGGGATAACGCACTCGTCGGTATCAGGGATAACGCACTCGTCGGTATCAGGGATAACGCACTCGTCGGTATCAGGGATAACGCACTCGTCGGTATCAGGGATAACGCACTCGTCGGTATCAGGGATAACGCACTCGTCGGTATCAGGGATAACGCACTCGTCGGTATCAGGGATAACGCACTCGTCAGTATCAGGGATAACGCACTCGTCAGTATCAGGGATAACGCACTCGTTAGTATCAGGGATAACGCACTCGTCAGTATCAGGGATAACGCACTCGTCAGTATCAAACGCACTCGTCAGTATCAGGGATAACGCACTCGTCAGTATCAGGGATAACGCACTCGTCATAACGCACTCGTCGGTACCAGGGATAACGCACTCGTCGGTATCAGGGATAACACACTCGTCAGTATCAGGGATAACGCACTCGTCGGTATCAGGGATAACGCACTCGTCATAACGCACTCGTCGGTATCAGGGATAACGCACTCGTCGGTACCAGGGATAACGCACTCGTCATAACGCACTCGTCGGTATCAGGGATAACGCACTCGTCATAACGCACTCGTCAGTATCAGGGATAACGCACTCGTCATAACTCACTCGTCGGTATCAGGGATAACGCACTCGTCGGTATCAGGGTTAACGCATCAGGGATAACGCACTCGTCAGTATCAGGGATAACGCACTCGTCGGTACCAGGTATAACGCACTCGTTAGTATCAGGGATAACACACTCGTCAGTATCAGGGATAACGCACTCGTCAGTATCAGGGATAACACACTCGTCAGTATCAGGGATAACGCATCAGGGATAACACACTCGTTAGTATCAGGGATAACACACTCGTCAGTATCAGGGATAACACATCAGGGATAACGCACTCGTTAGTATCAGGGATAACACACTCGTCAGTATCAGGGATAACACACTCGTCAGTATCAGGGATAACGCATCAGGGATAACGCACTCGTCAGTATCAGGGATAACGCACTCGTCGGTACCAGGTATAACGCACTCGTTAGTATCAGGGATAACGCACTCGTCAGTATCAGGATAATAATAATAATAATAATAATTAACTAATATCAGGAATACCAATGTTTTACAAAAAACTTTAATATCAGGAATAACTTTTAACATTTATTTTGAACAGCTAGAAAAAGCATATAAAATATGTATTTAATCCCTTTTCTATTTGAGTGTTTAGTTTTTTATGGTGGAAAATAAGTAATTATAATAATAACAATGATAATAAAAACTTGACGAGGGCTCCAGGGCAGGAGGTGGACTGGGACCTCTCCAAGCAGCAGTCCACCTCCATATTTAGGTCTGTTCGGGGACTTGAACCGGCGACCCTACGGCTCCCAGTCCACGCCCCTACTGACTGAGACCCTGCTCTTCTTTTTTCAAAACAAGCTTAATCTTGAACTCTCTGTTCGGACTTTATTTTGAAAAATAAGCCTCGTCCTTTTGCAACATCAAAGTTAATTTTACAATAATGCATCAATAAATAATAAACCAGTAATAATAACATATAGAGACCTGTGCCGCTCCGCTCTCCTCGTCCTCGTCCAGGTCGTCCATGGACGACGCCTGGATCTCTGCCGGGTCGATGACGATGTTCGCTTTACTCGCAAGATCATCTGCAACACAATACAATATTAATATGAAAACATTTATCACTTTCAAACATTCCAGTTCCACCCGGGAGGTCGAGGCAGAAGCCCCAGACACACATTCATATTTCATGTTGTGTATTCTATAGATACTTTATTGATATACGGCTGGTACTGCAGATATGAGATCAACAAAATAAATCTGATACACACACACACACACACACACAGACACAGACATATACACACACACACACACACAGACACAGACATATACACACACACACACACACACAGACACAGACATATACACACACACACAGACACACATACACACACACACAGACATATACAGACATACACACACAGACACACACAGACATATACACACACACACACACACACAGACACAGACACACAGACACACCACACACACACAGACACACACACACACAGACACACACACACACACCTTTGAGGGTCTTCTTGAGGTGTGACAGCAGCCCTCCCAGCCTCTGAAGGTCGAAGTAATCCACCTTCCCGTTGTAGAAGATCTGGGGGGGGACGTAGGCCTCTGAGGGGGGGGGGGGGGCATGAGATGCAGTCATTAGAGAAACTGCAGGAATTCATTCAATGTTTCAAAATAATGTCTTTTTTCGACTCAAAGAGCCGTCTGCAGTTTGTGACTTGTGAGGGTTACATATGAATAAATGTGTGTCTGAGTGTGTACATTCTTCCAGATGTACAATTTATATATTAATAATAATAATGATAATAATAATAAAGTGTGTGTACCCTCGCTCTGGCGCCGACCCTCGTCCCAACTCATCCTGACGGCCGTGATGAGGCGGTGCAGAAAACACACCATGTACTCCGGAGGACACAGAGCCGTGGGGTGCTGCAACACACACACACACTGTCAGAGAGAGTGTGTGTGTGTTTAATAAGGCGTCAGACAGCAGGACTCACCCCTCTGTTGCTGGCGTTCTCCTGCAGGAACTTCCTGAACTTGTTGAGGAAGATGTAACGCGAGGCTTCTCCCTGAAACACACACACACACACACACACACACACACACACACACACGTGAGCTGTGTTTTTAAAGAACGAGAGAACATGAACTATAGATATCTTTAGTGAAGGTACCGTGGTTTTGTCTTTGTTGTTGAGCAGCAGCTTCAGGATCTGAACCTGCAGCTCCTCCACCACTGAGACCACCAGGAAATACAAAACAAATGGATTTTAATTATTTTTTTAAAACAATTATTTTCTTTTTGTGTCAAACATTAAAATAAATTAATTCAATTGAAGTTCCATTTTGAACCAAAGTGACACATTTGTATTTATCTTTGAATTAAGTTTACATGAAATATAAAGATATGTTTTTAAATCATCAGATTTATGTGCAAACATCTTAATTCCAGGAATAATTCAAATGCATAACATTTCATATTAAAGGGGACCGATCATTGACTTGATGTCTTTTCTACATAAAGATGTGTCCCGACATCCGGCCGACGTGACGCGGCCCAACCCATCGTCTCCGGGTACAGTCTGTGTGTCTGTGCCTCCAGCAGGACGTCTGCAGGAGGCACTTGGAGTAAAGTTGTTACATATAATGGCCCTGTTCTAGCACTTCAAGCTATGTGCTGTATCAGAAACAATGCGCGGCGTGTTTTGGGAGTAATATGCTCTGTGGTTACATTAGCAAGCATGCTAACAGTCAGAGCTAACGCTGTAGGCTACTGGAGAGAATATGTGTCACGTAATGTCCTTGTGGGCGAGAGAGAAAGGTTTGAGCTCCAAACTGTTTCAGAAACAAAGCTTGAAGTGGTTCGGAGCATAACATGGCATTTAATCACCGCAGTGTTTAGCTGAGATCTCCGGGTAGCAGGGGAAAGCTGTGTGACGCTCCAAAGGGGCGTGGCTAGCAGCACCTCCAAAGGGGCGTGGCTAGCAGCAGCTCCAAAGGGGCGTGGCTAGCAGCAGCTCCAAAGGGGCGTGGCTAGCAGCAGCTCCAAAGGGGCATGGCTAGCAGCAGCTCCAAAGGGGCGTGGCTAGCAGCAGCTCCAAATGGGCGTGGCTAGCAGCAGCTCCAAATGGGCGTGGCTAGCAGCAGCTCCAAAGGGGCCATTTAAAGCAGAATCAGCCTGTTTGCAACAGGGCTGCAATAGAGGGGTATGAGCAGTATGAGCCACGGCTCCAACGGGGTCTGTTTGGTATTTTAAGCAAAACACTTCACAGACGTGTTTTGGTACGGCCCTACAATATATTTTTCCAATATAGCATGATAGGTCCACTTTAAATAAAGTGAAAAATATAATGATAATAAATATAATAATAAATATAACAATAGTTATAATAATGATAATAATAACAGACCTTCGATCCTCTTCTTCAGCCTCTGGCAGCCTCTCTCGTACGCTCGTCGTCTCAAACGCTCGTCGGCACTTTCATCGCTCGGCTCGCGCTCATCCTTACCCTGAGAGAAAATCATTAATAACATCATCGTTAATAAATATGTGTGTGTGCGTATGCGTGTGTGTGTGTTACCTCCTTATCAAAGTGTGTAGGCCACCATGTTGTAGGGATCAGCTCCTCTAGCCCCGCCTCCTTCACTCTGAGAGGAGTTTTAATGTAGAAGAAGACCACGGAGCGGAGGACGTCAAACGTGAGTCAGTTAGGGACAATAACTGAAATACTACTAAAATAATACTCTGAATACTAAAATAATACTACTGCTGTAATACTACAATAATACTCTACAGTAATACTCTGAATACTACTGCAGTAATTCTACAATAATACTATCAATACTACTCAGAGGTCGCGTTAACCGAATATTTCCCGTCTATGAAGGATTTTTTTTAACAATGACAGAAAATTCTGAAAGCCGTCCGTCATTTTGACGGATTAGAACAAACTCAGAACAGCGCCACAGTTTCCCTGCAGCGAGGCTCCGTGTCATGCCGTGACATGCCGTGTCATGCCGTGTCGTGACGTGCCGTGTCGTGCCGTGCCGTGACGTGCCGTGTCGTGCCGTGTCGTGCCATGCCGTGTCATGCCGTGTCATGCCCTCCAAAAAGGAAATGATACCGTTTCCAAACCTAACTTTGCCGAACAGATAATTGAAATGTCTGAGTTTTTGCTTTACGCTGTGCGCGCTCCCGCGAGGTGCAGGGGTGCAGTGGGCATGCATAACACGGCGCTAACAGTTCACGAGGCAACCCCCCCCCCCCGTTGACAGTTCCCCCCGGCAGAGTTGCGTACAGGCCGACGGGTAATAATGGAATAATGACGGACAGCGAAAAAGTCTAGCGCAACCTCTGATACTACTACTATAATTCTACAATAATACTATCAATACTACTGCAGTACTACTCTGAAATACTACAACAACAATACTCTAATGCGCTACTACAGTAGTACACTGAAGTACTACAATTCTACTCTGAAGTAATACAATAATACTACTAGCATACTACTCTGAAGTTCTACAATATAACCCTTAGACCCTAGCACAATATGACAGTATTTGGAGGATATAGCACGTTGTTGAGCAGGTACTTCCTGGACTTCTCGTGGTTCAGGACGGCTGTGGTGAGGCGCAGGTAGTGGATCTGAAACACACATACAGTTAAATATACTCATCAAACTGTGTACTCTGTGTTTTTGTACACACGTGAGGTATTTAAAAAAACGGAATAAATGTTCTCCTTAGTTCGTAAGATGAGTGAGTGAGTGAGAGTGTGTGTGTGTGGGTGTGTGAGTGTGAGTGTGTGTGAGTGAGTGAGTGAATGAGTGTGTGTGTGTGTGTGTGTGTGAGTTACCTGGAAGCCCAGGTCTGGGATGATGGGGGAGAAACGATAAGCTCTGAGGAGAGACATCATCAGCTGCTTCAGACACTCGCTGACCTCATAGTCCTGCAGGGGAAACAATATGAACAACGCTGAAATAGAACTGAGGAATCTGATGGAAAATGAAGCTGTTTAACTTTATTTCTGTACCTCCATCAGCAGCCAGAACAGATCCAGGAGCTGCTGGATGAGAGGGTGCTCGTCCACAGAGCCCCCCCCCTCCAGGATGCCCAGCAGGAAGTTCATCAGCACGTCCTCCACCAGGTACACCTTACACTGTAAGAAATACAGGCATTAGGTACACTTTACACTGTAAGAAATACAGGCATTAGGTACACTTTACACTGTAAGAAATACAGGCATTAGGTACACTTTGCACTGTAAGAAATACAGGCATTAGGTACACTTTACACTGTAAGAAATACAGGCATTAGGTACACTTTACACTGTAAGAAATACAAGCATTAGGTACACTTTACACCAGGGGTTCCCAACCTTTATTGGGCCAAGGACCGGCAGATACATTAAAAGAAATTCGCGGACCGGTTGTCCATTTTCACTGATTTTAATATTTACTCACCAGTCTGTATCAATCATTGTGATTGAGTGTTTCAATCTTATTCTACTTTGTGATGTAATTAATGTAAGGTGAGACCACACTCAAATCTGGAGACGCCTATTGAGTTGAGTATTGACCAAATTATAATTAGACTAATGTTTTTAGGTTATCATAAAAGATACAATCATTTCCCTAACAGTCCACTCTTTTTATCATAAATGATAAAAAGAGTGGACTGTTAGGGAAATGATTGTCCTCGACTCCTAGATATGACGTGCATGACCAACCCTGACGTCTGTTTATCTCCTTTAAGGACATAGGCTGCTTCAGCCATAAAGTCATTGTTCCCATTCTGTGACCGGTCAACACTAGGTCACAGATGGTCTGTTGTTGTGGGTGCACTGGGACACTTCCTTCTTTGTTGTTTGTGGACTCCAAGGTATGAAATCTTCGAGGCCATAAGTGATGGATGCAAGTGACTCAGTGTGCCCAACTGTCTAAACTATCTTATCAAAATATGTTGATCACTCTGTGAAACCAGTTAAATGGGCTAACGAGAGAGAGGCGCTTCAGAATTGACGTGGCAACTCTCCCGTGCAGTCTCACCGTGACTGCTGTGACTTGTGATGTGAATCCTCAGGCCGAAACTCCAAATAAACTATCAGTGTTTGACATCAAAAGCTCCTGCTCTACCGTGTCTCCTTCCTGAGTCGGTGACTCCTTTTGCAATTGCTACACAGAAGTTTCCTCCACAATTATAACCAAACAGCTCTACCCCCCTGGCCGACATGTCCTTATAACCAAACAGCTCTACTCCCTGGCCGACATGTCCTTATAACCAAACAGCTCTACCCCCCTGGCCGACATGTCCTTATAACCAAACAGCTCTACCCCCCTGGCCGAAATGTCTTATAACCAAACAGCTCTACCCCCCTGGCCGACATGTCCTTATAACCAAACAGCTCTACTCCCTGGCCGACATGTCCTTATAACCAAACAGCTCTACCCCCCTGGCCGACATGTCCTTATAACCAAACAGCTCTACCCCCCTGGCCGACATGTCCTTATAACCAAACAGCTCTACCCCCCTGGCCGACATGTCCTTATAACCAAACAGCTCTACCCCCCTGGCCGACATGTCCTTATAACCAAACAGCTCTACCCCCCTGGCCGACATGTCCTTATAACCAAACAGCTCTACCCCCCTGGCCGACATGTCCTTATAACCAAACAGCTCTACCCCCCTGGCCGACATGTCCTTATAACACAAAACAGCTCTACTCCCGGCCGACATGTCCTTATAACCAAACAGCTCTACCCCCCTGGCCGACATGTCCTTATAACCAAACAGCTCTACCCCCCTGGCCGACATGTCCTTATAACCAAACAGCTCTACCCCCCTGGCCGACATGTCCTTATAACCAAACAGCTCTACCCCCTGGCCGACATGTCCTTATAACCAAACAGCTCTACCCCCCTGGCCGACATGTCCTTATAACCAAACAGCTCTACCCCCCTGGCCGACATGTCCTTATAACCAAACAGCTCTACCCCCCTGGCCGACATGTCCTTATAACCAAACAGCTCTACCCCCCTGGCCGACATGTCCTTATAACCAAACAGCTCTACCCCCCTGGCCGACATGTCCTTAAAATGAAGTCCGAGTTCAAAATATATCTCAAAAAATGTCTGCACTGCCATTTCCCCACATAAACACAACAGTCTGCGATGAAGCGGTTGTCTCCGGTGTGCTCCACTTGGCGCACCGGTAACTTCTCTGCGCACGAGAGGCCTTATGCTAACCCGTTGTGATATATTCTGTATGTTGTGGATGGAATGATATGACTGGTAGAGCTGCGGATATTTAAAAAAAATTGAATTGTTTTTTGATAAAATATGTTTATATTTTTATCATTCTGCAAATATTACGTTAAACTCACAGCTATCCCTCGCCCGGCAGTAACACCTCCGGGGGTTGGGAACCCCTGCTTTGCACAGCAGGTGCACACTTAGTGCCGTTCTAGTTCAAACCACCAGATGGAGCCAAAGCTCTGTGATGTCTTTACAGACATCCATAACACTCTGTTATTTCCACCTGGAACATGTGATTATAAATACTAAATATTGTGTACATTATTATGATAACAGAATAATTACTTTGGTTAATTTACCACTTCTAATTAACTAATGTCAGAGAAGTTGTTTCTTTCATTAATTCATGAGTTTGATTTTACTCTGGAAGCATGTGAACTTTGTGCCTCTTTCTCTCACTCTCTCTCTCACTCTTTCTCTCACTCTTTCTCTCACCATGAGTGGAGCGAAGTGGTTGAAGATGTGAGCGAGAGTGACGAGGACGGTGGGTTCTCCGTGAAGCCTCCAACCTGTGAATTCCCTCTCCAGCAGACGCTCCTCCTGCGCACACACACACACACACACACACACACACACACACACCAATCAGAGAGAGCATTAAGAGACAGCAACAGGAAGTTTGAACGGTTGAACCTCCAGTCACCAGGTTGACAGTTTGATCTAAATCAACATCAAAGGTATCAACTGTAGCTGTGAACATGACAGGATGTGTGATTCCCTAGAAGAGCATCAGGACTGCTTGAGGCAGATGATAGCTATGTGATTAACATGATGATTCAGCCTCTATGGAGAGAGACATCAAGCATGCTCATTTCTGACGTGGAGCTAATCTGAAGTAAACATTGAAGACTGCTTTCTATTCCTCCATCTTGTGACTGTGTGACTCCCTCTCTTGGAGATCAGCATGTGAAGGACACTGCTCAGGAGCTAGTCTCTGTATGTGATGACTCCTTCTGGAGAGGATCACAGATGGACCCTGAGGCTGAAGGACACTGCTCAGGAACTAGTCTCTGTATGTGATGACTCCTTCTGGAGAGGACCACAGATGGACCCTGAGGCTGAAGCTCGAGCCGGGGACCAGGGAGAGTCTCTAACAGTCCCTCAGGTGAGGTTCCTACCTGGGTATCGATGGAGGTGGAGAGAACGGTCTTGATGAATCCCAGCAGCTTGTTAGCCTTCATCAGGTCTGCAGTGGGGGGGTTCTGCAGCGGCAGGTAGCCCTCCACCGGATACGTGACCACCGTTAAAGAGAAGCCAACAGGAAACACACTTCACAATAAAGGGGCAGGGTACACAGAGAGAGGATAACAATGTGTGTGTGTGTGTGTGTGTGTGTGTGTAAGGATATCTGAGAGGTCTGCTGCCAAAGTTAAACGCCACGGACTCTTTGAAGGAGAGGCTGATGGCCGGGAAGTACGCCACGCCAGGACCCGTCTTAATGTTGGTGAACGCTGTTCCCAGAGACTGGCCGTTCCTACACACACACACACACACACACACACACACACACACACACACACATAAACATCTTATAATGCCTATTCAAACCCTCCTTCCAGAAGGTTCTCTTGATCAAATTGAAGTCTCAAATGTTTCTGGTATTGAGATGTTTGTTGTCTCACAGGCAGAAGGTGATGGTTCCCTCGTCGAGGTCGATCAGACAGCTGACGATGTCCCCCGCCGCCCACGACTGAAGACAAGCAGACAGAGAGACATGAAGACAGAGAGACAAGAAAACAGAGAGACAAGAAAACAGAGAGACAAGAAGACAGAGAGACAAGAAGACAGAGAGACAAGAAAACAGAGAGACAAGAAGACAGAGAGACAAGAAGACAGAGAGACATGAAGACAGAGAGACAAGAAAACAGAGAGACATGAAGACAGAGAGACATGAAGACAGAGAGACATGAAAACAGAGAGACATGAAGACAGAGAGACAAGAAGACAGAGAGACATGAAAATAGAGCGACATGAAGACAGAGAGACATGAAAACAGAGCGACATGAAAACAGAGCGACATGAAGACAGAGAGACAAGAAGACAGAGAGACAAGACAGAGAGACATGAAGACAGAGAGACAAGAAAACAGAGAGACATGAAGACAGAGAGACATGAAAACAGAGAGACATGAAGACAGAGAGACAAGAAGACAGAGAGACATGAAAATAGAGCGACATGAAGACAGAGAGACAAGAAGACAGAGCGACATGAAGACAGAGAGACATGAAGACAGAGAGACAAGAAAACAGAGAGACATGAAGACAGAGAGACATGAAGACAGAGAGACAAGAAGACAGAGAGACATGAAGACAGAGAGACATGAAGACAGAGAGACAAGAAAACAGAGAGACATGAAGACAGAGAGACATGAAGACAGAGAGACATGAAGACAGAGAGACATGAAAACAGAGAGACATGAAGACAGAGAGACATGAAAATAGAGCGACATGAAGACAGAGAGACAAGAAGACAGAGACATGAAAACAGAGAGACATGAAGACAGAGAGACATGAAAATAGAGCGACATGAAGACAGAGAGACAAGAAGACAGAGAGACATGAAGACAGAGAGACAGAGACAGAAACAGAGAGACAGAGACATGAAAACAGAGAGACAGAGACAGAAACAGAGAGACAGAGACATGAAAACAGAGAGACAGAGAGAGAGACAGAGACAGAGAGACAGAGACAAAGTAACAGAGAGAATAATTAAAACCCTCCATCTTTAAATCGAGCTCCATCTCTAAGTATCTTCCTCTCACCTTCCCGTAGTTCGTGGTCGTCACGTTCCACTTCCTCACTCTGTTCCCATCGTACGCATACGAGTCGGGGGTGTCCCCTACTCCCTCCTGAACACACACACACACACACACAGAGATAAAGAGACACACACACAGAGATAAAGAGACACACACACAGAGAGATAAAGAGACACACACACACACACACACAGAGATAAAGAGACACACACATTTTCAGAATTTTGTCTTCAGATGCAAGTCTTCATAAACTACCAGCTGGTGAAACTGTGTGTGTGTGTGTGTGTGTGTGTGTGTGTGTGTGTGTGTGTGTGTGTGTGTGTACCTCCTGGTTGAAGCGACAGTTGAGAGTACACCAGCCGATCTGCATCAGACCCTGAGAGGAGATCAGAACCTCGTACGCCCACTTCCCTGAACACACACACACACACAGAGACACATACACACACACACACACACACACACACACACACACACACACACAGAGACACACACACACACAGTTGTATATAAAGGGACGTCACACAGCTCTTGTGTTCTGGCAATGATGGCACTAACAGGTGTGCAGGTGTATACAGGTGTGTACAGGTGTATACAGGTGTGTGCAGGTGTGTGCAGGTGTGTGTAGGTGTGTACAGGTGTGTGCAGGTGTGTACAGGTGTGTGCCGGTGTACAGGTGTGTCCCGGTGTGTGCAAGTGTGTGCAGGTGTGTACAGGTGTGTGCCGGTGTGTGCAGGTGTGTACAGGTGTGTGCAGGTGTGTGCAGGTGTGTGCAAGTGTGTGCCGGTGTGTGCCGGTGTGTGCAGGTGTGTGCAGGTGTACAGGTGTGTGCAGGTGTACAGGTGTGTGCCGGTGTGTGCAAGTGTGTGCCGGTGTGTGCCGGTGTGTGCCGGTGTGTGCAGGTGTGTGCAGGTGTACAGGTGTGTGCAGGTGTACAGGTGTGTGCAGGTGTGTACAGGTGTGTGCAGGTGTGTACAGGTGTGTGCAGGTGTACAGGTGTGTGCAGGTGTGTGCAAGTGTGTGCCGGTGTGTGCCGGTGTGTGCCGGTGTGTGCAGGTGTACAGGTGTGTGCAGGTGTACAGGTGTGTGCCGGTGTGTGCAAGTGTGTGCCGGTGTGTGCCGGTGTGTGCAAGTGTGTGCCGGTGTGTGCCGGTGTGTGCAGGTGTGTGCAGGTGTACAGGTGTGTGCAGGTGTACAGGTGTGTGCAGGTGTACAGGTGTGTGCCGGTGTGTGCCGGTGTGTGCCGGTGTGTGCCGGTGTGTGCCGGTGTGTGCAGGTGTGTACAGGTGTGTACAGGTGTGTGCAGGTGTACAGGTGTGTGCCGGTGTGTGCCGGTGTGTGCAGGTGTGTGCAGGTGTGTGCAGGTGTGTGCAGGTGTGTACAGGTGTGTACAGGTGTGTACAGGTGTGTTCAGGTGTGTTCAGGTGTGTGCAGGTGTGTGCAGGTGTGTACAGGTGTGTTCAGGTGTGTACAGGTGTGTGCAGGTGTGTGCAGGTGTGTACAGGTGTGTACAGGTGTGTACAGGTGTGTGCAGGTGTACAGGTGTGTTCAGGTGTGTGCAGGTGTGTTCAGGTGTGTACAGGTGTGTGCAGGTGTGTGCAGGTGTGTACAGGTGTGTGCAGGTGTGTACAGGTGTGTGCAGGTGTGTGCAGGTGTGTACAGGTGTACAGGTGTGTGCCGGTGTGTGACGTGAGAGGCTCTACCTTTGTAAACACAGGTGGTGGCTCTGATGGAGCTGAAGTTGCTGTGCCCGATGACCTGGAACCAGAGAGAACAAATCATATCCATTAAAACACAGAAACAAGTCAGAGAACATCCGTTAGTTTAAAGTCATGATCTCAAACGCTTTGTGTTTGTTGATCAGTTGTGCAGCTGTGAACATGGATGAGTTTGTTAATAATTAATCCATATTGTCTTTCTGCTGGCTGCTGTATGTTGCAGGAAATAAATCAATAACATATTAATGATACTAATAATTACCCCCAGCAGGTCATCGTCTACGAACAGAAGCCCCTCGAAGCCACTGGTGTGATCGAGAACAACGGGCTGAGGACCGAGGCGTCCTTCAACAGCTTCATCTACACACACACACACACACACACACACACACAGAGAAACACACACACAGAGAAACAGAGACACACACACACAGAGACACACACACACACACACAGAGACACACACACACAGAGAAACACAGAGACACACACACAGAGACACACACACACACACAGAGAAACACAGAGACACACACACACACAGAGAAACACACACACAGAGACACACACACACACACAGAGACACACACAGACACACACACACACACAGAAAAACAGAGACACACACAGACACACACACACACACAGAAACACAGAGACACACACACAGAAACACAGAGACACACACAGTTATGCTACTGTATATTTTGGACATGTATTTTCTAAAGTGACATGTCTCGTGGGGTGTGGGGGTTATTGCGGATGCTGAGTCCATTTGGCGTGTACAGGATGCGTGATGTCGGTTTCACCCAGAAGCCGATCTGTGGCTGCAGCGAGTACCATCTCCACTGTGGAGAGACTAATCTGTCCACACGACCCAGAGTCGCCTTAGACTTCCAAATGGACCCACAGCGTATGCTAATTGTGTAAATGCACAATTCAAGTTATCATCCAGCAGTGTCTATGTGCTGGAGACCCTAATATACATGTATAAGATAAGGGGGTCTCAACATCTCCAGGTTCACTGTAAGAGGTTCCTCCCTAGAAGAGGTGTGTGAAACAGTGTGCCTTCACCTCTGCTGTCCTCCGCTGGCTCTCCTTCAGACAGCAGCTTCTCCAGGTGAGCCGCGAGGTCCTGGAACCCCAGAGGCTTCCTGCAGGGGGGGGGGGGGCGTGATGTTAACACTCGATAGTATAATAGAATAGTAGAAAACATATCTATTTATAGTTTTGTAATTATCAACTGCACTGACGAACACATGTCCCCTCACTTAGTTATTGACCTGTCATTAAAGCCAGAGGGGAAATTCAGTTTTTCCCTCTCTGCTATTTCACATTCACACAGACCCAAAGAACACTCACACACACACATAGTTTCTGTCTTATTACACTTTGTATTCATGTGTAATGACTGTTAACAATGCTGCTGTGATCACATCCATGTATCTAATATAGCTGCTCTTACAGATCAACTCCCGGAAATATAAATGACAAATTATTATTAAATTATAATTTGTTGCCACGTCACGCTTATATTTAGCTTTAAACTTTAATCTCAACGCGACTCCAGACAGCTGCTGTTCACCCAGAGAAGTGTGTGTGTGTGTGTGTGTGTGTCTATATATAGAGAGACTGGTGGTAACATGAATCTGTGTGGCTTAAGGAGGTCAGACACACACACACACACACACACACACACACACACACACACACACACACACACACACACACACACACCAGCTGGTACAGCGTTTCTCAACACTTTGTTTTTCTGACTCGTTCTTTAAATCTGGAGAACCTGAAGGTGGCGCTAGAGATGGAGTGACCAGTATCATCGTCAGGGCAACAAGAACGTCTCAACCCTTCAGCCATCCCATAATGAAGAAGCAGAGAGACATTTTTAGATCTCTTTTTGTCCTTTTTTTTAGACTCTTCCACGATCTCTGATTTTCTTTCTGAGATCTTTTTACGAGTTTCTGCTCAAACTTTCTCGCTGTGTTTCAAGTTTAAACGTTTTCACAATACTCAAGATTGTTTTGTTTTTAATTTTCCACCTTTGCACTTATTTATTTATATTTTAAAGCGGGTACCTTTCCGACTTTGACACACAAAGTATTGAAAGGGGATTTCAAGATTTAGAAAATGTTCCGACTTTGCGCTCAAACCTTTTATGCAATATCTTACGTTTTTTTCTGCGTCTCTCGTTGTTTCCTCGCAAACTTTTTAATGTGTTGATTAATTCCCATTTCTCTGCCTTTGCACTCAAACTATACAGCCACATAAAATCAATCTCAAGGACCGCCTACTTCCATCTACGTAACATTGCAAAGATCAGGCATATCTTGCCTCAAAACGATGCAGAGAAACTAGTCCATGCATTTGTTACTTCAAGGGTGGATTATTGTAACTCTTTATTATCAGGGTGTACCAAGAAGTCAGTCAAGTCGCTTCAGCTGGTTCAAAATGCTGCAGCTCGTGTCCTAACCAGAGTTAGGAAAAGGGTCCACATTACTCCTGTTCTGGCTGCCTTACACTGGCTCCCTATAGAACACAGGATAGAATTTAAAATTCTTCTTCTCGCCTACAAAGCCCTTAATGGGCAGGCGCCATCTTACCTTAAAGAACTCATTATACCCTGCTGGCCTACTAGGGCATTGCGTTCCAAGAATGCAGGGTTGTTGGTTGTTCCTAGAGTCTCTGAAAGTACAATGGGAGCCATAGCCTTTTCTTATCAAGCTCCATTTGTGGAATCAGCTTCCAGTTTGTGTTCGGGCGGCAGACACCCTATCCGTTTTTAAGAGTGCGCTTAAGACCTTCCTTTTTGATAAAGCTTATAGTTAGGGCTGATTAGATTCAGCCCCTAGTTTTGCTGATATAGGCTTAGTTTGTCGGGGGACATCTTACTTCTTCCTTCTCTCTGTCTGTACCTGTGTACTCTGTGTACTCTGTGTACTCTGTGTACTCTCATGTTCCGATTAACCCAGCTTCCCCACATCTCTTTCTTTCTGGTGTCTATATACGCTGGGATCCGGAGTCATGGATGATCCTGCGGTCCTGTGTCCTGCATCGCGAGCCCTGGATCTTGAGTGGTGGCTGTGGTCCTGGATCATAGGTCCTGGATCTTGAGTCGTGGCTGTGGTCCTGGATCATAGGTCCTGGATCTTGAGTCGTGGCTGTGGTCCTGGATCATAGGTCCAGGATCTTGAGTCGTGGCTGTGGTCCTGGATCATAGGTCCTGGATCTTGAGTCGTGGCTGTGGTCCTGGATCATAGGTCCTGGATCTTGAGTCGTGGCTGTGGTCCTGGATCATAGGTCCTGGATCTTGAGTCGTGGCTGTGGTCCTGGATCATAGGTCCTGGATCTTGAGTCGTGGCTGTGGTCCTGGATCATAGGTCCTGGATCTTGAGTCGTGGCTGTGGTCCTGGATCATAGGTCCTGGATCTTGAGTCGTGGCTGTGGTCCTGGATCATAGGTCCTGGATGGATATCCTCGTGGATTCATCTTCCTATTATACACACATGCATTTCCAAACATCTGGACTACCTATGTTGCAAATGTAGCTCCCATGTTAGAACTTAGGAGCTGATTGTTGGAGTATTCGACCGCAGCCTAAGTCTTTTTTGATTGCTATCAGTCGCACTTCCTGTCATAGCATGGTTAATCACAGGTGTGCTGAGAGGAGGGGGGCGGAGTTACCTGAGGGAGGCCAGAGCAGGGGCCTGATTGATGGAGGGGGGGAACACATGGTGCAGGTAGTCACTCAGAAGCTTCTCGTTCACGATGCCTGACAGAAAGAGAGAGAGAGACTCAATCAGGAACAACTACCGGAGTCTAAAGAGCTTCATGAGCACATACTCGGGATGTAAACTAACATTCAACTTAAAACAAAGAAATAGTTGCATAATTTCTCGGTAATAATCTGGAGACTGTTTCATAATGACTGATTATATTATTAGGTTCACAACAGGTAGATAAAGCCTCTGAATGTGAAGCAGCTTGATGTAATGAACTCTGAATGGGACAAAGTGTGTTGTGTGTCTTCTCTAGATCTCATTACAGCACTTTTATAAAGACAGGTGAAACTTTGATAGAAATACATCGATTGAGTATCACTCGCCTGTCGATCTGGGTTTGTCTGTGTCTGAAGCCAGTCTGTAGTTACGGCGCGTCAAAGCCGTGCCGCCGCCTTTAGAGCTCATACTGTCCCACCTGGAGACACCTGGAGACGCCTGGACACGGACACCTGGAGAGAACTGGAGACGGACACCTGGAGAGAACTGGAGACGGACACCTGGAGAGAACTGGAGACGGACACCTGGAGACGCCTGGAGACGCCTGGAGACACCTGGAGACGCCTGGAGACACCAGAGTGTAGGAATACTCTGTTACAGTAAAAGCATTCAAAATGTTCCTCAAGTAAAAGTAGAAAAGTATTCTCATCAAAATATAGTGAAAGTACCAAAAGTAAAAGTAGTCGTTGTGCAGATTTTCCATTTCAGAATAATATCTATACAGTGGGGCAAAAAGGTATTTAGCCAAGTGTGCAAGTTCTCTCACTTAAACAGATGAGAGAGGCCTGTAATGTTCATGCTAGCTACACTTCAACTCTGAGACAGAACGGGGGAAAGAATCCAGGAAATCACATTGTAGGATTTTTAATGAATGAATTGGTAAATTCCTCGGTAAGTATTTGGTCACCTACAAACAAACAAGATGTCTGGCTCTCACAGACCTGTAACTTCTTCTTTAAGAGCCTCCTCTGTCCTCCACTCGTTAACTGTATTAATGGAACCTGTTTGAACTCGTTATCAGTATAAAAGACACCTGTCCACAACCTCAAACAGTCACACTCCAAACTCCACTATGGCCAAGACCAAAGAGCTGTCAAAGGACACCAGAAACTAAATGGTAGACCTGCACCAGGCTGGGAAGACTGCATCTGCAATAGGTAAGCAGCTTGGAGCCCCAGATCTCCCTCGATCTGGGGCTCCACGCAAGATCTCACCCCGTGGGGTCAAAGTGATCACAAGAACGGTGAGCACAGATCCCAGAACCACACGGGGGGACCGAGTCCATGACCTGCAGAGAGCTGGGACCAAAGTAACAAAGGCTACCATCAGTAACACACTACGCCGCCAGGGACTCAAACCCTGCAGTGCCAGACGTGTCCCCCTGCTTAAGCCAGTACATGTCCAGGCCCGTCTGAAGTGTGCTAGAGAGCATTTAGATGATCCAGAAGAGGATTGGGAGAATGTCATATGGTCAGATGAAACCAAAATAGAACTTTTTGGTAAAAACTCAAGTAGACGTGTTTGGAGGAGAAAGAATGCTGAGTCCAAAGAACACCATACCTACTGTGAGACATGGGGGGGGGGGACATCATGCTTTGGGGCTCTGCAAAGGGACCAGGACCACTGATCCGTGTAAAGGAAAGAATGAATGGGGCCATGTATCGTGAGATTTTGAGTGACAACCTCCTTCCATCAGCAAGGGCATTGAAGATGAAACGTGGCTGGGTCTTTCAGCATGACAATGATCCCAAACACACCGCCCGGGCAACGAAGGAGTGGCTTCGTAAGAAGCATTTCAAGGTCCTGGAGTGGCCTAGCCAGTCTCCGGATCTCAACCCCATAGAAAATCTTTGGAGGGAGTTGAAAGTCCGTGTTGCCCAGCGACAGCCCCAACACATCACTGCTCTAGAGGAGATCTGCATGGAGGAATGGGCCAACATACCAGCAACAGTGAAAACCTTGTGAAGACTTACAGAAAACGTTTGACCTCTGTCATTGCCAACAAAGGGTATATAACAAAGTATTGAGATGAACTTTTGTTATTGACCAAATACTTATTTTCCACAATCATCTGCAAATAAATTCATTAAAAATCCTACATGACTGATTTTAAATGCCATTTTCTTAATGTCTTTCATTTGTTGTAAAGCACTTTGAATTGCCTTGTGTTGAAAAGTGCTCTATAACTTAACTTAACTACAAAGTCATTTCCTGGATTCTTTCCCCCGTTCTGTCTCAGAGTTGAAGTGTACCTAGGATGAACATTACAGCCTCTCATCTCTTTAAGTGGGAGAACTTGCACACTTGGTGGCTGACTGAATACTTTTTTGCCCCACTGTATACTATACATTAGACACGAGGAGCGGCCGAGAGACCGGTGAGCAGGAGACAGGAGGAGCAGCTGAGAGACAGGTGAGCAGGAGACAGGAGGAGAGACAGGTGAGCAGGAGACACGAGGAGCAGCTGAGAGACAGGTGAGCAGGAGACACGAGGAGCAGGTGAGCAGGAGACACGAGGAGCAGGTGAGCAGGAGACAGGAGGAGCGGCTGAGAGACAGGTGAGCAGGAGACAGGAGGAGCGGCCGAGAGACAGGTGAGCAGGAGACAGGAGGAGCGGCCGAGAGACAGGTGAGCAGGAGACACGAGGAGCGGCCGAGAGACAGGTGAGCAGGAGACAGGAGGAGCGGCCAAGAGACAGGTGAGCAGGAGACAGGAGGAGCGGCCAAGAGACAGGTGAGCAGGAGACAGGAGGACCAGCTGAGAGACAGGTGAGCCAGCTGAGAGACAGGTGAGCAGGAGACAGGAGGACCAGCTGAGAGACAGGTGAGCAGGAGACACGAGGAGCAGCTGAGAGACAGGTGAGCAGGAGACAGGAGGAGCAGCTGAGAGACAGGTGAGCAGGAGACAGGAGGAGCGACCGAGAGACAGGTGAGCAGGAGACAGGAGGAGAGACAGGTGAGCAGGAGACACGAGGAGCAGCCGAGAGACAGGTGAGCAGGAGACACGAGGAGCAGCCGAGAGACAGGTGAGCAGGAGACACGAGGAGCGGCCGAGAGACAGGTGAGCAGGAGACAGGAGGAGCGGCCGAGAGACAGGTGAGCAGGAGACACGAGGAGCGGCCGAGAGACAGGTGAGCAGGAGACAGGAGGAGCGGCCGAGAGACAGGTGAGCAGGAGACACGAGGAGCAGCTGAGAGACAGGTGAGCAGGAGACACGAGGAGCAGCTGAGACAGGTGAGCAGGAGACACGAGGAGCAGCTGAGACAGGTGAGCAGGAGACACGAGGAGCAGCTGAGACAGGTGAGCAGGAGACACGAGGAGCAGGTGAGCAGGAGACACGAGGAGCAGCTGAGACAGGTGAGCAGGAGACAGGAGGAGCAGCTGAGAGACAGGTGAGCAGGAGACAGGAGGAGCAGCTGAGAGACAGGTGAGCAGGAGACAGGAGGAGCGACCGAGAGACAGGTGAGCAGGAGACACGAGGAGCAGCTGAGAGACAGGTGAGCAGGAGACAGGAGGAGCGACCGAGAGACAGGTGAGCAGGAGACACGAGGAACAGCTGAGAGACAGGTGAGCAGGAGCAGCTGAGAGACAGGTGAGCAGGAGACACGAGGAGCAGCTGAGAGACAGGAGGAGCAGCTGAGAGACAGGTGAGCAGGAGACAGGAGGAGGAGCAGCTGAGAGACAGGTGAGCAAGAGACACGAGGAGCAGCTGAGAGACAGGTGAGCAGGAGACAGGAGGAGCAGCTGAGAGACGGGTGAGCAGGAGACAGGAGGAGCAGCTGAGAGACAGGTGAGCAGGAGACACGAGGAGCAGCTGAGAGACAGGTGAGCAGGAGACACGAGGAGCGGCCGAGAGACAGGTGAGCAGGAGACAGGAGGAGCAGCCGAGAGACAGGTGAGCAGGAGACAGGAGGAGCAGCCGAGAGACAGGTGAGCAGGAGACACGAGGAGCAGGAGACACGAGGAGCAGCCGAGAGACAGGTGAGCAGGAGACACGAGGAGCGGCCGAGAGACAGGTGAGCAGGAGACAGGAGGAGCGGCCGAGAGACAGGTGAGCAGGAGAGCAGGAGACAGGAGGAGCGGCCGAGAGACAGGTGAGCTGGAGGCACGAGGAGCAGCTGAGAGACAGGTGAGCAGGAGAGCAGGAGACAGGAGGAGCAGCTGAGAGACACAATTTAAACCAACACAGATTCGTTGTGTGTGAAAGTGATTCTGATAAATGTAATCATCACTAAAGACACAGCTAATGTTAGCTTATACTGGCTAACGATGCTTCTTTACTTTAGCATGACAGCTATCGTTAGCTCTCTGTTAGCTTCATTAGCTCTCCGTTAGCTTCTTTACTTTAGCATGACAGCTATCGTTAGCTCTCTGTTAGCTTCATTAGCTCTCCGTTAGCTTCTTTACTTTAGCATGACAGCTATCGTTAGCTCTATGTTAGCTTCATTAGCTCTCTGTTAGCTTCTTTACTTTAACATGACAGCTATCGTTAGCTCTCTGTTAGCTTCGTTAGCTCTCTGTTAGCTTCTTTACTTTAACATGACAGCTATCGTTAGCTCTCTGTTAGCTTCGTTAGCTCTCTGTTAGCTTCTTTACTTTAACATGACAGCTATCGTTAGCTCTCTGTTAGCTTCGTTATCTCTCTGTTAGCTTCTTTACTTTAACATGACAGCTATCGTTAGCTCTCTGTTAGCTTCGTTAGCTCTCTGTTAGCTTCTTTACTTTAACATGACAGCTATCGTCAGCTCTCTGTTAGCTTCGTTAGCTCTCTGTTAGCTTCTTTACTTGAACATGACGGCTATCGTTAGCTCTCTGTTAGCTTCGTTAGCTCTCTGTTAGCTTCTTTACTTGAACATGACAGCTATCGTTAGCTCTCTGTTAGCTTCGTTAGCTCTCTGTTAGCTTCTTTACTTGAACATGACAGCTATCGTCAGCTCTCTGTTAGCTTCGTTAGCTCTCTGTTAGCTTCTTTACTTGAACATGACGGCTATCGTTAGCTCTCTGTTAGCTTCGTTAGCTCTCTGTTAGCTTCTTTACTTGAACATGACAGCTATCGTTAGCTCTCTGTTAGCTTCGTTAGCTCTCTGTTAGCTTCTTTACTTGAACATGACAGCTATCGTTAGCTCTCCGTTAGCTAACAGATATCTTCGAACATATTAAAAGCTGTTTATATAATGACTCTTACCGGAGTTAAACGGCTCTTCCAGACCTTTTGGGGTGTATGCTACGCCAATGAATAACTGTGTTTTCCTCCGTGTTCTATCATTAAGGTAAAATAATATAATAATAAACAACAGCAGTTTACATTCACATCCGGGTTCTCCAACCGGGAGGGAGGATGACGTCAGATGTGTGTAACCTCTGCGTCAGAACCTGTATTAACATTCCATAACTAGGGTTCGGGGGTTAGGTTAAGGGGCTACTTACCACTCGGAGTGGAGGGTTGGTGTGGTATTTTGTATGTATGCAAGTCGGTAGAAAGTATGAGCCATAGGCACGTGTGCTATCCTTTACTACATCTTTATTCTTCTCAATCCAACTCCCAACTCCAGGCATCTTATCTCAACTCTCTGTCCAACAGCGCCCTCTGCTTTGATTGATTGATTGAAAAGTTTATTAACAGCTTGTATATTGGGTACAGTACAGCTCAAAACATACAATTGTTAAGGGGATGCAGACCAGAGAAAGACTTTCGTCTTGTTTACATCAGGGTCCCCCATTTCCAATTCATCATATCATTTAAGACATGCAGATGGCTTATTTACATTTTAGATTTCGTTCTAATACATCCTAACCGGACACTTAAGACATACCAAGTCTACAGATATACAGTTGGTAACAGAGTCTAAAATGTGAGTATATACATAGATGGGGGGGGGGGGGAGAAGCTGTCCATTGTACGACAGGTTGAGATGTGTACCATTACCGGGGCCAGTTGTGCAATGCTCTCCCCCGAAGGTGCTCTTTAAGAGAGGCTTTGAAGGTAAGTATAGTTTTACTTTCCTTTACAGTTGAGGGAAGAGCGTTCCACCTTGATGTGGCATAATTGCGAAACGTGTATTCCCCCTTTTTTGTGCCAAATCTGGGTTTCACATGATTGGTGGAGCTCCCTCTGGTGTTATGATCATGGTATTCCTTGACCTTTGGGAAGAACTTTGACATGTACATGGGGACCATAGAGGTGTAGTGGATCTTGTAGACCATGGGTACCATAGAGGTGTAGTGGATCCTGTAGACCATGGGTACCATAGAGGTGGAGTGGATCTTGTAGACCATGGGTATCATAGAGGTGTAGTGGATCTTGTAGACCAGGCCCATTGCAAGAAGCTGTACTCTGTCGTCTACTCTAAGCCATGCTAGGTTGTCACAGTGGGCAGAGGTGAGGTGGGTTCTAGATGAAAGGTCAAGCAGTAGTCTGACCAGTTTATTTTGCGATGTTTGAAGTTTTATTTTTAGCGCCTTGGAGGTGCTATGGTACCATGACGTGCAAGCATAGTCATAGTACCCTTGAATGAGGGCTCCAGGGTCTTCAGGGTGTTGTTGTTTACCAGAGAGGAGATCCGGGATAGGAATCTAGTTCTTTGATTGACTTGTTTTATTACATTGGATGCCATTTTGTCACAGGAGAGGTTTGCCTCCAGAATAGATCCTAGGTCATTTCCTTCTTACTTGTGACAGTAATGTCGCCCACTGCAACTGAGAAGTTGTCGGATTTGCTGAGATGATGTTTTGAACCGAAGAGAATGGACTCTGTTTTACCCAGGTGGAATGATCATTTATTATCGGCGAGCCAGGTGCAGATTCTGCCGAGCTCGGAGCTGAGGGTTTTTTCAACCTGCAATCTGCTCCTGTCCGAGACCAGCAGGGCTGAGTCGTCCGCCAACAGGAACAAGTTGCAGTCACATGCTGATGACATGTCATTTGCATAAATTAGGAACAGTAACGGACCTAATATTCTTCCTTGTGGAACACCACAGCTCACTGGGAAGGGGGGGACAGACTACCGTTTACCTCCACCATCTGTTCTCTCCCCTACTTTTCGACCTGTTCATATACTATTTTTTCCATGACTTTTGAGATGGAGGTAAGAATAGAAACAGGGCGGTAGTTGCCTGGGTCCAATTTGCTGCCCTTTTTGTGCAGGGGGGTTACTCTTGCAATTTTGAAGTCTCTGGGGACTTTCCCCTGTTTTATGGAGAGGTTAATTATGTGAGCTATGACTGGTGAGATAGCGGTTGCTGTGTCTCTGAGGAATTTGGAGGGGATATTGTCGTGGCCAGTGGCCTTGTTAGGTTGGAGGGCGCTCAGTTTAATGAGTACCTCTGCTGTTGTTACCCTTGCTAGACTGAAATCATCTTTGCGTACCCCTAGGTTTTTGTAGTAGGTCATGATGTGATCTACTCCAAAAAGCCCTGAGTGGGAGGTTAATTTCTATTGTATTTACACACCATAATGTTTAAATGCACACAGGTGAGGTAACAGGTGCTCTGCGATTGTTTGTGAAATGTGAAGGACAGCAGCAGCCTCGCGCAGTGTGTGCGCGTGTAAAAGTGACTGTGTGCGATGCGTCAGTTAAAAGAGGAAGCTGCTGTGCGGATGTTTGGACACTGGTTTCCCGGGAAGAAAGCACATGTTTGGACACAATTGTTGTGCATGAAAAAAACGGATGTTTAGACACTTTTTTGCTGTAGAAACTATGAGGATGTATGAGCGCTGAATTATGGCAGGCCAACAGTGCCATGAAACGTCACTAATTGAAAGCGTTCTACGAGCGCGGTTGTTTTGAGATGGTGAATGTGGTTGTTTGGGAAACCTATCTGTTAGTGCTATAGCCAAATTTAAGGAAGAGATTCCACCAATACTTAACTCGATAGCATGTCTGCATGTAGGGGAGGAAACTTATACAAAATGTCCACCACCCCAAATTGATCATGTTGTTGATAGTGCTACAGATGCGCTGCGAATAAAATGAGACTCTGTTGCTCCTTTGAAAAAGAAGAAAATAAAACAACATAGATTAGCTCCATGGCATAATGCCCAAACCCGCAAAATAAAGCAAAAGTCGAGACAACTTGAAAGGATATGGCGTTCCACTAAACTTGAAGAATCTCGTTTAATTTGGCATATTACACTCAATGAATATAAGAAAGCACTGCGTAAAGCGAGAGCAGCCTACTACTCTTCATTAATAGATGAGAATAAGAATAATGCAAGATTTCTTTTCAGCACTGTAGCCAGGCTGACAGAGAGCCACAGCTCCATGGAGCCTTCTATTCCCATAGCACTCAGTAGCAATGATTTCATGTGCTTTTTTAACGATAATATTGTTTGCAGCTTTAGCTCGGGCTGACCTTGGACCAGCCCCTAGTTTATGCTCCTATAGGCTTAGACTTCCTCTCTATGAATACATTCATTAATGCATATCACTAACTCAACCCCCGGGGCTTCGCTCCCCGGAGTTTTTGTTTCCCTCCTCTTGCAGTATTACAGGATGGGTCTGGATCATGAACTGTGACAGAGCCTGTTGCTGTGGTCCTGCTCGAAGCCCATCGTAACATCTTTGGAGTAACGGGGAAACTTTCTGACACCATCATGGATCCTTCATTTTCATGTAAGTCAACTTTGTCATTTATATTGTCTTTGCAGGAATTGCAGTGGTTTTTTTTCTCCAAAAAGTTGATTTTGATTGATTTGGTGGTGTAGACCACCCTTGCTTATTTTTAGTGCCCTCAGGGGCAAAAGTAAGAGTCTTTCTGTCCGTCCATTTGGGCACCTGGTCCAAGGTCAGCCTGAGCTAAAACTGCAAAAGGGGACAGAGACCAGCGTTGGTACACGGTGTTCAACTTGTATTAACAGAGGATTCCACATCAAACCAGCGCCAAAACTGCCTTCACCACCTCAGACCGCCAAAATCACCAAGTTGACCACCTCAGCGGTGGTTTGAGGTGGTCAACGCGGTGGTTTTGGCGGTCTGAGGTGGTGTACGTGGTTGTTTTGGCGGTGGTTTAATGTGGAATCCTCTGTTAGTACACAGTGTTCAACTTGTATTAACGCTGGTCTTTGTCCCCTTTGCAGCTTTAGCTCGGGCTTAACTTGGACCAGCTTCTAGTTTATGCTGCTATAGTCTTAGACTTCCTCTCTAAGTATAAATTCATTAATGTGTATCACTAACTCCACGTTAGGGACTTGAATTTTCCAAATGTACAATCTGTATACAATCCTAGGACTTTACATTGGAGACACGGGTGCCCAAATGGACAGACAGAAAGTTACCCTTACTTTTGCCCCTGAGGGCACTAAAAATAAGCCAGGGTGGTCTACACTTAGACTTCCTCTATCTGTATACAATCATTAATGCACATCACTAACACAACCCCTGGGGCATCTCTCCCCGGAGTTTGTGTCCATCCTCTTGCAGGTTTTGAAATATTACAGGATGGGTCTGGATCATGAACCGTGACAGAGCCTGTTGCCGTGGTCCTGCTCGAAGCACATCGTAATGTTTTTGGAGTAACAGGGAAACTTTCTGACACCATCATGGATCCTTCATTTTCATGTAAGTCAACTTTGTCATTTTTATTGTCTTTGCAGGAATTGCAGTGTTTTTTTTTACAAAAAGTTGATGTTTAATTGATTGGAGCGCACTTTTTGAAGCATTGAACATGGCTGTTATGTGGTAGTTTGGCTGTCGTTTGAGGTGGTGAAGGCGGTTGTGTTTGAGGTGGGGAACACCGTTGTTTTGTCGGTAGTTTGAGGTGGTGAACGCGGTGGTTTGGCGGTCTGAGATGGTCAACGCCGTGGTTTTGGCGGTCTGAGGTGGCGAAGGCAGTTTTGGCGCTGGTTTGATGTGGAATCTTCCGTTAGTACACAGTGTTCAACTTGTATTAACGCTGGTGTCCGTCCCCTTTGCAGCTTTAGCTCGGGCTGACCTTGGACCAGCCCCTAGTTTATGCTCCTATAGGCTTTGACATCCTCTCTATGTATACATTCATTAATGCACATCACTAACTCAACCCCCGGGGCATCGCTCCCCGGAGTTTTTGTTTCCCTCCTCTTGCAGGATTGCAGTATTACAGGATGGGTCTGGATCATGAACTGTGACAGAGCCTGTTGCTGTGGTCCTGCTCGAAGCCCATCGTAACATCTTTGGAGTAACAGGGAAACTTTCTGACACCATATTGGATCCTTCATTTTCATGTAAGTCAACTTGTCATTTATATTGTCTTTGCAGGAATTGCAGTGGTTTTTTTTCTACAAAAAGTTGATTTTGATTGATTTGGTGGTGTAGACCACCCTTGCTTATTTTTAGTGCCCTCAGGGGCAACAGTAAGGGTGTCTTTCTGTCCGTCCATTTGGGCACCCGCGTCTCCAATGTAAAGCCCTAGAATTGTACACAGATTGTACATTTGGAAAATTCAAGTCCCTAACGGTGAGTTGGTGATATGCATTAATGAATGTATACATCGAGAGGAAGTCTAAGCCTATAGGAGCATAAACTAGGGGCTGGTCCAAGGTCAGCCCGAGCTAAAGCTGCAAAGGGGACAGAGACCAGCGTTGGTACACGGTGTTCAACTTGTATTAACAGAGGATTCCACATCAAACCAGCGCCAAACCTGCCTTCCCCACCTCAGACCGCCAAAATCACCAAGTTGACCACCTCAGCGGTGGTTTGAGGTGGTGAACGTGGTGGTTTTGGCGGTCTGAGATGGTCAACGCGGTAGTTTTGGCGGTCTGAGGTGGTGAACGTGGTGGTTTTGGCGGTCTGAGGTGGTGTACGTGGTTGTTTTGGCGGTGGTTTAATGTGGAATCCTCTGTTAGTACACAGTGTTCAACTTGTATTAACGCTGGTCTTTGTCCCCTTTGCAGCTTTAGCTCGGGCTTAACTTGGACCAGCTTCTAGTTTATGCTGCTATAGTCTTAGACTTCCTCTCTAAGTATAAATTCATTAATGTGTATCACTAACTCCACGTTAGGGACTTGAATTTTCCAAATGTACAATCTGTATACAATCCTAGGACTTTACATTGGAGACACAGATGCCCAAATGGACAGACAGAAAGTTACCCTTACTTTTGCTCCTGAGGGCACTAAAAATAAGCCAGGGTGGTCTACACTTAGACTTCCTCTATCTGTATACAATCATTAATGCACATCACTAACACAACCCCCGGGGCATCTCTCCCCGGAGTTTGTGTCCATCCTCTTGCAGGTTTTGAAATATTACAGGATGGGTCTGGATCATGAACCGTGACAGAGCCTGTTGCCGTGGTCCTGCTCGAAGCACATCGTACATGTTTTGGAGTAACAGGGAAACTTTCTGACACCATATTGGATCCTTCATTTTCATGTAAGTCAACTTTGTCATTTATATTGTCTTTGCAGGAATTGCAGTGGTTTTTTTTCTACAAAAAGTTGATTTTGATTGATTTGGTGGTGTAGACCACCCTTGCTTATTTTTAGTGCCCTCAGGGGCAAAAGTAAGGGTGTCTTTCTGTCCGTCCATTTGGGCACCCGCGTCTCCAATGTAAAGCCCTAGAATTGTACACAGATTGTACATTTGGAAAATTCAAGTCCCTAACGGTGAGTTGGTGATATGCATTAATGAATGTATACATCGAGAGGAAGTCTAAGCCTATAGGAGCATAAACTAGGGGCTGGTCCAAGGTCAGCCCGAGCTAAAGCTGCAAAGGGGACAGAGACCAGCGTTGGTACACGGTGTTCAACTTGTATTAACAGAGGATTCCACATCAAACCAGCTCCAAAACTGCCTTCCCCACCTCAGACCGCCAAAACCGCCAAATTCACCAAGTTGACCACCTCAGCGGTGGTTTGAGGTGGTGAACGTGGTGGTTTTGGCGGTCTGAGATGGTCAACGCGGTAGTTTTGGCGGTCTGAGGTGGTGAACGTGGTGGTTTTTGGCGGTCTGAGGTGGTGTACGTGGTTGTTTTGGCGGTGGTTTAATGTGGAATCCTCTGTTAGTACACAGTGTTCAACTTGTATTAACGCTGGTCTTTGTCCCCCTTTGCAGCTTTAGCTCGGGCTTAACTTGGACCAGCTTCTAGTTTATGCTGCTATAGTCTTAGACTTCCTCTCTAAGTATAAATTCATTAATGTGTATCCCTAACTCCACGTTAGGGACTTGAATTTTCCAAATGTACAATCTGTATACAATCCTAGGACTTTACATTGGAGACACAGATGCCCAAATGGACAGACAGAAAGTTACCCTTACTTTTGCCCCTGAGGGCACTAAAAATAAGCCAGGGTGGTCTACACTTAGACTTCCTCTATCTGTATACAATCATTAATGCACATCACTAACACAACCCCCGGGGCATCTCTCCCCGGAGTTTTGTGTCCATCCTCTTGCAGGTTTTGAAATATTACAGGATGGGTCTGGATCATGAACCGTGACAGAGCCTGTTGCCGTGGTCCTGCTCGAAGCACATCGTAATGTTTTTGGAGTAACAGGGAAACTTTCTGACACCATCATGGATCCTTCATTTTCATGTAAGTCAACTTTGTCATTTTTATTGTCTTTGCAGGAATTGCAGTGTTTTTTTTTTTACAAAAAGTTGATGTTTAATTGATTTGAGCGCACTTTTTGAAGCATTGAACATGGCTGTTATGTGGTAGTTTGGCTGTCGTTTGAGGTGGTGAAGGCGGTTGTGTTTGAGGTGGGGAACACCGTTGTTTTGGCGGTCGTTTGAGGGTGGTTTGGGAGATGGTCAACGCCGTGGTTTTGGCGGTCTGAGGTGGCGAAGGCAGTTTTGGCGCTGGTTTGATGTGGAATCTTCCGTTAGTACACAGTGTTCAACTTGTATTAACGCTGGTGTCCGTCCCCTTTGCAGCTTTAGCTCGGGCTGACCTTGGACCAGCCCCTAGTTTATGCTCCTATAGGCTTTGACATCCTCTCTATGTATACATTCATTAATGCACATCACTAACTCAACCCCCGGGGCATCGCTCCCCGGAGTTTTTGTTTCCCTCCTCTTGCAGGATTGCAGTATTACAGGATGGGTCTGGATCATGAACTGTGACAGAGCCTGTTGCTGTGGTCCTGCTCGAAGCCCATCGTAACATCTTTGGAGTAACAGGGAAACTTTCTGACACCATATTGGATCCTTCATTTTCATGTAAGTCAACTTTGTCATTTATATTGTCTTTGCAGGAATTGCAGTGGTTTTTTTTCTACAAAAAGTTGATTTTGATTGATTTGGTGGTGTAGACCACCCTTGCTTATTTTTAGTGCCCTCAGGGGCAAAAGTAAGGGTGTCTTTCTGTCCGTCCATTTGGGCACCCGCGTCTCCAATGTAAAGCCCTAGAATTGTACACAGATTGTACATTTGGAAAATTCAAGTCCCTAACGGTGAGTTGGTGATATGCATTAATGAATGTATACATCGAGAGGAAGTCTAAGCCTATAGGAGCATAAACTAGGGGCTGGTCCAAGGTCAGCCCGAGCTAAAGCTGCAAAGGGGACAGAGACCAGCGTTGGTACACGGTGTTCAACTTGTATTAACAGAGGATTCCACATCAAACCAGCGCCAAAACTGCCTTCCCCACCTCAGACCGCCAAAATCACCAAGTTGACCACCTCAGCGGTGGTTTGAGGTGGTGAACGTGGTGGTTTTGGCGGTCTGAGATGGTCAACGCGGTAGTTTTGGCGGTCTGAGGTGGTGAACGTGGTGGTTTTGGCGGTCTGAGGTGGTGTACGTGGTTGTTTTGGCGGTGGTTTAATGTGGAATCCTCTGTTAGTACACAGTGTTCAACTTGTATTAACGCTGGTCTTTGTCCCCTTTGCAGCTTTAGCTCGGGCTTAACTTGGACCAGCTTCTAGTTTATGCTGCTATAGTCTTAGACTTCCTCTCTAAGTATAAATTCATTAATGTGTATCCCTAACTCCACGTTAGGGACTTGAATTTTCCAAATGTACAATCTGTATACAATCCTAGGACTTTACATTGGAGACACAGGATGCCCAAATGGACAGACAGAAAGTTACCCTTACTTTTGCCCCTGAGGGCACTAAAAATAAGCCAGGGTGGTCTACACTTAGACTTCCTCTATCTGTATACAATCATTAATGCACATCACTAACACAACCCCTGGGGCATCTCTCCCCGGAGTTTGTGTCCATCCTCTTGCAGGTTTTGAAATATTACAGGATGGGTCTGGATCATGAACCGTGACAGAGCCTGTTGCCGTGGTCCTGCTCGAAGCACATCGTAATGTTTTTGGAGTAACAGGGAAACTTTCTGACACCATCATGGATCCTTCATTTTCATGTAAGTCAACTTTGTCATTTTTATTGTCTTTGCAGGAATTGCAGTGTTTTTTTTTTACAAAAAGTTGATGTTTAATTGATTTGAGCGCACTTTTTGAAGCATTGAACATGGCTGTTATGTGGTAGTTTGGCTGTCGTTTGAGGTGGTGAAGGCGGTTGTGTTTGAGGTGGGGAACACCGTTGTTTTGGCGGTCGTTTGAGGTGGTGAACGCGGTGGTTTTGGCGGTCTGAGATGGTCAACGCCGTGGTTTTGGCGGTCTGAGGTGGCGAAGGCAGTTTTGGCGCTGGTTTGATGTGGAATCTTCCGTTAGTACACAGTGTTCAACTTGTATTAACGCTGGTGTCCGTCCCCTTTGCAGCTTTAGCTCGGGCTGACCTTGGACCAGCCCCTAGTTTATGCTCCTATAGGCTTTGACATCCTCTCTATGTATACATTCATTAATGCACATCACTAACTCAACCCCCGGGGCATCGCTCCCCGGAGTTTTTGTTTCCCTCCTCTTGCAGGATTGCAGTATTACAGGATGGGTCTGGATCATGAACTGTGACAGAGCCTGTTGCTGTGGTCCTGCTCGAAGCCCATCGTAACATCTTTGGAGTAACAGGGAAACTTTCTGACACCATATTGGATCCTTCATTTTCATGTAAGTCAACTTTGTCATTTATATTGTCTTTGCAGGAATTGCAGTGGTTTTTTTTCTACAAAAAGTTGATTTTGATTGATTTGGTGGTGTAGACCACCCTTGCTTATTTTTAGTGCCCTCAGGGGCAAAAGTAAGGGTGTCTTTCTGTCCGTCCATTTGGGCACCCGCGTCTCCAATGTAAAGCCCTAGAATTGTACACAGATTGTACATTTGGAAAATTCAAGTCCCTAACGGTGAGTTGGTGATATGCATTAATGAATGTATACATCGAGAGGAAGTCTAAGCCTATAGGAGCATAAACTAGGGGCTGGTCCAAGGTCAGCCCGAGCTAAAGCTGCAAAGGGGACAGAGACCAGCGTTGGTACACGGTGTTCAACTTGTATTAACAGAGGATTCCACATCAAACCAGCGCCAAAACTGCCTTCCCCACCTCAGACCGCCAAAATCACCAAGTTGACCACCTCAGCGGTGGTTTGAGGTGGTGAACGTGGTGGTTTTGGCGGTCTGAGATGGTCAACGCGGTAGTTTTGGCGGTCTGAGGTGGTGTACGTGGTTGTTTTGGCGGTGGTTTAATGTGGAATCCTCTGTTAGTACACAGTGTTCAACTTGTATTAACGCTGGTCTTTGTCCCCTTTGCAGCTTTAGCTCGGGCTTAACTTGGACCAGCTTCTAGTTTATGCTGCTATAGTCTTAGACTTCCTCTCTAAGTATAAATTCATTAATGTGTATCCCTAACTCCACGTTAGGGACTTGAATTTTCCAAATGTACAATCTGTATACAATCCTAGGACTTTACATTGGAGACACAGATGCCCAAATGGACAGACAGAAAGTTACCCTTACTTTTGCCCCTGAGGGCACTAAAAATAAGCCAGGGTGGTCTACACTTAGACTTCCTCTATCTGTATACAATCATTAATGCACATCACTAACACAACCCCCGGGGCATCTCTCCCCGGAGTTTGTGTCCATCCTCTTGCAGGTTTTGAAATATTACAGGATGGGTCTGGATCATGAACCGTGACAGAGCCTGTTGCCGTGGTCCTGCTCGAAGCACATCGTAATGTTTTTGGAGTAACAGGGAAACTTTCTGACACCATCATGGATCCTTCATTTTCATGTAAGTCAACTTTGTCATTTTTATTGTCTTTGCAGGAATTGCAGTGTTTTTTTTTTACAAAAAGTTGATGTTTAATTGATTTGAGCGCACTTTTTGAAGCCTTGAACATGGCTGTTATGTGGTAGTTTGGCTGTCGTTTGAGGTGGTGAAGGCGGTTGTGTTTGAGGTGGGGAACACCGTTGTTTTGGCGGTCGTTTGAGGTGGTGAACGCGGTGGTTTTGGCGGTCTGAGATGGTCAACGCCGTGGTTTTGGCGGTCTGAGGTGGCGAAGGCAGTTTTGGCGCTGGTTTGATGTGGATTCTTCTGTTAGTACACAGTGTTCAACTTGTATTAACGCTGGTGTCTGTCCCCTTTGCAGCTTTAGCTCGGGCTGACCTTGGACCAGCCCCTAGTTTATGCTCCTATAGGCTTTGACTTCCTCTCTATGTATACATTCATTAATGCATATCACTAACTCAACCCCCGGGGCATCGCTCCCCGGAGTTTTTGTTTCCCTCCTCTTGCAGGATTGCAGTATTACAGGATGGGTCTGGATCATGAACTGTGACAGAGCCTGTTGCTGTGGTCCTGCTCGAAGCCCATCGTAACATCTTTGGAGTAACGGGGAAACTTTCTGACACCATATTGGATCTTTAATTTTCATGTAAGTCAACTTTGTCATTTATATTGTCTTTGCAGGAATTGCAGTGGTTCTTTTTAATACAAAAAGTTAATGTTTGATTGGTTTGGTGGTGTAGACCACCCTTGCTTATTTTTAGTGCCCTCAGGGGCAAAAGTAAGGGTGTCTTTCTGTCCGTCCATTTGGGCACCCGCGTCTCCAATGTAAAGCCCTAGAATTGTACACAGATTGTACATTTGGAAAATTCAAGTCCCTAACGGTGAGTTGGTGATATGCATTAATGAATGTATACATCGAGAGGAAGTCTAAGCCTATAGGAGCATAAACTAGGGGCTGGTCCAAGGTCAGCCCGAGCTAAAACTGCAAAGGGGACAGACCAGCGTTGGTACACGGTTTTCAACTTGTATTAACAGAGGATTCCACATCAAACCAGCGCCAAAACTGCCTTCACCACCTCAGACCGCCAAAATCACCAAGTTGACCACCTCAGCGGTGGTTTGAGGTGGTGAACGTGGTGGTTTTGGCGGTCTGAGATGGTCAACGCGGTAGTTTTGGCGGTCTGAGGTTGTCACAGTTCTGTCTAGGTTTGGGTGTTTTCACTGTTCTCTGTCATGTTTTCCTCCTGTCGTTAGTGTCCCTGTGTGTTCTCCTCCCTCCTCACCTGTGTCTCGTTAGCTAATTGTGTTCACCTGTGGCTCTTGTGTTTTTCTCCTCCCTCCTCACCTGTGTCTCGTTTGCCGATTGTGTTCACCTGTGTCTTGTAATTATCCCTCCCTGTATTTAGTCTTGTCTCGTGCTGTGTTCAGTGTCGGTGCTTCTTTTGTTGGTGACGGACTTCACCGGTGAGTGTTCTGTGTTTGTCTGTATTCGTTCCATTTTAGCCTTGAAATAAAGGTTTATCAAAGTTATCTGCGCTTGGGTCCTGCTTCCTTCACTCAACCGTGACAGAAAGCACCGACCAGAGATGGACCCAGCAGATGACCCATTTGAGGTGGAATTACAGCATTTTTCATTTGCTTTGGCTTGCTGCTATGATGGGTGGAGGGGAGCGTCCAGTGTTCGGCAGAAGGAGGCCGCTCTGGTAGAGGCGCACCGGTTGGCTATGGAGAAACCGGACTTGGTGAAGTTCTTACCTGACTGGATGTTGAACTTCATCTGGGCGTGTGATTTCCAGCCTGCGGACTATAAACGTCTCGGTGTGTTCCGTCTGGAGTCAACCAGTGCTTCCGCCCCAGTTCCTGCTCCTGTCCAAGAGGCGTTTTCTGGAACTCGGCTGGCTTTTGGAGGTCCACGGAGCCTTCAGGCGGCTTCTAGGAGAAGGAGTCGCAAGTCCAGGCTAGCAATCCGAGCCCCAAGAGTCATGGTTCCGGCTACAGAACCGGCCCACACAGCCATAGTTCCGGCCCCAGTACAGGCCCCAGCAGCCATGGTTCCAGCCCCAGTTCTGGCCCCAGCAGCCATGGTTCCAGCCTTAGCTCTGGCCCCAGCTGTCCTAGTCCCTTCTCTAGTCCCTTCTCCAGTCCCACCTCTAGTCACTTCTCAAGTCCCTCCTCGAGTCACTTCTCTAGTCCCTTCCCTCATCCCATCTCAAGTTCCCTCTCGAGTCTTTTCTCAAGTCCCCTCTCAGGTCCCCTCTCGAGTTCCCTCTCGAGTCTTTTCTCGAGTCCCCTCTCAAGTCAACTCCCCAGTGTCCTCTCGAGTCACCTCTCAAGTTTCCCCTCAGGTCTCCTCTCGAGTTCCCTCTCGAGTCCCCTCTCGAGTTCCCTCTCGAGTCACCTCTCAAGTTTCCCCTCAGGTCTCCTCTCGAGTTCCCTCTCAAGTCCCCTCTCAGGTCCCCTCTCGAGTTACCTCTCGAGTTCCTTCTCGAGTCCACTCTCCAGTTTCCTCTCAAGTTCCCTCTCAAGCCTCATGTCCTGTCCAGTTGGAGGTCCCGCAGACTAGTCTTCTGCCGGGGGTCCTGCCAACCCCATGTCTTGTCCCGTTGGAGGCCCCGCCGACTACTCTCCTGCCGGGGTTCCTGCCAACCCTTTGTCCGGTCTCATTGGAGGCCCCGCCGACTACTCTCCTGCCGGGGGTCCTGCCAACCCTGTGTCCTGTCCCGTTGGAGGCCCCGCCGACTACTCTCCTGCCGGGGGTCCTGCCAACCCTATGTCCTGTCCCGTTGGAGGCCCCGCCGACTACTCTCCTGCCGGGGGTCCTGCCAACCCTGTGTCCTGTCCCGTTGGAGGCCCCGCCGACTACTCTCCTGCCGGGGGTCCTGCCAACCCTGTGTCCTGTCCCGTTGGAGGCCCCGCCGACTACTCTCCTGCCGGGGGTCCTGCCAACCCTATGTCCTGTTCCGTTGGAGGCCCCGCCGACTACTCTCCTGCCGGGGGTCCTGCCAACCCTGTGTCCTGTCCCGTTGGAGGCCCCGCCGACTACTCTCCTGCCGGGGGTCCTGCCAACCCTATGTCCTGTTCCGTTGGAGGCCCCGCCGACTACTCTCCTGCCGGGGGTCCTGCCAACCCTGTGTCCTGTCCCGTTGGAGGCCCCGCCGACTACTCTCCTGCCGGGGGTCCTGCCAACCCTGTGTCCTGTCCCGTTGGAGGCCCCGCCGACTACTCTCCTGCCGGGGGTCCTGCCAACCCTGTGTCCTGTCCCGTTGGAGGCCCCGCCGACTACTCTCCTGCCGGGGTTCCTGCCAACCCCATGTCCTGTCCCGTTGGAGGCCCCGCCGACTACTCTCCTGCCGGGGTTCCTGCCAACCCCATGTCCTGTCCCGTTGGAGGTCCCGCCGACTACTCTCCTGCCGGGGGTCCTGCCAACCCTATGTCCTGTTCCGTTGGAGGTCCCGCCGTCTACTCTCCTGCCGGGGGTACTGCCAACCTTTTGTCCTGTCTCGTCGGAGGTCCCGCCAACCGCTCTCCTGCTGGGGGTCCTGCCAACTCCTGGTCCTCTTCCGTGGGGGATCCTGCCGAAGCCTGTCCCGCCGGCTCCGGTTCCTGTCCGGCCGACACCGGGTCCTGCCCGGCCTCCGGAGCTGTCTGGTCTTCGCCCTCGATCCCGACCCTCTGTGAGCCGCGGTCTTCGTCCGCGGGCCCGGCCTCCTGACTCTTCCTGCCGCTGCCCTCGTCCTCGGGCCCGGCCCCCTGACTTTTCCTGCCGTGGTCTTCGCCCTCGATCCCGACCCTCTGTGAGCCGCGGTCTTCGTCCGCGGGCCCGGCCCCCTGACTCTTCCTGCCGCTGCCTTCGCCCTCATGCTCGGCCCCCTGAGTTCGCCCGCTGTGGCCTTCGCCCCACCATGGACTCTGCCTTGCCCCCGGGCCGTCCGCCCGAGACCCCCACCATGGACTCTGCCTTGCCCCCAGGCCGTCCGCCCGAGTCCCCCTTCTCGGCTTCTGCCGTGCCCCCGGGCCGTCCGCCCGAGATCCCTTCCTGGTCCCCTACTGGGCTCCTGGGCGGTCAGCTTAGTCCCGTCCTCCGGACCCCCTCCACCCACCCTGGTGGCCTAGGGATACGTCCCTCCTCCGGACCCCCTCCACCCACCCTGCTGGATTTTTTTTTGGATTTTTGTGTTGGGGTTTAGGGACGTCTGGAATCCGTCCCTTGAGGGGGGGGGTTCTGTCACAGTTCTGTCTAGGTTTGGGTGTTTTCACTGTTCTCTGTCATGTTTTCCTCCTGTCGTTAGTGTCCCTGTGTGTTCTCCTCCCTCCTCACCTGTGTCTCGTTAGCTAATTGTGTTCACCTGTGGCTCTTGTGTTTTTCTCCTCCCTCCTCACCTGTGTCTCGTTTGCCGATTGTGTTCACCTGTGTCTTGTAATTATCCCTCCCTGTATTTAGTCTTGTCTCGTGCTGTGTTCAGTGTCGGTGCTTCTTTTGTTGGTGACGGACTTCACCGGTGAGTGTTCTGTGTTTGTCTGTATTCGTTCCATTTTAGCCTTGAAATAAAGGTTTATCAAAGTTATCTGCGCTTGGGTCCTGCTTCCTTCACTCAACCGTGACAGAGGTGGTGTACGTGGTTGTTTTGACGGTGGTTTAATGTGGAATCCTCTGTTAGTACACAGTGTTCAACTTGTATTAACGCTGGTCTTTGTCCCCTTTGCAGCTTTAGCTCGGGCTTAACTTGGACCAGCTTCTAGTTTATGCTCGCATAGGCTTAGGCTTCCTCTCTAAGTATAAATTCATTAATGTGTATCACTAACTCCACGTTAGGGACTTGAATTTTCCAAGTGTACAATCCTAGGACTTTACATTGGAGACGCGGATGCCCAAATGGACAGACAGAAAGTTACCCTTACTTTTGCCCCTGAGGGCACTAAAAATAAGCCAGGGTGGTCTACACTTAGACTTCCTCTATCTGTATACAATCATTAATGCACATCACTAACACAACCCCCGGGGCATCTCTCCCCGGAGTTTGTGTCCATCCTCTTGCAGGTTTTGAAATATTACAGGATGGGTCTGGATCATGAACCGTGACAGAGCCTGTTGCCGTGGTCCTGCTCGAAGCCCATCGTAACATCTTTGGAGTAACAGGGAAACTTTCTGACACCATATTGGATCCTTCATTTTCATGTAAGTCAACTTTGTCATTTATATTGTCTTTGCAGGAATTGCAGTGGGTTTTTTAATACAAAAAGTTAATGTTTGATTGATTTGGTGGTGTAGACCACCCTTGTTTATTTTTAGTGCCCTCAGGGGCAAAAGTAAGGGTGTCTTTCTGTCCGTCCATTTGGGCACCCGCGTCTCCAATGTAAAGCCCTAGAATTGTACACAGATTGTACATTTGGAAAATTCAAGTCCCTAACGGTGAGTTGGTGATATGCATTAATGAATGTATACATCGAGAGGAAGTCTAAGCCTATAGGAGCATAAACTAGGGGCTGGTCCAAGGTCAGCCCGAGCTAAAGCTGCAAAGGGGACAGAGACCAGCGTTGGTACACGGTGTTCAACTTGTATTAACAGAGGATTCCACATCAAACCAGCGCCAAAACTGCCTTCGCCACCTCAGACCGCAAAAACAACCACGTTCACCACCTCAGACCGCCAAAACCACCACGTTCATCACCTCAGACCGCCAAAACTACCGCGTTGACCACCTCAGACTGCCAAAACCACCACGTTCATCACCTCAGACCGCCAAAACTACCGCGTTGACCACCTCAGACCGCCAAAACCACCACGTTCACCACCTCAAACCACCGCTGAGGTGGTCAACGTGGTGATTTTGGTGGTCTAAGGTGGGGAAGGCAGTTTTGGCGCTGGTTTGATGTGGAATCCTCTGTTAATAAAAGTTGAACATCGTGTACTAACGCTGGTCTTTGTCCCCTTTGCAGCTTTAGCTCGGGCTGACCATGGACCAGCCCCTAGTTTATGCTGCTATAGGCTTTGACTTCCTCTCGATGTATCCATTCATTAATGCATATCACCAACTCACCGTTAGGGACTTGAATTGTCCAAATGTGCAATCTGTGTACAATCCTAGGTCACTTTACATTGGAGACGCGGGTGCCCAAATGGACAGACAAAAAGTTACTTTTACCTTGCCCCTGAGGGCACTAATAAAAAAAGCCAGGGTGGTCTACACATAGACTTCCTCTATGTGCAATCATTAATGCGTATCACTAACTCAACCCCCGGGGCTTCGCTCCCCGGAGTTTGTGTCCCTCCTCTTGCAGGTTTGCAGTATTACAGGATGGGTCTGGATCATGAACCGTGACAGAGTCTGTTGCCGTGGTCCTGCTCGAAGCCCATCATAACGTCTTTGGAGTAACAGGGAAACTTTCTGACACCATCATGGATCCTTCATTTTCATGTAAGTCAACTTTGTCATTTTTATTGTCATTGCAGGAATTGCAGTGTTTTTCTCCAAAAAGTTGATGTTTAATTGATTTGAACGCACTTTTTGATGCATTGAACATGGCTGTTATGGGGTTGTTTGTGAATGTGGTAGTTTTGGCTGTCGTTTGTGGTGGTCAAGGCGGTTGTGTTTGCGGTCGTTTGAGATGCTGTAGGCGTTGTGTTTGAGGTGGTGAACACCGTTGTTTTGGCGGTCGTTTGAGGTGATGGTTTTGGCGGTCTGAGGGGGCGAAGGCAGTTTTGGTGCTGGTTTGGTGCTGGTTAGTACAGTGTTCAACTTGTTTTAATGTTGGTCTCTATCCCCTTTGCAGCTTTAGCTCGGGCTGACCTTGGACCAGCCCCTAGTTTATGCTCCTATAGGCTTAGACTTCCTCTCTATGAATACATTCATTAATGCATATCACTAACTCAACCCCCGGGGCTTCGCTCCCCGGAGTTTTTGTTTCCCTCCTCTTGCAGGATTGCAGTATTACAGGATGGGTCTGGATCATGAACTGTGACAGAGCCTGTTGCCGTGGTCCTGCTCGAAGCCCATCGTAACATCTTTGGAGTAACGGGGAAACTTTCTGACACCATATTGGATCCTTCATTTTTATGTAAGTCAACTTTGTCATTTATATTGTCTTTGCAGGAATTGCAGTGGTTTTTTTTTCTCCAAAAGTTGATTTTGATTGATTTGGTGGTGTAGACCACCCTTGCTTATTTTTAGTGCCCTCAGGGGCAAAAGTAAGAGTCTTTCTGTCCGTCCATTTGGGCACCTGGTCCAAGGTCAGCCTGAGCTAAAACTGCAAAAGGGGACAGAGACCAGCATTGGTACACGGTGTTCAACTTGTATTAACAGAGGATTCCACATCAAACCAGCGCCAAAACTGCCTTCACCACCTCAGACCGCCAAAATCACCAAGTTGACCACCTCAGCGGTGGTTTGAGGTGGTCAACGCGGTGGTTTTGGCGGTCTGAGGTGGTGTACGTGGTTGTTTTGGCGGTGGTTTAATGTGGAATCCTCTGTTAGTACACAGTGTTCAACTTGTATTAACGCTGGTCTTTGTCCCCTTTGCAGCTTTAGCTCGGGCTTAACTTGGACCAGCTTCTAGTTTATGCTGCTATAGTCTTAGACTTCCTCTCTAAGTATAAATTCATTAATGTGTATCACTAACTCCACGTTAGGGACTTGAATTTTCCAAATGTACAATCTGTATACAATCCTAGGACTTTACATTGGAGACACGGGTGCCCAAATGGACAGACAGAAAGTTACCCTTACTTTTGCCCCTGAGGGCACTAAAAATAAGCCAGGGTGGTCTACACTTAGACTTCCTCTATCTGTATACAATCATTAATGCACATCACTAACACAACCCCTGGGGCATCTCTCCCCGGAGTTTGTGTCCATCCTCTTGCAGGTTTTGAAATATTACAGGATGGGTCTGGATCATGAACCGTGACAGAGCCTGTTGCCGTGGTCCTGCTCGAAGCACATCGTAATGTTTTTGGAGTAACAGGGAAACTTTCTGACACCATCATGGATCCTTCATTTTCATGTAAGTCAACTTTGTCATTTTTATTGTCTTTGCAGGAATTGCAGTGTTTTTTTTACAAAAAGTTGATGTTTAATTGATTGGAGCGCACTTTTTGAAGCATTGAACATGGCTGTTATGTGGTAGTTTGGCTGTCGTTTGAGGTGGTGAAGGCGGTTGTGTTTGAGGTGGGGAACACCGTTGTTTTGTCGGTAGTTTGAGGTGGTGAACGCGGTGGTTTTGGCGGTCTGAGATGGTCAACGCCGTGGTTTTGGCGGTCTGAGGTGGCGAAGGCAGTTTTGGCGCTGGTTTGATGTGGAATCTTCCGTTAGTACACAGTGTTCAACTTGTATTAACGCTGGTGTCCGTCCCCTTTGCAGCTTTAGCTCGGGCTGACCTTGGACCAGCCCCTAGTTTATGCTCCTATAGGCTTTGACATCCTCTCTATGTATACATTCATTAATGCACATCACTAACTCAACCCCCGGGGCATCGCTCCCCGGAGTTTTTGTTTCCCTCCTCTTGCAGGATTGCAGTATTACAGGATGGGTCTGGATCATGAACTGTGACAGAGCCTGTTGCTGTGGTCCTGCTCGAAGCCCATCGTAACATCTTTGGAGTAACAGGGAAACTTTCTGACACCATATTGGATCCTTCATTTTCATGTAAGTCAACTTTGTCATTTATATTGTCTTTGCAGGAATTGCAGTGGTTTTTTTTCTACAAAAAGTTGATTTTGATTGATTTGGTGGTGTAGACCACCCTTGCTTATTTTTAGTGCCCTCAGGGGCAAAAGTAAGGGTGTCTTTCTGTCCGTCCATTTGGGCACCCGCGTCTCCAATGTAAAGCCCTAGAATTGTACACAGATTGTACATTTGGAAAATTCAAGTCCCTAACGGTGAGTTGGTGATATGCATTAATGAATGTATACATCGAGAGGAAGTCTAAGCCTATAGGAGCATAAACTAGGGGCTGGTCCAAGGTCAGCCCGAGCTAAAGCTGCAAAGGGGACAGAGACCAGCGTTGGTACACGGTGTTCAACTTGTATTAACAGAGGATTCCACATCAAACCAGCGCCAAAACTGCCTTCCCCACCTCAGACCGCCAAAATCACCAAGTTGACCACCTCAGCGGTGGTTTGAGGTGGTGAACGTGGTGGTTTTGGCGGTCTGAGATGGTCAACGCGGTAGTTTTGGCGGTCTGAGGTGGTGAACGTGGTGGTTTTGGCGGTCTGAGGTGGTGTACGTGGTTGTTTTGGCGGTGGTTTAATGTGGAATCCTCTGTTAGTACACAGTGTTCAACTTGTATTAACGCTGGTCTTTGTCCCCTTTGCAGCTTTAGCTCGGGCTTAACTTGGACCAGCTTCTAGTTTATGCTGCTATAGTCTTAGACTTCCTCTCTAAGTATAAATTCATTAATGTGTATCCCTAACTCCACGTTAGGGACTTGAATTTTACAAATGTACAATCTGTATACAATCCTAGGACTTTACATTGGAGACACAGATGCCCAAATGGACAGACAGAAAGTTACCCTTACTTTTGCCCCTGAGGGCACTAAAAATAAGCCAGGGTGGTCTACACTTAGACTTCCTCTATCTGTATACAATCATTAATGCACATCACTAACACAACCCCCGGGGCATCTCTCCCCGGAGTTTGTGTCCATCCTCTTGCAGGTTTTGAAATATTACAGGATGGGTCTGGATCATGAACCGTGACAGAGCCTGTTGCCGTGGTCCTGCTCGAAGCACATCGTAATGTTTTTGGAGTAACAGGGAAACTTTCTGACACCATCATGGATCCTTCATTTTCATGTAAGTCAACTTTGTCATTTTTATTGTCTTTGCAGGAATTGCAGTGTTTTCTTTTTTTACAAAAAGTTGATGTTTAATTGATTTGAGCGCACTTTTTGAAGCATTGAACATGGCTGTTATGTGGTAGTTTGGCTGTCGTTTGAGGTGGTGAAGGCGGTTGTGTTTGAGGTGGGGAACACCGTTGTTTTGGCGGTCGTTTGAGGTGGTGAACGCGGTGGTTTTGGCGGTCTGAGATGGTCAACGCCGTGGTTTTGGCGGTCTGAGGTGGCGAAGGCAGTTTTGGCGCTGGTTTGATGTGGATTCTTCTGTTAGTACACAGTGTTCAACTTGTATTAACGCTGGTGTCTGTCCCCTTTGCAGCTTTAGCTCGGGCTGACCTTGGACCAGCCCCTAGTTTATGCTCCTATAGGCTTTGACTTCCTCTCTATGTATACATTCATTAATGCATATCACTAACTCAACCCCCGGGGCATCGCTCCCCGGAGTTTTTGTTTCCCTCCTCTTGCAGGATTGCAGTATTACAGGATGGGTCTGGATCATGAACTGTGACAGAGCCTGTTGCTGTGGTCCTGCTCGAAGCCCATCGTAACATCTTTGGAGTAACGGGGAAACTTTCTGACACCATATTGGATCTTTAATTTTCATGTAAGTCAACTTTGTCATTTATATTGTCTTTGCAGGAATTGCAGTGGTTCTTTTTAATACAAAAAGTTAATGTTTGATTGGTTTGGTGGTGTAGACCACCCTTGCTTATTTTTAGTGCCCTCAGGGGCAAAAGTAAGGGTGTCTTTCTGTCCGTCCATTTGGGCACCCGCGTCTCCAATGTAAAGCCCTAGAATTGTACACAGATTGTACATTTGGAAAATTCAAGTCCCTAACGGTGAGTTGGTGATATGCATTAATGAATGTATACATCGAGAGGAAGTCTAAGCCTATAGGAGCATAAACTAGGGGCTGGTCCAAGGTCAGCCCGAGCTAAAACTGCAAAGGGGACAGACCAGCGTTGGTACACGGTTTTCAACTTGTATTAACAGAGGATTCCACATCAAACCAGCGCCAAAACTGCCTTCACCACCTCAGACCGCCAAAATCACCAAGTTGACCACCTCAGCGGTGGTTTGAGGTGGTGAACGTGGTGGTTTTGGCGGTCTGAGATGGTCAACGCGGTAGTTTTGGCGGTCTGAGGTGGTGTACGTGGTTGTTTTGGCGGTGGTTTAATGTGGAATCCTCTGTTAGTACACAGTGTTCAACTTGTATTAACGCTGGTCTTTGTCCCCTTTGCAGCTTTAGCTCGGGCTTAACTTGGACCAGCTTCTAGTTTATGCTCGCATAGGCTTAGGCTTCCTCTCTAAGTATAAATTCATTAATGTGTATCACTAACTCCACGTTAGGGACTTGAATTTTCCAAGTGTACAATCCTAGGACTTTACATTGGAGACGCGGATGCCCAAATGGACAGACAGAAAGTTACCCTTACTTTTGCCCCTGAGGGCACTAAAAATAAGCCAGGGTGGTCTACACTTAGACTTCCTCTATCTGTATACAATCATTAATGCACATCACTAACACAACCCCCGGGGCATCTCTCCCCGGAGTTTGTGTCCATCCTCTTGCAGGTTTTGAAATATTACAGGATGGGTCTGGATCATGAACCGTGACAGAGCCTGTTGCCGTGGTCCTGCTCGAAGCCCATCGTAACATCTTTGGAGTAACAGGGAAACTTTCTGACACCATATTGGATCCTTCATTTTCATGTAAGTCAACTTTGTCATTTATATTGTCTTTGCAGGAATTGCAGTGGGTTTTTTAATACAAAAAGTTAATGTTTGATTGATTTGGTGGTGTAGACCACCCTTGTTTATTTTTAGTGCCCTCAGGGGCAAAAGTAAGGGTGTCTTTCTGTCCGTCCATTTGGGCACCCGCGTCTCCAATGTAAAGCCCTAGAATTGTACACAGATTGTACATTTGGAAAATTCAAGTCCCTAACGGTGAGTTGGTGATATGCATTAATGAATGTATACATCGAGAGGAAGTCTAAGCCTATAGGAGCATAAACTAGGGGCTGGTCCAAGGTCAGCCCGAGCTAAAGCTGCAAAGGAGACAGAGACCAGCGTTGGTACACGGTGTTCAACTTGTATTAACAGAGGATTCCACATCAAACCAGCGCCAAAACTGCCTTCGCCACCTCAGACCGCAAAAACAACCACGTTCACCACCTCAGACCGCCAAAACCACCACGTTCATCACCTCAGACCGCCAAAACTACCGCGTTGACCACCTCAGACTGCCAAAACCACCACGTTCATCACCTCAGACCGCCAAAACTACCGCGTTGACCACCTCAGACCGCCAAAACCACCACGTTCACCACCTCAAACCACCGCTGAGGTGGTCAACGTGGTGATTTTGGTGGTCTAAGGTGGGGAAGGCAGTTTTGGCGCTGGTTTGATGTGGAATCCTCTGTTAATAAAAGTTGAACATCGTGTACTAACGCTGGTCTTTGTCCCCTTTGCAGCTTTAGCTCGGGCTGACCATGGACCAGCCCCTAGTTTATGCTGCTATAGGCTTTGACTTCCTCTCGATGTATCCATTCATTAATGCATATCACCAACTCACCGTTAGGGACTTGAATTGTCCAAATGTGCAATCTGTGTACAATCCTAGGACACTTTACATTGGAGACGCGGGTGCCCAAATGGACAGACAAAAAGTTACTTTTACCTTGCCCCTGAGGGCACTAATAAAAAAAGCCAGGGTGGTCTACACATAGACTTCCTCTATGTGCAATCATTAATGCGTATCACTAACTCAACCCCCGGGGCTTCGCTCCCCGGAGTTTGTGTCCCTCCTCTTGCAGGTTTGCAGTATTACAGGATGGGTCTGGATCATGAACCGTGACAGAGTCTGTTGCCGTGGTCCTGCTCGAAGCCCATCATAACGTCTTTGGAGTAACAGGGAAACTTTCTGACACCATCATGGATCCTTCATTTTCATGTAAGTCAACTTTGTCATTTTCATTGTCATTGCAGGAATTGCAGTGTTTTTCTCCAAAAAGTTGATGTTTAATTGATTTGAACGCACTTTTTGATGCATTGAACATGGCTGTTATGGGGTTGTTTGTGAATGTGGTAGTTTTGGCTGTCGTTTGTGGTGGTCAAGGCGGTTGTGTTTGCGGTCGTTTGAGATGCTGTAGGCGTTGTGTTTGAGGTGGTGAACACCGTTGTTTTGGCGGTCGTTTGAGGTGATGGTTTTGGCGGTCTGAGGGGGCGAAGGCAGTTTTGGTGCTGGTTTGGTGCTGGTTAGTACAGTGTTCAACTTGTTTTAATGTTGGTCTCTATCCCCTTTGCAGCTTTAGCTCGGGCTGACCTTGGACCAGCCCCTAGTTTATGCTCCTATAGGCTTAGACTTCCTCTCTATGAATACATTCATTAATGCATATCACTAACTCAACCCCCGGGGCTTCGCTCCCCGGAGTTTTTGTTTCCCTCCTCTTGCAGGATTGCAGTATTACAGGATGGGTCTGGATCATGAACTGTGACAGAGCCTGTTGCCGTGGTCCTGCTCGAAGCCCATCGTAACATCTTTGGAGTAACGGGGAAACTTTCTGACACCATATTGGATCCTTCATTTTTATGTAAGTCAACTTTGTCATTTATATTGTCTTTGCAGGAATTGCAGTGGTTTTTTTTCTCCAAAAAGTTGATTTTGATTGATTTGGTGGTGTAGACCACCCTTGCTTATTTTTAGTGCCCTCAGGGGCAAAAGTAAGAGTCTTTCTGTCCGTCCATTTGGGCACCTGGTCCAAGGTCAGCCTGAGCTAAAACTGCAAAAGGGGACAGAGACCAGCGTTGGTACACGGTGTTCAACTTGTATTAACAGAGGATTCCACATCAAACCAGCGCCAAAACTGCCTTCACCACCTCAGACCGCCAAAATCACCAAGTTGACCACCTCAGCGGTGGTTTGAGGTGGTCAACGCGGTGGTTTTGGCGGTCTGAGGTGGTGTACGTGGTTGTTTTGGCGGTGGTTTAATGTGGAATCCTCTGTTAGTACACAGTGTTCAACTTGTATTAACGCTGGTCTTTGTCCCCTTTGCAGCTTTAGCTCGGGCTTAACTTGGACCAGCTTCTAGTTTATGCTGCTATAGTCTTAGACTTCCTCTCTAAGTATAAATTCATTAATGTGTATCACTAACTCCACGTTAGGGACTTGAATTTTCCAAATGTACAATCTGTATACAATCCTAGGACTTTACATTGGAGACACGGGTGCCCAAATGGACAGACAGAAAGTTACCCTTACTTTTGCCCCTGAGGGCACTAAAAATAAGCCAGGGTGGTCTACACTTAGACTTCCTCTATCTGTATACAATCATTAATGCACATCACTAACACAACCCCTGGGGCATCTCTCCCCGGAGTTTGTGTCCATCCTCTTGCAGGTTTTGAAATATTACAGGATGGGTCTGGATCATGAACCGTGACAGAGCCTGTTGCCGTGGTCCTGCTCGAAGCACATCGTAATGTTTTTGGAGTAACAGGGAAACTTTCTGACACCATCATGGATCCTTCATTTTCATGTAAGTCAACTTTGTCATTTTTATTGTCTTTGCAGGAATTGCAGTGTTTTTTTTTACAAAAAGTTGATGTTTAATTGATTGGAGCGCACTTTTTGAAGCATTGAACATGGCTGTTATGTGGTAGTTTGGCTGTCGTTTGAGGTGGTGAAGGCGGTTGTGTTTGAGGTGGGGAACACCGTTGTTTTGGTCGGTAGTTTGAGGTGGTGAACGCGGTGGTTTTGGCGGTCTGAGATGGTCAACGCCGTGGTTTTGGCGGTCTGAGGTGGCGAAGGCAGTTTTGGCGCTGGTTTGATGTGGAATCTTCCGTTAGTACACAGTGTTCAACTTGTATTAACGCTGGTGTCCGTCCCCTTTGCAGCTTTAGCTCGGGCTGACCTTGGACCAGCCCCTAGTTTATGCTCCTATAGGCTTTGACATCCTCTCTATGTATACATTCATTAATGCACATCACTAACTCAACCCCCGGGGCATCGCTCCCCGGAGTTTTTGTTTCCCTCCTCTTGCAGGATTGCAGTATTACAGGATGGGTCTGGATCATGAACTGTGACAGAGCCTGTTGCTGTGGTCCTGCTCGAAGCCCATCGTAACATCTTTGGAGTAACAGGGAAACTTTCTGACACCATATTGGATCCTTCATTTTCATGTAAGTCAACTTTGTCATTTATATTGTCTTTGCAGGAATTGCAGTGGTTTTTTTTCTACAAAAAGTTGATTTTGATTGATTTGGTGGTGTAGACCACCCTTGCTTATTTTTAGTGCCCTCAGGGGCAAAAGTAAGGGTGTCTTTCTGTCCGTCCATTTGGGCACCCGCGTCTCCAATGTAAAGCCCTAGAATTGTACACAGATTGTACATTTGGAAAATTCAAGTCCCTAACGGTGAGTTGGTGATATGCATTAATGAATGTATACATCGAGAGGAAGTCTAAGCCTATAGGAGCATAAACTAGGGGCTGGTCCAAGGTCAGCCCGAGCTAAAGCTGCAAAGGGGACAGAGACCAGCGTTGGTACACGGTGTTCAACTTGTATTAACAGAGGATTCCACATCAAACCAGCGCCAAAACTGCCTTCCCCACCTCAGACCGCCAAAATCACCAAGTTGACCACCTCAGCGGTGGTTTGAGGTGGTGAACGTGGTGGTTTTGGCGGTCTGAGATGGTCAACGCGGTAGTTTTGGCGGTCTGAGGTGGTGAACGTGGTGGTTTTGGCGGTCTGAGGTGGTGTACGTGGTTGTTTTGGCGGTGGTTTAATGTGGAATCCTCTGTTAGTACACAGTGTTCAACTTGTATTAACGCTGGTCTTTGTCCCCTTTGCAGCTTTAGCTCGGGCTTAACTTGGACCAGCTTCTAGTTTATGCTGCTATAGTCTTAGACTTCCTCTCTAAGTATAAATTCATTAATGTGTATCCCTAACTCCACGTTAGGGACTCGAATTTTCCAAATGTACAATCTGTATACAATCCTAGGACTTTACATTGGAGACACGGATGCCCAAATGGACAGACAGAAAGTTACCCTTACTTTTGCCCCTGAGGGCACTAAAAATAAGCCAGGGTGGTCTACACTTAGACTTCCTCTATCTGTATACAATCATTAATGCACATCACTAACACAACCCCCGGGGCATCTCTCCCCGGAGTTTGTGTCCATCCTCTTGCAGGTTTTGAAATATTACAGGATGGGTCTGGATCATGAACCGTGACAGAGCCTGTTGCCGTGGTCCTGCTCGAAGCACATCGTAATGTTTTTGGAGTAACAGGGAAACTTTCTGACACCATCATGGATCCTTCATTTTCATGTAAGTCAACTTTGTCATTTTTATTGTCTTTGCAGGAATTGCAGTGTTTTTTTTTTTTACAAAAAGTTGATGTTTAATTGATTTGAGCGCACTTTTTGAAGCATTGAACATGGCTGTTATGTGGTAGTTTGGCTGTCGTTTGAGGTGGTGAAGGCGGTTGTGTTTGAGGTGGGGAACACCGTTGTTTTGGCGGTCGTTTGAGGTGGTGAACGCGGTGGTTTTGGCGGTCTGAGATGGTCAACGCCGTGGTTTTGGCGGTCTGAGGTGGTGTACGTGGTTGTTTTGGCGGTGGTTTAATGTGGAATCCTCTGTTAGTACACAGTGTTCAACTTGTATTAACGCTGGTCTTTGTCCCCTTTGCAGCTTTAGCTCGGGCTTAACTTGGACCAGCTTCTAGTTTATGCTCGCATAGGCTTAGGCTTCCTCTCTAAGTATAAATTCATTAATGTGTATCACTAACTCCACGTTAGGGACTTGAATTTTCCAAGTGTACAATCCTAGGACTTTACATTGGAGACGCGGATGCCCAAATGGACAGACAGAAAGTTACCCTTACTTTTGCCCCTGAGGGCACTAAAAATAAGCCAGGGTGGTCTACACTTAGACTTCCTCTATCTGTATACAATCATTAATGCACATCACTAACACAACCCCTGGGGCATCTCTCCCCGGAGTTTGTGTCCATCCTCTTGCAGGTTTTGAAATATTACAGGATGGGTCTGGATCATGAACCGTGACAGAGCCTGTTGCCGTGGTCCTGCTCGAAGCCCATCGTAACATCTTTGGAGTAACAGGGAAACTTTCTGACACCATATTGGATCCTTCATTTTCATGTAAGTCAACTTTGTCATTTATATTGTCTTTGCAGGAATTGCAGTGGGTTTTTTAATACAAAAAGTTAATGTTTGATTGATTTGGTGGTGTAGACCACCCTTGTTTATTTTTAGTGCCCTCAGGGGCAAAAGTAAGGGTGTCTTTCTGTCCGTCCATTTGGGCACCCGCGTCTCCAATGTAAAGCCCTAGAATTGTACACAGATTGTACATTTGGAAAATTCAAGTCCCTAACGGTGAGTTGGTGATATGCATTAATGAATGTATACATCGAGAGGAAGTCTAAGCCTATAGGAGCATAAACTAGGGGCTGGTCCAAGGTCAGCCCGAGCTAAAGCTGCAAAGGGGACAGAGACCAGCGTTGGTACACGGTGTTCAACTTGTATTAACAGAGGATTCCACATCAAACCAGCGCCAAAACTGCCTTCGCCACCTCAGACCGCAAAAACAACCACGTTCACCACCTCAGACCGCCAAAACCACCACGTTCATCACCTCAGACCGCCAAAACTACCGCGTTGACCACCTCAGACTGCCAAAACCACCACGTTCATCACCTCAGACCGCCAAAACTACCGCGTTGACCACCTCAGACCGCCAAAACCACCACGTTCACCACCTCAAACCACCGCTGAGGTGGTCAACGTGGTGATTTTGGTGGTCTAAGGTGGGGAAGGCAGTTTTGGCGCTGGTTTGATGTGGAATCCTCTGTTAATAAAAGTTGAACATCGTGTACTAACGCTGGTCTTTGTCCCCTTTGCAGCTTTAGCTCGGGCTGACCATGGACCAGCCCCTAGTTTATGCTGCTATAGGCTTTGACTTCCTCTCGATGTATCCATTCATTAATGCATATCACCAACTCACCGTTAGGGACTTGAATTGTCCAAATGTGCAATCTGTGTACAATCCTAGGACACTTTACATTGGAGACGCGGGTGCCCAAATGGACAGACAAAAAGTTACTTTTACCTTGCCCCTGAGGGCACTAATAAAAAAAGCCAGGGTGGTCTACACATAGACTTCCTCTATGTGCAATCATTAATGCGTATCACTAACTCAACCCCCGGGGCTTCGCTCCCCGGAGTTTGTGTCCCTCCTCTTGCAGGTTTGCAGTATTACAGGATGGGTCTGGATCATGAACCGTGACAGAGTCTGTTGCCGTGGTCCTGCTCGAAGCCCATCATAACGTCTTTGGAGTAACAGGGAAACTTTCTGACACCATCATGGATCCTTCATTTTCATGTAAGTCAACTTTGTCATTTTTATTGTCATTGCAGGAATTGCAGTGTTTTTTCTCCAAAAAGTTGATGTTTAATTGATTTGAACGCACTTTTTGATGCATTGAACATGGCTGTTATGGGGTTGTTTGTGAATGTGGTAGTTTTGGCTGTCGTTTGTGGTGGTCAAGGCGGTTGTGTTTGCGGTCGTTTGAGATGCTGTAGGCGTTGTGTTTGAGGTGGTGAACACCGTTGTTTTGGCGGTCGTTTGAGGTGATGGTTTTGGCGGTCTGAGGGGGCGAAGGCAGTTTTGGTGCTGGTTTGGTGCTGGTTAGTACAGTGTTCAACTTGTTTTAATGTTGGTCTCTATCCCCTTTGCAGCTTTAGCTCGGGCTGACCTTGGACCAGCCCCTAGTTTATACTCCTATAGGCTTAGACTTCCTCTATCTGTATACAATCATTAATGCATATCACTAACTCAACCCCCGGGGCATCGCTCCCCGGAGTTTTTGTTTCCCTCCTCTTGCAGGATTGCAGTATTACAGGATGGGTCTGGATCATGAACCGTGACAGAGCCTGTTGCCGTGGTCCTGCTCGAAGCCCATCCTAACATCTTTGGAGTAACAGGGAAACTTTCTGACACCATATTGGATCCTTCATTTTCATGTAAGTCAACTTTGTCATTTATATTGTCTTTGCAGGAATTGCAGTGGTTTTTTTTTCATACAAAAAGTTAATGTTTGATTGATTTGGTGGTGTAGACCACCCTTGTTTATTTTTAGTGCCCTCAGGGGCAAAAGTAAGGGTGTCTTTCTGTCCGTCCATTTGGGCACCCGCGTCTCCAATGTAAAGCCCTAGAATTGTACACAGATTGTACATTTGGAAAATTCAAGTCCCTAACGGTGAGTTGGTGATATGCATTAATGAATGTATACATCGAGAGGAAGTCTAAGCCTATAGGAGCATAAACTAGGGGCTGGTCCAAGGTCAGCCCGAGCTAAAGCTGCAAAGGGGACAGAGACCAGCGTTGGTACACGGTGTTCAACTTGTATTAACAGAGGATTCCACATCAAACCAGCGCCAAAACTGCCTTCGCCACCTCAGACCGCAAAAACAACCACGTTCACCACCTCAGACCGCCTTCACCACCTCAAACCACCGCTGAGGTGGTCAACGTGGTGATTTTGGTGGTCTAAGGTGGGGAAGGCAGTTTTAGCGCTGGTTTGATGTGGAATCCTCTGTTAATAAAAATTGAACACCGTGTACTAACGCTGGTCTTTGTCCCCTTTGCAGCTTTAGCTCGGGCTGACCTTGGACCAGCCCCTAGTTTATGCTGCTATAGGCTTAGACTTCCTCTCGATGTATACATTCATTAATGCATATCACTAACTCACCGTTAGGGACTTGAATTGTCCAAATGTGCAATCTGTGTACAATCCTAGGACACTTTACATTGTAGACGCGGGTGCCCAAATGGACAGACAGAAAGTTACTTTTACCTTGCCCCTGAGGGCACTAATAAAAAAAGCCAGGGTGGTCTACACATAGACTTCCTCTATGTGCAATCATTAATGCGTATCACTAACTCAATCCCCGGGGCTTCGCTCCCCGGAGTTTTTGTCCCTCCTCTTGCAGGTTTGCAGTATTACAGGATGGGTCTGGATCATGAACCGTGACAGAGCCTGTTGCAGTGGTCCTGCTCGAAGCCCATCATAACGTCTTTGGAGTAACAGGGAAACTTTCTGACACCATCATGGATCCTTCATTTTCATGTAAGTCAACTTTGTCATTTTTATTGTCTTTGCAGGAATTGCAGTGGTTTTGTCCAAAAAGTTGATGTTTAATTGATTTGAACGCACTTTTTGAAGCATTGAACATGGCTGTTATGGGGTTGTTTGTGAATGTGGTAGTTTTGGCTGTCGTTTGAGGTGGTCAAGGAGGTTGTGTTTGCGGTCGTTTGAGATGCTGTAGGCGTTGTGTTTGAGGTGGTGAACACCGTTGTTTTGGCAGTTGTTTGAGGTGGTGGTTTTGGCGGTCTGAGGGGGCGAAGGCAGTTTTGGTGCTGGTTTGTACAGTGTTCAACTTGTTTTAACGTTGGTCTCTATCCCCTTTGCAGCTTCAGCTCGGGCTGACCTTGGACCAGCCCCTAGTTTATGCTCCTATAGGCTTTGACATCCTCTCTATGTATACATTCATTAATGCACATCACTAACTCAACCCCCGGGGCATCGCTCCCCGGAGTTTTTGTTTCCCTCCTCTTGCAGGATTGCAGTATTACAGGATGGGTCTGGATCATGAACTGTGACAGAGCCTGTTGCCGTGGTCCTGCTCGAAGCCCATCGTAACATCTTTGGAGTAACGGGGAAACTTTCTGACACCATCATGGATCCTTCATTTTCATGTAAGTCAACTTTGTCATTTTTATTGTCTTTGCAGGAATTGCAGTGTTTTTTTTTACAAAAAGTTGATGTTTAATTGATTGGAGCGCACTTTTTGAAGCATTGAACATGGCTGTTATGTGGTAGTTTGGCTGTCGTTTGAGGTGGTGAAGGCGGTTGTGTTGGAGGCTGTGAACGCGGTGGTTTTGGCGGTCTGAGGTGGTCAACGTGGTGGTTTTGGCGGTCTGAGGTGGTGAACACGGTGGTTTTGGCGGTCTGAGATGGTCAACGCCGTGGTTTTGGCGGTCTGAGGTGGCGAAGGCAGTTTTGGCGCTGGTTTGATGTGGAATCTTCTGTTAGTACACAGTGTTCAACTTGTAAATGCTGGTCTCTATCCCCTTTGCAGCTTTAGCTCGGGCTGACCTTGGACCAGCCCCTAGTTTATGCTCCTATAGGCTTAGACTTCCTCTCTATGTATACATTCATTAATGTATATCATATCACATCACTAACTCAACCCCCGGGGCATCGCTCCCCGGAGTTTTTGTGTCCCTCGTCTTGCAGGTTTGCAGTATTACAGGATGGGTCAGGATCATGAACCGTGACAGAGCCTGTTGCCGTGTTGCTGCTCGAAGCCCATCAAGACCCCGAGATACTTGAACTCCTTCACTTGGGGTAAGGACTCAATCCTTACTTTTAGTGGACAGTCCATCGGTTCCCTGCTGAGAATTGAATTAGGAAAGGAAAAATATTACAAATGACATCAATGTACACAATATAAAACCACCCCTGCCTCCATCCTGCTAATTAATTCCACCCGGACCGATAAAACAGGGTTCGTCGTTTCCCTGGGGACTCTTTACTGTGACGGACTCTGGGAACTATGACGGGAGAACAGGAAGAGGTGAGTTATGATAACTACTGCAGGGATGATATGACAAATATATAACGTTTAGTCTAAACAGCTTATAATTTACTAGAATCGCTAATTACGCTTTTTTTCATCCCCATAGGTTGGCGTGCCAATCCAGCTCCCCGACATTAAGGATTAATGTGTTTCTCATACTGACAACAACCATTCAATGAACGGGTTTGAACGCCACACAAGCTCTTGTCATCTTTTATAAATCAAATGCTTCCTGTGCAATGCTTTACTGTAGAACAAATGAATATGCTTCGCCAATAGTGAAGCTATATAATATGTAATGGAATCAAATCAAGTTTTATTTATATAACACATTTATAAACGATTTTTGGTCGAGCCAAAGTGCTGTACATATAATAAAAATAGCCTACAGTAGAGACACTTTACAGCAAATATAACAGCACAGATTGTTCAGTATATCAGTATGAGAAAAACGACACCCTCTGTCCTTAGACCCTCTGTCCTTAGACCCTCACATCGTACAAGGAAAAACTTCCGGAGAAAACCCACAGTTTAAGGGAACATGGGAGAAACCTCAGGGAGAGCAACAGAGGAGGGATCCCTCTCCCAGGACGGACGTGCGATAGATGCCGTGTGTAAATCGAAGAGATAATACATTTGACAGCATAGAGACCGAATGTTAGGAAATGCATGTGTCTGTAATAAGAAGATGAATCCACGAGGATGTCAGCTACAATCCTGTGGAAGCCATCAGGGAAGCAGCATGACGAGACCCAAGGCAGGACCGCAGAGACAGGTTCAGCCACGACCCGAAGTCCAGACTTAATCCAAAACTCAGGATAGAGGATCCAAGACACAGGACCACAGCAAGAGGATCAGCCTCGACTCCGGATCCCGGCGTAGATATAGATACAAAACAAGAAGAAAGATTTGGGTTAGTCGGAACAAGAGAATACACACACAGACAGAGAGGGGGAGAGGTCATTGGATAAAAGTTATTCTTGATAACCCTCTAGAAAGATCTCATGAACTTCCCCACTCAATCTATCAAGACCCGAGCAGTTCTATTAGATATAGGATAAGAAACAGAGAGAGACTGTGATCTATGGCCCAGAGATCACCTCCGTTACAACTGGACAGGCCCATATCTCCACAATACATTGACAGAGGGAGCTGATAAACGCTGCTATATAGGCCACCATATGTATGTGTTAGTGTGAAGATTGAGACATTGGACAATGTCAAATATTTAAAACATCACAGGGATAACAAACTTGGTATAGTTACACTTGGTATCCATTAGCATTTTTCTTTGTGGGTGTGCCTACAGATGACTGCACCGAAATTAACTCCCAAAACCTTATTATTTATCTTTGCTGTACATCTCAACCCATCGTTTCACATCGTGAGGGGATACAGAATCGATGGTTATCCTCATTATCACTCAATCATACGAACTCTGGAAGATAATAACAACACACATCAAAACATGTGGAGCTAGTTAGCCAAAAACGGCAAAATGGCTCACCTGTGTGGTAGTCTGGTCAAAAGTGGTCTTCAATGGCATTAAAACGATAAAAACGATGCTGAAGTTAATCCATAGGTTAATCCAATGTGTCTGTGTCACTTCGAATGATTTCTGATAATCCATGAGCAATAAATCTGCTTTTCGGTTTTGAGATGTCCGAGCGAGAGACAGCTTCACTATGGAGCAAAACTGCTTGCGCGAAGACGCCATTTTTTTTTTTTAACATGAGTGTGCGCGGGACGATTCCCCTTCGATTCTATTGGCTCTAACGGTCAGAAAGAAATGTCACATGTCAAAATCGAACAAGGGGGGCCAGCGATAAGGAAAATCTCTGGCCCCCCTTTTTTTTGCTAAATCTGTCTAAAAAGGTCAAATATCACTTATTTTGCATCAATCTTGATACAGGGTACTTATTATATGTTTTACTTTGGATTCCTAAAGCTTTTAGTCTACTAACCCATCATCCAAGGTTAGATTTCACTATAAGTACAAAATATTTTTTGGACGGACACTATAATTTACAGTTTTTTTTTTTTCCATGTTCAATCTGAATTTCCTTTAGGGTTAAGGGTTTAGGGTTAGGGTGGTTAGGGGTTAGGGTTAGGGGTTAGGGTTAGGGGTTAGGGTTAGGGGTTAGGGTTAGGGTTAGGTTTGTTTAATGGCCACCAGATTAGGGTTAGGGTTAGGGGTTAGGGTTAGGGGTTTAGGTTAGGGTTAGGGGTTAGGGTTAGGGTTAGGGGTTAGGGGTTAGGGGTTAGGTGGTTAGGGTTAGGGTTAGGGGTTAGGGTTAGGGGTTAGGGTTAGGGTTAG
>CADEHL010000087.1:0-75723 GCA_902827135.1 Harpagifer antarcticus
TGTTATTAAAACTGACCTTCAGTCTGTGACCTGCACATATTGTCACAGTACATCTCTCACTTTAAAATAAATATAACGTTTTGTTGAAAAGAGGAATGACATCACTTCCTGTCTCTGTAAACTCAATAAAGAGGAATGACATCACTTCCTGTCTCTGTAAAACTCAATACAACCTGTCAGTGTTCGACAAACATGTTCAATCTTTTGCAGATCTAGTAATATCATAATTCTAACATTTGAAATATGTTCCCGAACTCTCTGACTGCAGGAGACACGCCTCACAAGCAACGCTACAGTCTAACCACAAGCAGGCGCAGAGTAATCTCACAGGAAATGTGACTCAAGTATTCATCAGAGCGCTGCAGCAGCCAGATCACACACACACACACACACACAGAGTTTATTTCCTCCTGCAGCATCGAGACATCAGGTCAGAGGTCAGAGGTCACGGTATTAATGTGTGGATAGTTCAGGAACATGTGATCCAATTAAATGCTGCCTTCAGGGTCCAACACAGGAATAGGACATCCCGATGCAGACTCAGCGTTGAGTTTCAGGACCTTCTCCACTTTAACGCCGTCTGACAGTCAGCAGCCGCGTCGCCTCGTTTGAATGACATGCGACGCTGTGACATCACTGTGAACCGTCACTCAGGATGATGTCATCACTAGGCGGCGCTGACAGATCCTCTGACCTCAGAGCAACGCCCTGCTGCACCCTGGGAAATAAGTCAAATCCAGTTACTGTATTTCCTCCCTGGGAAAAAGTGTCTCGCTCGCAAAGAGGAAAAAGAAGGTTCAAATATAAAGGATTTTATATTCAGCTGCACCTGTCCACCCTGAAGACATGTCCCCTCTTCATCATGTCCTCCTCTTCTTCATGTCCCCTCTTCATCATGTCCCCCTCTTCATCATGTCCTCCTCTTCATCATGTCCTCTATATAAGGCATAGAACAATTATCAACCCAACTTCAGAATAGCTCAGAACATGTTCTGAAGTGTCTGTAGAACATTACATTTAGCTGAGGCTTTTATCCAGAGCGACTTACAATACAATAAGTGCGTTCGACCTTGAAGAAACAGAATCATAAAGTACATCAGGTTTCATAGAGCCAAACACTTCAAGTGCTACTCAGCTGGCTTTAGAGAAGCCAGTCCTTTGTTAGTATATAAGTGCTTTGTTAGTAATTCTATGGCTGGAAGTGGAGTCGAAAGAGATGAGTTCTCAGTCTGGAAGGTGTGTAAGCTTTCTGCTGTCCTGATGTCAATGGGGAGCTCATTCCACCATCTTGGAGCCAGGATAGCAAACCCACGTGTTTCTGCTGATGGGAACTTGGGTCCCCCTCGCAGCGAGGGTGCAGCGAGCCGTTTGGCTGATGCAGAGCGGAGTGCACGTGCTGGGGTGTACGGTTTAACCATGTCCTGGATGTAGGAAGGGCCAGATCCATTCGCAGCATGGTACGCAAGTACCAGTGTCTTGAAGTGGATTCTAGCAGTTACCGGGAGCCAGTGGAGGGAGCGGAGGAGCGGAGTGGGGGGGGACATTTAGGAAGGTTGAAGACCAGACGAGCCGCTGCATTCTGGATGAGCTGCAGAGGTCGGATGGCACATGCAGGTAGACCAGCCAGGAGGGAGTTGCAGTAGTCTAGGCGTGAGGTGACGAGAGCCTGGACCAGAACCTGCGTGGCTTTCTGGGTCAGCTGGGGACGTATCCTCCTGATGTTGTAAAGCGTGTATCTGCAGCAACGGGTTGTAGCAGCGATGTTTGCAGTGAAGGACAGGTTGTTATCTAGGGTCACACCCAGAGTCCTTGCAGTCTGAGTCGGGGAAACAACAGAGGGGCCGATGTTGATCGTCAGGTCAAGAGTGGGACAATCTTTTCCCGGAAGGAAAAGCAGTTCAGTCTTGTCAAGGTTGAGCTTGAGGTGATGAGCAGACATCCACTGAGAGATGTCAGCTAGACAAGCAGAGATGCGTGCGACGACCTGGGTCTCTGAGCGGGGAAAGGACAGAATTAATTGGGTGTCGTCAGCGTAGCAGTGGTATGAAAAACCATGCGGGCTAATGACCTGATCCGAGCGAGTTTGTGTACAGGGAGAAGAGGAGGGGACCAAGAACAGAGCCCTGAGGGACCCCTGTAGTTAATTGACAAGGGTCGGACTCGGACCCTCTCCAAGTAACCCTGTAGGTGCGGTCTTTGAGGTATGAGGGGAGGAGGGAAAGTGCAGAGCCTGAAACTCCAAGTTCTTGGAGAGTGCGAAGGAGGATCTGATGGTTCACCGTGTCGAATGCAGCAGACAGGTCCAACAGGATGATGACAGAGGAGAGGGAGGCTGCTTTGGCAGTGTGCAGTTCCTCAGTGACAGCAAGGAGGGCAGTTTCTGTGGAGTGACCTGCCTTGAAACCAGACTGGTGCGGATCCAGAAGGTTGTTCTGATGGAGATAACAGGAGAGTTGTTTAAAGACAGCGCGTTCAAGTGTTTAGACAGGAACGGGAGGAGAGAGACAGGCCTGTAGTTTATAACATCAGACGGGTTGAGAGTGGGTTTCTTTAGGAGAGGGTTTACTCTCGCCTCCTTGAGACTGTTTGGAAAGTGACCAGAAGTTAGAGAAGTGTTGATGAAATGGGTGAGAAACGGTAGAATATCAGGAGCGATAGTCTGAAGGAGGTTTGAAGGGATAGGGTCCAGAGGACAGGTGGTAGGGCGGGCAGAGGTAATGAGGGTAAGAACCTCACTTGGAGAGAGAGGGGAAAAGGAGGTCAGTGTGTGGGTGAAAGGAGGGTCTGGAGACCCAGCGGTCAGTAAAGGTGAGTCAGAAAGAAGAGTGAATATCATCAACCTTTTTTTCAAAGTGGTTAACAAAGTCGCTTGACAGAAGGGAAGAGGGGGAGGGGCTTTGGGAGGGTCCAAGAGGGTGGAGGGTGGAGGGGCTTTGGGGGGGTCCAAGAGGGTGGAGAAGATGGAAAATAGTTCTTTGGGATTGGAATAGGAAGATTGGATCTTATCTTGAAAGAAAGTGCTCTTGCCTGAGAGATGGAGGCAGAGAAAGAGGAGAGGGAGAGCCTGATAGGTTAGGGAGGTCGTCACGGTGTTGGATTTCCACCGTTTCCGCTCTGCTGCCCGAAGGACGGTTCTATTAGCACGCAGTGCGTCATTTAGCCAGGGAGCAGGGGGGGGACTGACGAGCCTGCCGAGATGTGAGAGGACAGAGAGAGTCCAGAGAGGATGAGAGAGTACAGAGGAGAGTTTCTGCAGCAGAGTTTGGAGGCAGGAGTTGGAACGAGTCAGAGGAAGGGAGGGCTGAGAGCACCGATGAGGCAAAGGTAGAGGGGGAGAGGGAACGAAGCGATACTTAGCTCAATCAAAGTAGGATTTGCCTCCTCTTTGCCACCCTCGTGACTCCAGCAGGACTCTATTGTCTTTGTCAGTCTTTGACTCCATCAGGACTCTATTGTCTTTGTCAGTCTTCCTCCAGCAGGACTCTATTGTCTGACGCTAACGCTCCAGGAAAGTGCTACCTAAAATGGACACCTGATTGCTGAGTTCTCACAGATGTGGGGCCACGCCCCTTTAATTAGCTAACTCTCTGCAGCTGGTGGCCCTCAAAAGGAAATCTAGACTGGCTCCCTCCTGAGTTGCTATTGTGTCTTTTCAGTGGCCCAATGGTTTTACAATGACATGAAACCCTAAGTTATAAAGTTATGAGTTTAACCCTTAATACATTCACTTAGTATTCTACAAATGTTTAAATCAAAGTTAACCCTAGCAGTCAGTTAGTTCAGTTTGAAGGTTTCAGTCAAATGACTTGTCCCAAGTTTCTGCCTGACAGATGCTGCAGCGGCTTGAGATTTAAAATCACAATTTCAGTCAGATCAACTCCAGAGCGTTTATACAGAGCACACTGACACAGAGAAGTCTCAACACAGAATGTTACTCACACAGTTCTAGAAGTCACCAGTTGGTATCCTGTCAACATCGAGTTGCACACTGGAACATGTTCTGAAGTGTCTTAGCTAACAACCTGTTCTGAAGTGTCTGTACAACCTGTTCTGAAGTGTCTGTAGAACATGTTCTGAAGTGTCTGTAGAACCTGTTCTGAAGTGTCTGTAGAACATGTTCTGAAGTGTCTGTAGAACATGCTCTGAAGTGTCTGTAGAACCTGTTCTGAAGTGTCTGTACAACATGTTCTGAAGTGTCTGTAGAACCTGTTCTGAAGTGTCTGTAGAACATGCTCTGAAGTGTACTGTAGAACATGTTCGAATGTCGTAGAACCTGTTCTGAAGTGTCTGTAGAACCTGTTCTGAAGTGTCTGTAGAACATGCTCTGAAGTGTCTGTAGAACATGTTCTGAAGTGTCTGTAGACCCTGTTCTGAAGTGGGTCTGTAGAACATGTTCTGAAGTGTCTGTAGAACATGCTCTGAATGTCTGTAGAACCTGTTCTGAAGTGTCTGTAGAACATGCTCTGAAGTTGTCTGTAGAACCCTGTTCTGAAGTGTCTGTAGAACATGTTCTGAAGTGTCTGTAGAACATGCTCTGAAGTGTCTGTAGAACCTGTTCTGAAGTGTCTGTAGAACATGCTCTGAAGTGTCTGTAGAACCTGTTCTGAAGTGTCTGTAGAACATGTTCTGAAGTGTCTGTAGAACATGCTCTGAAGTGTCTGTAGAACATGTTCTGAAGTGTCTGTAGAACCTGTTCTGAAGTGTCTGTAGAACATGCTCTGAAGTGTCTGTAGAACCTGTTCTGAAGTGTCTGTAGAACATGTTCTGAAGTGTCTGTAGAACCTGTTCTGAAGTGTCTGTAGAACATGTTCTGAAGTGTCTGTAGAACCTGTTCTGAAGTGTCTGTAGAACTTGTTCTGAAGTGTCTGTAGAACATGTTCTGAAGTGTCTGTAGAACTTGTTCTGAAGTGTCTGTAGAACATGTTCTGAGTGTCTGTAGAAACCTGTTCTGAAGTGTCTGTAGAACATGTTCTGAAGTGTCTGTAGAAACTTGTTCTGAAGTGTCTGTAGAACATGCTCTGAAGTGTCTGTAGAACATGTTCTAAAGTGGTCTGTAGAACCTGTTCTGAAGTGTCCTGTAGAACATGTTCTGAAGTGTCTGTAGAAACCTGTTCTGAAGTGTCTGTAGAACATGCTCTGAAGTGTCTGTAGAACATGTTCTGAAGTGTCTGTAGAACCTGTTCTGAAGTGTCTGTAGAACATGTTCTGAAGTGTCTGTAGAACATGCTCTGAAGTGTCTGTAGAACATGTTCTGAAGTGTCTGTAGAACATGTTCTGAAGTGTCTGTAGAACCTGTTCTGAAGTGTCTGTAGAAATGCTCTGAAGTGTCTGTAGAACATGTTCTGAAGTGTCTGTAGAACATGCTCTGAAGTGTCTGTAGAACATGCTCTGAAGTGTCTGTAGAACATGCTCTGAAGTGTCTGTAGAACATGTTCTGAAGTGTCTGTAGAACATGCTCTGAAGTGTCTGTAGAACATGTAGATACGTAGATACATTCCCCTGTGTTTGAATATTGATGATAGAAACTGATCTGTGTTCTGTGGGAACCTCCGTCCTCTTTGATGATCAAATCAAACGCACCTTCTGCTGAGCTGAGGGTGCGTCTGTTTTCCTACGGGCCCTGAAGGCAGCTGCTGATGCTAGAGTCAGAGTGAGGAGGATTCATTGTGAATGTGACCTCTCATGACCTCTAAGGACCTTTCAGGAACAGGGTGTTCTGTTTCAGTGAAAGTCCTGCATTTACACTTATGCTTCATGCGTTTGTATATATTTTACTTTTGTCACATCATTTGAAAAAACTTTAAAACAAATTTAACCTATTTTTAAATCTTTAGGAGACATTTTGAAACCTTTTTTGGGGACTTCTAAAACATAGGTTTTATTTACCACTTTGTTGTGTATGGGAGAAGGAGTATGCCGTGGAGAGAGCTGCTGGGGTGGATGTGTTGGATGGAGTAATCCAGGTCTCCGTGAGAGCAAGGAAATCCAGAGACTGCAGGGAAGCGTAGCCAGAGATGAAGTCAGCCTTAGGAACAGCTGACTGGCAGTTCCACAGGCCACCTGAAACTAGATGTTGGATCTCAGTGGAGCATGTGGGATAGACGAGAGCAGGCCGCTTATATCGATTAGGAGATACACGGGGCCAGTGATAATTGAGAGAAGACTTTTTCCCATTGTTTAAAAAAACCACATTATTTACCACATATTTTTAAAATGCTCAGACCTTTCTAACACTTTCTTAAATGCTTTTTGTATAGTAGGGTTAGTATAGTATCGTAGGCCAATACCATTTTCAATTATTTCAATTCTTACATTTCTTTGACGTGTTTCTGATCCACAGATGTAATCATTGTGGCTTTCTGCCGTTATTTACCAATTTATTTATTTTTCAGACTTTTCTTACCGTTTTTTTGGACTTTTTAAAACTAGTTTTCACTTGTTTCTGACCTAATAACTAAATAGTTGTGGCATATTTGTAAAATGTTCCATCTTTTCTAACACTTTCTTGGGACTTTTTGAAATACCTTTAGTACAGATGTCACATATTTATTTGACTTTTTCCCATTGTTTAGAAAAAATACTTTATTTACCACATATTTTTAACATTTTCCGACTTTTTAAAAACTTGTTTTGACTTCTTTCTGACCCAAATACTAAATGATGGTGGCTGTCTCTCCTCAGTGCTGGAGATCCTGCAGCTGGTGAAGCGGCGCGACCTCCTATTGGCTGACAGCCACATCCTGGAGCTGGAGCTGGAGGTCAGCGGGGGGGCGGAGGCGGAGGACGGCGGGCGGAGGAAGGCCAAAGACGTGGAGCTACTTTACGAAGAACTGCAGAAAGAGCTGTGGGCCGTGGTGAGGGAGTCGCTGCGCTGCCCCACCGCGGGGCCCAACCTGGGGCTCGTGGTGCAGGTGAGGGACCCTCCAGTGGTTTGAAAAACAAAAAGTCTGAAAATGTAAAGAATATGTGGTAAACAATGTTTTTTTAAACAATGGGAAAAAGTCCAAAAATATGTGACACCTGTACTAAAAGTATTTTAAAAAGTCCCAAGAAAGTGTTAGAAAAGACGGAACATTTTACAAATATGCCACAACTATTTAGTTATTAGGTCAGAAAGCACTGAGGAGAGACGCCCACCATTATTTAATGATTCGAAAAGGGCAGATATTTAACGTGTAGATATCAGGTGGGGTCCCACAGGGCACAGTCTTAGGCCCCCTGCTATTTTCCCTCTATTTGCTTCCCTGTTGGCGGATATTTAAATAATGAACTTTATTTATATAGCACCTTTCATGCTCTCGAAAATCTCAGGCTTCATGAGCCAATGAGCAGCTCTCATAGGAGTGAACGAAGCCCCGCCTCCGACGCTGTATCCAGTTCTTATTAGACATCCATGCTTCAACAATAAACTGTATTTATAGAGCACCTTTTCACGCTTGACGCAGCCCGAAGTGCTTTACAGAGAATGACAGAAGATGACAATAACAAATGAGGAACATAATACAAATGGAGGTACAAACAGAAAGAGGTATATCAGTGAACGGCCATTTCTACAGCTTTGTGCAATTAAACCTGTGAATCTTGAATCTTTGAATCCCTCAGTGCAGGGGTGCCCAATACGTCGATCGACCGGTCGATCGCAACGGTAGTTTGGGTAGATCGCATGGCATTGAAAAAAAAAAAGAAAAAACATTTAAGGTTTTTTTAAAGTGAGCCCATCATCCATCCTCACGATGGCATCTGCCACTTGATTGACGTACAGGGAAGCCGGTCTGAGTTGTATTGTGCCATACAGGTTCATGCCGTTATGAGGGGGCCTCACCTCCTCATCTGAAGCACAAATGCGGCGCACTATTATCCGCCGTTTAGTCCACTAGCACCCCCCCCCCCTCCCCTCTCACAACACAGATTGGGCAGGGGCGGCCCTGTAGGTAGATCATGTGGGCTTGGTCATTTCAAAAGTAGCTCCCGAGCTGAAAAAGGGTGGGCACCCCTGCCTCAGTGGCTTAAGTATAGATTAGGTTTAAAAGTCACTACATCTGTTGTGTTGTGTTCAGGTGCTGCAGCAGGAGGAGCAGGTGGACCAGGACTCGCTCCCCGGGGGTCAGAGGCCTCGGGGTCTGAAGCAGCGTTGGGAGGAGGCCGTGAACCAGGCGGCCGACGCCTCGCTGCCCCAGAAACAAGAGTTCACAGCCGGGGAGCTGGGGGGCGTTCCTGGACCGGATCAGAGCCCGAGTGGTGGAGGACCTGGGGGCCGCCAAGAGGAACGTGGTGTCCATCTACCCCGAGGACTACCAGCCCTTCATGGTGAGGAGACGTTACTTAGTTAGTTACATTGTTAGTCGGTTACTTTGCAACTTAGCTACTTAGTTAGTTACTTAGTTACATCTTTAGTAACTGGGGCTACCAAGTGGAACGTGGTGTCCATCTACCCCGAGGACTACCAGCCCTTCATTTTGAGCAAAACACTTCATAGACATGTTGTTTTATATATCTGAGACCTATAATATATACCTAAAAATAGTATAATAGGAGACCTTTAAACGTTCTTTGCGACTAGCCAGCGTAATAATGGATTTCTTGGGGTTCACTTTTGACCTTTGACAAAACCAAGCTTTTAAATGGGAAAAAAGTGGCTTGTCAACACAGGTTGAACCCAAATGTTGTCATCGGTAAAATCTTTATTATTCATTACAACAATATCTCAATAACCAGAATCAGGAGAATCTAAATGTTATTTGGCCTTTTTTTTTTGTGAAAGTTGGTGTGAAACAATTTCTCTATCAGTCGCAGGTGCAGCTAAGAATCAGCTGAACCAGTTACTGAACACATACATGACTTCATATGATTAGATGCCACAACATGTGTTCTGATTGGTCTAAAGTCTTGAGCTGTAGTGATTATATCATATAATAATAATACAAAAAGGTTTAGTGCCTTGTGTAGAAAAATCCAGTCAAACAAACATCCTATTGCTTAACAACCGTTCACCAGAATCAAACTAAGTAAATGTTTATCTCTGTCAATAGGTGTTTTCATTTAAGGGAACAATGTATTTATTGGTGTTCACCTTTGACCTTTGACCTCAGGTGTACGTGCAGAGTTACCACCAGGCGGTTGCTAGGCGACTGGAGTCCATCACCGACAACCAGCTGGAGATCAGCGACGTCTACTCTCTGCTGGACTGGCTGCACAACATGTACAACAGGTATACCATCAGATCACTCCCTGTAGCCACTTCCTGTTTGTGTGTAGAGAGCAGGGGTTCTCCTAAAATGGGTATATCTATCACCGAGTACATTTTTGGGGACGTGGGGAATGAAGAGAAAAGAAAATACGACCCCCCTCGGCGGTTCTAGTGTTAAAAACTGAAATATTGAATATTAAATTATTTTTACCGAACTTAAATTTACATTTTTGATTTAATTTATTATAGTATCATTATTTTAGGAATTATGCACGACTGCTGCTTTTTTAAATTAACATTAAAGAAATCTCACGTACCCCCTGCAGTACTCCAACGTACCCTTAGGGGTCCGCGCACCCCCATTTGAGAACCCCTGGTATAGATTACACAAATGAGATTGATGACAGATCTGAGTCTACACAACAACACAGAATCATCAAGTTCTTCTTACTGCACATATTCTATTCCAATTCCATTTCAATGTCAATATTGCCATATTTTACTATATTTTGTTATACTTTTTATGTTATTATAGTTTTCTTACATATGTTATTCCATTTTATTTCAATTTAAATACTGCTATATTTCTTAATATTCTTTTAATATTTGTTAAAATAGTTTTCTATCACTGTTTTACTTGTTTGAGTGCACCACGACAACAAATCAAATTCCTCGTACGTGTCAACCTGCCTGATTCTCATTTTGATTGTGAACCAATGAGCACGTTGTGTGTGTGTGTTTGTGTTTGTTTCAGGGACGTTCTGGGGACCGTGTGCATTACGAGTCCCTTCAGTCGGTCCCAGCTCAGCCCTCTGCTGCCGACAGAGACCGTGGACCGGCTGGAGCTCGACTGCCTCAACTCTGTCAGGGTGAGACACACAAGCAATGTCCTTGTTGTGATGACGTTGTTTAAAGGTCTCCTATGTTGTGTTCTTTAGTTTGAAGACCAAGAGTTAGTCTAAAGAAGACCGAGAGTTAGTCTAAAGAAGACCGAGAGTTAGTCTAAAGAAGACCAAGAGTTAGTCTAAAGTAGACCAAGAGTTAGTCTAAAGAAGACGAGAGTTAGTCTAAAGAAGACCAAGAGGTTAGTCTAAAGAAAGACCAAGAGTTAGTCTAAAGAAGACCGAGAGTTAGTCTAAAGAAGACCAGGAGTTAGTCTAAAGAAGACCAAGAGTTTAGTCTAAAGAAGACCAGGAGTTAGTCTAAAGAAGACCAGGAGTTAGTCTAAAGAAGACCAAGAGTTAGTCTAAAGAAGACCAGGAGTTAGTCTAAGGAAGACCAAGAGTTAGTCTAAAGAAGACCAAGAGTTAGTCTAAAGAAGACCGAGAGTTAGTCTAAAGAAGACCAAGAGTTAGTCTAAAGAAGACCAAGAGTTAGTCTAAAGAAGACCAAGAGTTAGTCTAAAGAAGACCGAGAGTTAGTCTAAAGAAGACCAAGAGTTAGTCTAAAGAAGACCAAGAGTTAGTCTAAAGAAGACCAGGAAGCTTCTCCTCAAGTTTAACAGTATTTATGAATGCAGTGGTATCGTAGGTTCACTGGTCCACAGTCCACATGAGCGTGTCTCTATCAAACATCGTGTTTTATATGTTCCCACTCGTATTTAGTCTCCTTCCATTGGCTGGCGGCGACGGGGGCGGGTCTTCTTCTGTAGTCCTCTGATAACGTAGCCATAACTCATCTCTTATCATATTTATTATACAATTCTTCTTTGTTGGTCATAAACACATAATAATAGTAGTAAGGCAGCGTCGATGAGTGAGAGTTGGAGACGGTGTGTTTAGTCACTATTAGCTACTGTGAGGCTAAAAACAATAATAACCAGAAACCGGAACTCGAGGTTCGCCGACATCCGGCCCGTGGGACAACACTGCTGCAGCAAAATGATCCGTGGACAACCAGCAATGATCCGTGGGCAACATGCTGCAGCAATGATCCGTGGGACAACACTGCTGCAGCAAATTGATGTCCCTTAAAGTCCGGCGCAATATATTGATTATTTCTTACACTTATCATGCAAAAGTCACGCTTGATGTCTTCTACGTCACTACGTGTCCCCGGTGTGTCCCCCATGTGTCCCCGATGTGTCCCCGAGGTGTGTCCCGTGTGCTCGGTGTTCCCTGTGTGTCCTCCGGTGTGTCCCGGGTGTCCCCCCCATGTGTCCCGGGGTGGTCCCCCATGGTGTGTCCCCGGTGTGTCCCCGTTCCCCCGGTGGGTGTCAGGAGACTCTCAAAGTGTCAGAACCCTCTCTCTTCTCCTCCGTACACTCATCTCTACAAACGGGGAACAACGGAGCTGATCCAGATTTGCTGCGTCATGACCACATTACTCAAATGTGGGCGGGCTTTACCCCCACGGGCCAATCAGAAACGGTTGTGTCAGAAACAATGAGACGTTTCTGGAAGTGATATGCTCTGTGTTTAACATTAGCATGCTACACACTCAGAGCTAACCTGTGCTGGAGAGAGTGTGAAGAAGCAGGAAATCACCTTGTGGTAAACCTGAGAGAGAGAAAGAGTTTGAGCTCCTTCCTGTTTCAGAGAGGATCCCTGATGTGGTTTGGAACAGGATGTGGAGTTTGATCACGGCAGCATTTATGTTAGACACGTGTCTGATATATCTGAGACCTGTAATATATATCTAAAGTAGTCGATAGACCTTTAAACCTCTCTGTTCAGGCGACAGTGACGACGGAGCTGAACCAGGTTCTGGACGAAGAGGAGAAACGATGGATGGAGACGCTGCACATCGAGGAGTTTCAGATCACACTCGCCAAGACCGTCATACAGGTACGTGTCACCATGGTTACGTCATGGTGTGTGTGTGTGTGTGTGTGTGTGCGTGTGTGTGTGTGAGTCCGCTGGGTTTTGTTACACTGATTGTTTTCTGAGTGTTTCTTTCAACTGCAGCCAAAGTCAACATCAACCTTTTTTTCAAAGTGGTTAACAAAGTCGCTTGACAGAAGGGAAGAGGGGGAGGGGCTTTGGGAGGGTCCAAGAGGGTGGAGGGTGGAGGGGCTTTGGGGGGGGTCCAAGAGGGTGGAGAAGATGGAAAATAGTTCTTTGGGATTGGAATAGGAAGATTGGATCTTATCTTGAAAGAAAGTGCTCTTTGCCTGAGAGATGGAGGCAGAGAAAGAGGAGAGGAGAGCCTGATAGGTTAGGAGGTAGTCACGGTGTTTGATTTCCACCGTTTCCGCTCTGCTGCCCGAAGGACGGTTCTATTAGCACGCAGTGCGTCATTTAGCCAGGGAGCAGGGGGGGACTGACGAGCCTGCCGAGATGTGAGAGGACAGAGAGAGTCCAGAGAGGATGAGAGAGTACAGAGGAGAGTTTCTGCAGCAGAGTTTGGAAGGCAGGAAGTTGGAACGAGTCAGAGGAAGGGAGGGCTGAGAGCACCGATGAGCAAAGGTAGAGGGGGAGAGGGAACGAAGCGATACTTAGCTCAATCAAAGTAGGATTTGCCTCCTCTTTGCCACCCTCGTGACTCCAGCAGGACTCTATTGTCTTTGTCAGTCTTTGACTCCATCAGGACTCTATTGTCTTTGTCAGTCTTCCTCCAGCAGGACTCTATTGTCTGACGCTAACGCTCCAGGAAAGTGCTACCTAAAATGGACACCTGATTGCTGAGTTCTCACAGATGTGGGGCCACGCCCCTTTAATTAGCTAACTCTCTGCAGCTGGTGGCCCTCAAAAGGAAATCTAGACTGGCTCCCTCCTGAGTTGCTATTGTGTCTTTTCAGTGGCCCAATGGTTTTACAATGACATGAAACCCTAAGTTATAAAGTTATGAGTTTAACCCTTAATACATTCACTTAGTATTCTACAAATGTTTAAATCAAAGTTAACCCTAGCAGTCAGTTAGTTCAGTTTGAAGGTTTCAGTCAAATGACTTGTCCCAAGTTTCTGCCTGACAGATGCTGCAGCGGCTTGAGATTTAAAATCACAATTTCAGTCAGATCAACTCCAGAGCGTTTATACAGAGCACACTGACACAGAGAAGTCTCAACACAGAATGTTACTCACACAGTTCTAGAAGTCACCAGTTGGTATCCTGTCAACATCGAGTTGCACACTGGAACATGTTCTGAAGTGTCTGTACAACCTGTTCTGAAGTGTCTGTAGAACCTGTTCTGAAGTGTCTGTAGAACATGTTCTGAAGTGTCTGTAGAACCTGTTCTGAAGTGTCTGTAGAACATGTTCTGAAGTGTCTGTAGAACATGCTCTGAAGTGTCTGTAGAACCTGTTCTGAAGTGTCTGTACAACCTGTTCTGAAGTTGTCTGTAGACCTGTTCTGTAGTGTCTGTAGAACATGCTCTGAAGTGTCTGTAGAACATGTTCTGAAGTGTCTGTAGAACCTGTTCTGAAGTGTCTGTAGAACCTGTTCTGAAGTGTCTGTAGAACATGCTCTGAAGTGTCTGTAGAACATGTTCTGAAGTGTCTGTAGAACCTGTTCTGAAGTGTCTGTAGAACATGTTCTGAAGTGTCTGTAGAACATGCTCTGAAGTGTCTGTAGAACCTGTTCTGAAGTGTCTGTAGAACATGCTCTGAAGTGTCTGTAGAACCTGTTCTGAAGTGTCTGTAGAACATGTTCTGAAGTGTCTGTAGAACATGCTCTGAAGTGTCTGTAGAACATGTTCTGAAGTGGTCTGTAGAACATGCTCTGAAGTGTCTGTAGAACCTGTTCTGAAGTGTCTGTAGAACATGTTCTGAAAGTGTCTGTAGAACATGCTCTGAAGTGTCTGTAGAACATGTTCTGAAGTGTCTGTAGAACCTGTTCTGAAGTGTCTGTAGAACATGCTCTGAAGTGTCTGTAGAAACCTGTTCTGAAGTGTCTGTTAGAACATGTTCTGAAGTGTCTGTAGAACCTGTTCTGAAGTGTCTGTAGAACATGTTCTGAAGTGTCTGTAGAACCTGTCGAAGTAGTTTAACTTGTCTAAGTGTCTGTAGAACCTGTTCTGAAGTGTCTGTAGAACTTGTTCTGAAGTGTCTGTAGAACATGTTCTGAAGTGTCTGTAGAACTTGTTCTGAAGTGTCTGTAGAACATGTTCTGAAGTGTCTGTAGAACCTGTTCTGAAGTGTCTGTAGAACATGTTCTGAAGTGTCTGTAGAACTTGTTCTGAAGTGTCTGTAGAACATGCTCTGAAGTGTCTGTAGAACATGTTCTAAAGTGTCTGTAGAACCTGTTCTGAAGTGTCTGTAGAACATGTTCTGAAGTGTCTGTAGAACCTGTTCTGAAGTGTCTGTAGAACATGCTCTGAAGTGTCTGTAGAACATGTTCTGAAGTGTCTGTAGAACCTGTTCTGAAGTGTCTGTAGAACATGTTCTGAAGTGTCTGTAGAACATGCTCTGAAGTGTCTGTAGAACATGTTCTGAAGTGTCTGTAGAACATGTTCTGAAGTGTCTGTAGAACCTGTTCTGAAGTGTCTGTAGAACATGTTCTGAAGTGTCTGTAGAACATGTTCTGAAGTGTCTGTAGAACATGCTCTGAAGTGTCTGTAGAACATGCTCTGAAGTGTCTGTAGAACATGCTCTGAAGTGTCTGTAGAACATGTTCTGAAGTGTCTGTAGAACATGCTCTGAAGTGTCTGTAGAACATGTAGATACGTACATACATTCCCCTGTGTTTGAATATTGATGATAGAAACTGATCTGTGTTCTGTGGGAACCTCCGTCCTCTTTGATGATCAAATCAAACGCACCTTCTGCTGAGCTGAGGGTGCGTCTGTTTTCCTACGGGCCCTGAAGGCAGCTGCTGATGCTAGAGTCAGAGTGAGGAGGATTCATTGTGAATGTGACCTCTCATGACCTCTAATGACCTTTCAGGAACAGGGTGTTCTGTTTCAGTGAAAGTCCTGCATTTACACTTATGGCTTCATGCGTTTGTATATATTTTACTTTTGTCACATCATTTGAAAAACTTTAAAACAAATTTAACCTATTTTTTAAATCTTTAGAGACATTTTGAAACCTTTTTTGGGACTTCTAAAACATAGGTTTTATTTACCACTTTGTTGTGTATGGGAGAAGGAGTATGCTGTGGAGAGAGCTGCTGGGGTGGATGTGTTGGATGGAGTAATCCAGGTCTCAGTGAGAGCAAGGAAATCCAGAGACTGCAGGGAAGCGTAGCCAGAGATGAAGTCAGCCTTAGGAACAGCTGACTGGCAGTTCCACAGGCCACCTGAAACTAGATGTTGGATCTCAGTGGAGCATGTGGGATAGACGAGAGCAGGCCGGTTATATCGATTAGGAGATACACGGGGCCAGTGATAATTGAGAGAAGACTTTTTCCCATTGTTTAAAAAAACCACATTATTTACCACATATTTTTAAAATGCTCAGACCTTTCTAACACTTTCTTAAATGCTTTTTGTATAGTAGGGTTAGTATAGTATCGTAGGCCAATACCATTTTCAATTATTTCAATTCTTACATTTCTTTGACGTGTTTCTGATCCACAGATGTAATCATTGTGGCTTTCTGCCGTTATTTACCAATTTATTTATTTTTCAGACTTTTCTTACCGTTTTTTTTGGACTTTTTAAAACTAGTTTTTCACTTGTTTCTGACCTAATAACTAAATAGTTGTGGCATATTTGTAAAATGTTCCATCTTTTCTAACACTTTCTTGGGACTTTTTGAAATACCTTTAGTACAGATGTCACATATTTATTTGACTTTTTCCCATTGTTTAGAAAAAATACTTTATTTACCACATATTTTTAACATTTTCCGACTTTTTTAAAAACTTGTTTTGACTTCTTTCTGACCCAAATACTAAATGATGGTGGCTGTCTCTCCTCAGTGCTGGAGATCCTGCAGCTGGTGAAGCGGCGCGACCTCCTATTGGCTGACAGCCACATCCTGGAGCTGGAGCTGGAGGTCAGCGGGGGGGCGGAGGCGGAGGACGGCGGGCGGAGGAAGGCCAAAGACGTGGAGCTACTTTACGAAGAACTGCAGAAAGAGCTGTGGGCCGTGGTGAGGAGTCGCTGCGCTGCCCCACCGCGGGGCCCAACCTGGGGCTCGTGGTGCAGGTGAGGGACCCTCCAGTGGTTTGAAAAACAAAAGTCTGAAAATGTAAAGAATATGTGGTAAACAATGTTTTTTTAAACAATGGGAAAAAAGTCCAAAAATATGTGACACCTGTACTAAAAGTATTTTAAAAAGTCCCCAAGAAAGTGTTAGAAAAGACGGAACATTTTACAAATATGCCACAACTATTTAGTTATTAGGTCAGAAAGCACTGAGGAGAGACGCCCACCATTATTTAATGATTCGAAAAGGGCAGATATTTAACGTGTAGATATCAGGTGGGGTCCCACAGGGCACAGTCTTAGGCCCCCTGCTATTTTCCCTCTATTTGCTTCCCTGTTGGCGGATATTTAAATAATGAACTTTATTTATATAGCACCTTTCATGCTCTCGAAAATCTCAGGCTTCATGAGCCAATGAGCAGCTCTCATAGGATGTGAACGAAGCCCCGCCTCCGACGCTGTATCCAGTTCTTATTAAACATCCATGCTTCAACAATAAACTGTATTTATAGAGCACCTTTTCACGCTTGATGCAGCCCGAAGTGCTTTACAGAGAATGACAGAAGATGACAATAACAAATGAGGAACATAATACAAATGGAGGTACAAACAGAAAGAGGTATATCAGTGAACGGCCATTTCTACAGCTTTGTGCAATTAAACCTGTGAATCTTGAATCTTTGAATCCCTCAGTGCAGGGGTGCCCAATACGTCGATCGACCGGTCGATCGCAACGGTAGTTTGGGTAGATCGCATGGCATTGAAAAAAAAAAAGAAAAAACATTTAAGGTTTTTTTAAAGTGAGCCCATCATCCATCCTCACGATGGCATCTGCCACTTGATTGACGTACAGGGAAGCCGGTCTGAGTTGTATTGTGCCATACAGGTTCATGCCGTTATGAGGGGGCCTCACCTCCTCATCTGAAGCACAAATGCGGCGCACTATTATCCGCCGTTTAGTCCACTAGCACCCCCCCCCCCCTCCCCTCTCACAACACAGATTGGGCAGGGGCGGCCCTGTAGGTAGATCATGTGGGCTTGGTCATTTCAAAAGTAGCTCCCGAGCTGAAAAAGGGTGGGCACCCCTGCCTCAGTGGCTTAAGTATAGATTAGGTTTAAAAGTCACTACATCTGTTGTGTTGTGTTCAGGTGCTGCAGCAGGAGGAGCAGGTGGACCAGGACTCGCTCCCCGGGGGTCAGAGGCCTCGGGGTCTGAAGCAGCGTTGGGAGGAGGCCGTGAACCAGGCGGCCGACGCCTCGCTGCCCCAGAAACAAGAGTTCACAGCCGGGGAGCTGGGGGCGTTCCTGGACCGGATCAGAGCCCGAGTGGTGGAGGACCTGGGGGCCGCCAAGAGGAACGTGGTGTCCATCTACCCCGAGGACTACCAGCCCTTCATGGTGAGGAGACGTTACTTAGTTAGTTACATTGTTAGTCGGTTACTTTGCAACTTAGCTACTTAGTTAGTTACTTAGTTACATCTTTAGTAACTGGGGCTACCAAGTGGAACGTGGTGTCCATCTACCCCGAGGACTACCAGCCCTTCATTTTGAGCAAAACACTTCATAGACATGTTGTTTTATATATCTGAGACCTATAATATATACCTAAAAATAGTATAATAGGAGACCTTTAAACGTTCTTTGCGACTAGCCAGCGTAATAATGGATTTCTTGGGGTTCACTTTTGACCTTTGACAAAACCAAGCTTTTAAATGGGAAAAAAGTGGCTTGTCAAACACAGGTTGAACCCAAATGTTGTCATCGGTAAAATCTTTATTATTCATGACAACAATATCTCAATAACCAGAATCAGGAGAATCTAAATGTTATTTGGCCTTTTTTTTTTGTGAAAGTTGGTGTGAAACAATTTCTCTATCAGTCGCAGGTGGAGCTAAGAATCAGCTGAACCAGTTAGTGAACACATACATGACTTCATATGATTAGATGCCACAACATGTGTTCTGATTGGTCTAAAGTCTTGAGCTGTAGTGATTATATCATATAATAATAATACAAAAAGGTTTAGTGCCTTGTGTAGAAAAATCCAGTCAAACAAACATCCTATTGCTTAACACCGTTCACCAGAATCAAACTAAAGTAAATGTTTATCTCTGTCAATAGGTGTTTTCATTTAAGGGAACAATGTATTTCTTGGTGTTCACCTTTGACCTTTGACCTCAGGTGTACGTGCAGAGTTACCACCAGGCGGTTGCTAGGCGACTGGAGTCCATCACCGACAACCAGCTGGAGATCAGCGACGTCTACTCTCTGCTGGACTGGCTGCACAACATGTACAACAGGTATACCATCAGATCACTCCCTGTAGCCACTTCCTGTTTGTGTTAGGTGGTAGAGAGCAGGGGTTCTCCTAAAATGGGTATATCTATCACCGAGTACATTTTTGGGGACGTGGGGAATGAAGAGAAAAGAAAATACGACCCCCCTCGGCGGTTCTAGTGTTAAAAACTGAAATATTGAATATTAAATTATTTTTACCGAACTTAAATTTACATTTTTGATTTAATTTATTATAGTATCATTATTTTAGGAATTATGCACGACTGCTGCTTTTTTAAATTAACATTAAAGAAATCTCACGTACCCCCTGCAGTACTCCAACGTACCCTTAGGGGTCCGCGCACCCCCATTTGAGAACCCCTGGTATAGATTACACAAATGAGATTGATGACAGATCTTAGTCTACACAACAACACAGAATCATCAAGTTCTTCTTACTGCACATATTCTATTCCAATTCCATTTCAATGTCAATATTGCCATATTTTACTATATTTTGTTATACTTTTTATGTTATTATAGTTTTCTTACATATGTTATTCCATTTTATTTCAATTTAAATACTGCTATATTTCTTAATATTCTTTTAATATTTGTTAAAATAGTTTTCTATCACTGTTTTACTTGTTTGAGTGCACCACGACACCAAATCAAATTCCTCGTACGTGTCAACCTGCCTGATTCTCATTTTGATTGTGAACCAATGAGCACGTTGTGTGTGTGTGTTTGTGTTTGTTTCAGGGACGTTCTGGGGACCGTGTGCATTACGAGTCCCTTCAGTCGGTCCCAGCTCAGCCCTCTGCTGCCGACAGAGACCGTGGACCGGCTGGAGCTCGACTGCCTCAACTCTGTCAGGGTGAGACACACAAGCAATGTCCTTGTTGTGATGACGTTGTTTAAAGGTCTCCTATGTTGTGTTCTTTTGATGGAAGACCGAGAGTTAGTCTAAAGAAGACCGAGAGTTAGTCTAAAGAAGACCAAGAGTTAGTCTAAAGAAGACCGAGAGTTAGTCTAAAGAAGACCGAGAGTTAGTCTAAAGAAGACCGAGAGTTAGTCTAAAGAAGACCAAGAGTTAGTCTAAAGAAGACCAAGAGTTAGTCTAAAGAAGACCGAGAGTTAGTCTAAAGAAGACCAGGAGTTAGTCTAAAGAAGACCAAGAGTTAGTCTAAAGAAGACCAGGAGTTAGTCTAAAGAAGACCAGGAGTTAGTCTAAAGAAGACCAAGAGTTAGTCTAAAGAAGACCAGGAGTTAGTCTAAGGAAGACCAAGAGTTAGTCTAAAGAAGACCAAGAGTTAGTCTAAAGAAGACCGAGAGTTAGTCTAAAGAAGACCAGGAGTTAGTCTAAAGAAGACCAAGAGTTAGTCTAAAGAAGACCAAGAGTTAGTCTAAAGAAGACCGAGAGTTAGTCTAAAGTAGACCAAGAGTTAGTCTAAAGAAGACCAAGAGTTAGTCTAAAGAAGACCAGGAAGCTTCTCCTCAAGTTTAACAGTATTTATGAATGCAGTGGTATCGTAGGTTCACTGGTCCACAGTCCACATGAGCGTGTCTCTATCAAACATCGTGTTTTATATGTTCCCACTCGTATTTAGTCTCCTTCCATTGGCTGGCGGCGACGGGGGCGGGTCTTCTTCTGTAGTCCTCTGATAACGTAGCCATAACTCATCTCTTATCATATTTATTATACAATTCTTCTTTGTTGGTCATAAACACATAATAATAGTAGTAAGGCAGCGTCGATGAGTGAGAGTTGGAGACGGTGTGTTTAGTCACTATTAGCTACTGTGAGGCTAAAAACAATAATAACCAGAAACCGGAACTCGAGGTGTCGCCGACATCCGGCCCGTGGGACAACACTGCTGCAGCAAATGATCCGTGGGACAACACTGCTGCAGCAAATGATCCGTGGGACAACACTGCTGCAGCAAATGATGTCCCTTAAAGTCCGGCGCAATATATTGATTATTTCTTACACTTATCATGCAAAAGTCACGCCTTGATGTCTTCTACGTCACTACGTGTCCCCGGTGTGTCCCCCATGTGTCCCCGGTGTGTCCCCGGTGTGTCCCTGTGTGTCTCGGTGTGTCCCGGTGTGTCCCCCATGTGTCCCGGTGTCCCCCCCATGTGTCCCGGTGTGTCCCTGGTGTGTCCCCGGTGTGTCCCCCCCCCGGTGTCTCAGGAGACTCTCAAAGTGTCAGAAACCCCTCTCTCTTCTCCTCCGTACCCTCATCTCTACAAACGGGGAACAACGGAGCTGATCCAGATTTGCTGCGTCATGACCACATTACTCAAATGTGGGCGGGCTTTACCCCCACGGGCCAATCAGAAAGGTTGTTGTCAGAAACAATGAGACGTGTTCTGGAAGTGATATGGTCTGTGTTTACATTAGCATGCTAACACTCAGAGCTAACCTGTGCTGGAGAGAGTGTGAAGAAGCAGGAAATCACCTTGTGGTAAACCTGAGAGAGAAAGAGTTTGAGCTCCTTCCTGTTTCAGAGAGGATCCCTGATGTGGTTTGGAACAGGATGTGGAGTTTGATCACGGCAGCATTTATTTCAGACACGTGTCTGATATATCTGAGACCTGTAATATATATCTAAAGTAGTCGATAGACCTTTAAACCTCTCTGTTCAGGCGACAGTGACGACGGAGCTGAACCAGGTTCTGGACGAAGAGGAGAAACGATGGATGGAGACGCTGCACATCGAGGAGTTTCAGATCACACTCGCCAAGACCGTCATACAGGTACGTGTCACCATGGTTACTGCAGTGTGTGTGTGTGTGTGTGTGTGTGTGTGAGTGTGTGTGTGTGAGTCCGCTGGGTTTTGTTACACTGATTGTTTTCTGAGTGTTTCTTTCAACTGCAGCCAAAGTCAACAACAAGCACTTCCTCAAACACACACACACACACTCACACACACACACACACACTCACACACACACACACACACACTCACACACACACACACACACTCACACACACACACACACCACGACACACACACTCACACACACACCACACACACACACTCACATCACACACACTCACACACTACACACACACACACCACACACGCACACACCACACACCCGACACACACACATACACACAGCAACTCACACCACCACACACACATACACACACACACACCACACACACACATACACACACCACCACACCACACACACACACACACTCACACACACACACTCAAACACACACACACACACTCACACACACACTCACACACACACTCACTCACACTCACCACAAACACACCACACACTCACACACAACACACACACAAACACACTCACAACACACTCACACACACACACACACTCACAACACACACCACACTCACACACACACACACACAACTTCACAAACACACAACACACACACTCCCACACACACACACACACCAACACACTCACCAACACACACACACACTCACTCACACTCACACACACACACACACCCCACACACCCCACAACACACCACACCCACACCACACACTCACAACCACACACACACACACACCACACACACACAACTCACAACACGCACCCACACACACCACACCACACACCACACACACACACACACACACACACACACACACACACACACACACACACATGGCTCTTTTAAATGAACTCTTGCTTGAATCTGTTTTAAACATTTGATTCAGGGTGAATTTGATCACCTTTGCATTAACTGAGGTCAAAGGTGACGATAGATCTGAGGTCCTTCAAAGCTGAACTCTCTTCACTCTGTGAACGGTCTCTTCTCAGCCTGTGTACACAGATGATATGTTCATGTGATTTGAGATCATAACGAGTCTTTAACCAGCAGTACCTCATTACCTCTGAGGGTTGGACTCAGTCTTGGGACCATACTTGCCATCATAGGTTGTAACGCAATGGAACAGTTAGTGCTCCAGGAAATAGGACACACCTTAGATCGGACTTTCTAACCTGAAATATTGATTCAGATAAAACCCCTGCTTTCTAACTCTCACTTAACTTCAACTCCAAAGGTGTTGGCTTTAAAGGAACCTTAAATGTTTATACACATAAAGCTCCTGCATTCTAACTCTCACTTAACTTCAACTCCAAAGGTGTTGGCTTTAAAGGAACCTTAAATGTTTATACACATAAAGCTCCTGCATTCAAACTCTCACTTAACTTCAACTCCAAAGGTGTTGGCTTTAAAGGAACCTTAAATGTTTATACACATAAAGCTCCTGCATTCTAACTCTCACTTAACTTCAACTCCAAAGGTGTTGGCTTTAAAGGAACATTAAATGTTTATACACATAAAGCTCCTGCATTCTAACTCTCACTTAACTTCAACTCCAAAGGTGTTGGCTTTAAAGGAACCTTAAATGTTTATACACATAAAGCTCCTGCATTCTAACTCTCACTTAAGTGAGAGTTGAAAGGTGTTGGCTTTAAAGGAACCTTAAATGTTTATACACATAAAGCTCCTGCATTCTAACTCTCACTTAACTTCAACTCCAAAGGTGTTGGCTTTAAAGGAACCTTAAATGTTTATACACATAAAGCTCCTGCATTCTAACTCTCACTTAACTTCAACTCCAAAGGTGTTGGCTTTAAAGGAACCTTAAATGTTTATACACATAAAGCTCCTGCATTCTAACTCTCACTTAACTTCAACTCCAAAGGTGTTGGCTTTAAAGGAACCTTAAATGTTTATACACATAAAGCTCCTGCATTCTAACTCTCACTTAACTTCAACTCCAAAGGTGTTGGCTTTAAAGGAACCTTAAATGTTTATACACATAAAGCTCCTGCATTCAAACTCTCACTTAACTTCAACTCCAAAGGTGTTGGCTTTAAAGGAACCTTAAATGTTTATACACATAAAGCTCCTGCATTCAAACTCTCACTTAAGTGAGAGTTGAAAGGTGTTGGCTTTAACGGAACCTTAAATGTTTATACACATAAAGCTCCTGCATTCTAACTCTCACTTAACTTCAACTCCAAAGGTGTTGGCTTAAAGGAACCTTAAATGTTTATACACATAAAGCTCCTGCATTCTAACTCTCACTTAACTTCAACTCCAAAGGTGTTGGCTTTAAAGGAACCTTAAATGTTTATACACATAAAGCTCCTGCATTCAAACTCTTCACTTAACTTCAACTCCAAAGGTTGTTGGCTTTAAAGGAACCTTAAATGTTTATACACCATAAGCTCCTGCATTCAAACTCTCCACTTAACTTCAACTCCAAAGGTGTTGGCTTTAAAGGAACCTTAAATGTTTATTACACATAAAGCTCCTGCATTCAACTCTCACTTAACTTCAAACTCCAAAGGTGTTGGCTTTTAAAGGAACCTTAAATGTTTATACACATAAAGCTCCTGCATTCTAACTCTCACTTAACTTCAACTCCAAAGGTGTTGGCTTTAAAGGAACCTTAAATGTTTATACACATAAAGCTCCTGCATTCTAACTCTCACTTAACCTTCAACTCCAAAGGTGTTGGCTTTTAAAGGAACCTTAAATGTTTATACACATTAAAGCTCCTGCATCTAACTCTCACTTAACTTCAACTCCAAAGGTGTTGGCTTTAAAGGAACCTTAAATGTTTATACACATAAAGCTCCTGCATTCTAACTCTCACTTAACTTCAACTCCAAAGGTGTTGGCTTTAAAGGAACCTTAAATGTTTATACACATAAAGCTCCTGCATTCTAACTCTCACTTAACTTCAACTCCAAAGGTGTTGGCTTTAAAGGAACCTTAAATGTTTATACACATAAAGCTCCTGCATTCTAACTCTCACTTAACTTCAACTCCAAAGGTGTTGGCTTTAAAGGAACCTTAAAGGAGTCATTAGGCAGAATCCTGAATGTGAGATGACTGGATTCTGGATGCATGAATCAGAACCAGGTGTATCACCAGGTGGGTTGACACCTACGAGGAATTTGACTTTATGTCGTGGTGCAGACATACAACTAAAGAAAGAAAGAAAAAACACAGATAGAGAACTATTTTAAGAACACTATAATAACATTACAAAATATAGTAAAATGTATTTGTTCCTCCCAGCTGGTGAAGCTCGTTTTAAAGACTGTGTTCCTGTGTTTGTGTCTCAGAGGCTGCAGGTGGATCTGGAGCGATCCGCCTCCATCAACAGGAGTCTGGGGTCCCAGAGTGGCTCAGTGCAGCCTCAACGGCCTGGCAGACTTCCTCTACAGGTACACGACTACCATCACCATGTGTCCCCTCTTCTTCACGTCTCTCCTACATCAACATGTGTCCCCTCTTCTTCATGTCTCTTCTACATCAACATGTGTCCCCTCTTCTTCATGTCTCTTCTACATCAACATGTGTCCCCTCTTCTTCATGTCTCTTCTACATCAACATGTGTCCCCTCTTCTTCATGTCTCTTCTATATCAACATGTGTCCCCTCTTCTTCATGTCTCTTCTACATCAACATGTGTCCCCTCTTCTTCATGTCTCTTCTACATCAACATGTGTCCCCTCTTCTTCACGTCTCTTCTACATCAACATGTGTCCCCTCTTCCTCATGTCTCTTCTACATCAACCTGTGCCCCTCTTCCTCATGTCTCTTCTACATCAACATGTGTCCCCTCTTCTTCATGTCTCTCCTACATCAACATGTGTCCCCCTTCTTCACGTCTCTTCTACATCAACATGTGTCCTCTCTTCTCCATGTCTCTTCTACATCAACATGTGTCCCCTCTTCTTCATGTCTCTCCTACATCAACATGTGTCCCCTCTTCTCCATGTCTCTTCTACATCAGCATGTGTCCCCTCTTCTTCACGTCTCTTCTACATCAACATGTGTCCCCTCTTCTTCATGTCTCTTCTACATCAACATGTGTCCCCTCTTCTTCATGTCTCTTCTACATCAACATGTGTCCCCTCTTCTTCACGTCTCTTCTACATCAACATGTGTCCCCTCTTCTCCATGTCTCTTCTACATCAACATGTGTCTCTCTTTCCATGTCTCTTCTACATCAACATGTGTCCCCTCTTCTTCATGTCTCTTCTACATCAACATGTGTCCCTCTTCTTCATGTCTCTTCTACATCAACATGTGTCCCCTCTTTCTTCATCTCTCTTCTACATCAAACAGGTGTCCCCTCTTCCTCATGTTCTCTTTTCTACATCAACATGTGTCCCCTCTTCTTCATGTCTCTCCTACATCAACATGTGTCCCCTCTTCCTCATGTCTCTTCTACATCAACTTGTGTCCCCTCTTCCTCATGTCTCTTCTACATCAATCAATCATTCAATGTTTATTTATAGCCCAATATCACAAATGTTACATTTGTCTCATGGACTTCACAGTTTGTACAGAATATCAGTATGACAATACGACACCCTCTGTCCTCAGACCCTCTGTCCTCAGACCCTCTGTCCTTAGACCCTCTGTCCTTAGACCCTCTGTCCTCAGACCCTCTGTCCTTAGACCCTCTGTCCTTAGACCCTCTGTCCTTAGACCCTCTGTCCTCAGACCCTCTGCCCTTAGACCCTCTGTCCTTAGACCCTCACATCAAGGAAACACTTCCGGAGAAACCCCACAGTTTAAAGGGAACATGGAGAAACCTCAGGGAGAGCAACAGAGGAGGGATCCCTCTCCCAGGACGGACAGACTGCAATAGATGCCGTGTGGAAATCCAAGAGATAATACTCCCCGGCCGGGCTAGGCCTTCTCTGCAACCTGTTACCCTCTAATAGAACCTCGAGAGGTCATAGAGGGGAAAGGTTTGGATAAAGTTTTAAATATAAGATCTAAGTTTTTAGGATTTAAGTGAAAGAGTAAGAACTCAAATGTATAGGTGAAGAGGCACAACGTATCTACGTCAATGCACTCTTATTAGATTATTTTATTTGATCACTAAAAGCTTTATCAAAAAGGAAGGTCTTAAGCGCACTCTTAAAAACGGATAGGGTGTCTGCCGCCCGAACACAAACTGGAAGCTGATTCCACAAATGTGGAGCTTGATAAGAAAAGGCTCTGGCTCCCATTGTACTTTTAGAGACTCTAGGAACAACCAACAACCCTGCATTCTTGGAACGCAATGCCCTAGTAGGACAGTAGGGTATAATGAGTTCTTTAGCCTGTTAAGCCCGAAGGCGGGTACTTTTTTTCACGACACTGTGTCTCAGGGGATCTTAATATTTAAGAACCTATTAATGTGTTATACCAGATTAACGGGAATAATCTCAGCTAACTGACGATACAAACCATTTTTACCAAAACAAAACACAAGTCTCATAAGAAGCATCTAAATGACCCGAGCGAAAAATGCTAACCTATTACTGCACCGAAAATCACTCCTAGCTCACTTATAACTTATCCTAGCTACACATCCAACACATCGATTATGATCGCAAGGAGACACAGAATCTAACGGTGCCCACCTCAACACTGAAAGATACAAACTCGCAACGTTATCAACAAAAACGTACATCAAAACAAGTGGCGCTCGGTAGCCCACAACGCTAACATGGTTTACCTTCGTCTTTGTCTGGTCTAAACTGGTCTTCAATGGCATTAAAACGATGCTGTAGTTAATCCATAGGTTAATCCAATGTGACTGCGTCCCCTTTGAAATGTTCTGATAATCCATAAGCAATGAAACAGCTTTTCCGTTGCTTGATATCAGAGCAGCGATATTTCTCCCCTCTAAGGCAAGCTAGCATGCACAGAGAGGCTACCTTTTTTAACATGAGTGTGTGCGGGACAATTTCCCTTGGATTCTATTGGCTCTAACGGTCAGAAAGAGATGTCACATGTCAGAATAGAACAAGGGGGGCCAGAGATAAGGTAGACCCTTATGCGATTAAACATGCGGGGTCTTTATGTGATTTTATGCGGTGAAATTGCGGGAAGTTGCGAAATATGCGGGAAGCGGAAAGAAGGCAAGGCCCTGTTAACTAGACTACTACTGAATGAAAGGGAGGACTTTTAAAGAGTTCCATACTAGAAGCAAGCTACATCACAGAAAGTGCTGGTAATGTTTTAGTTCTTTATTGTTTTCTCAACTTAAGCATGGCTTAAACATTTCTGAGTCACAACATTTTCAAAAAGTTAAATAAATGCTTCCTGCTTTATAAAAGTGAGGTAGAACAGACCATCTGTTGTGCTACAATAATATGTTCAAAGACAAAGACAGAAACTGAGTTACTGTTGAACATCAACTCGCCAAAATCACATATGAAAATAACATATCTCTCAATGGGCAAACCTACTTGACCATTGAATGGTTCTATAAAACTTAACACAATACTGTATTGCTATGCAATAACCAAACAAAGTGCAATAATCTCTCACAACTCAACTTTAAAGTTGTATTAACTACTGAATGCATCAACTAGAGTTCACAGTGTATGAAAAATGAACTCATAGTTTACCAACATTTTTTCAAGTTGTATTAATTCCTGCATTAAATGAGAGTCCACTGCGTTTGAAAACGACTGCATAGTCTGTGTCACTGTCCAATCATTCACCATCCTCCATATCCTCCCCCTCTATCACCTTTCCCTTCTCCCTCTCAAACGCTCCACTGAGGATCCGTTGGTTATGGCATAAGAAGACCAAGGCTTTGAGGTGTTGGTTGGTAGTTGAACTCCTTCGGCTGGACAACACCAGCTTGTCGATGCTTCGTTCAGCATCGGCTGAGTTGGAGACAGCATCTTTGTATCGGTGGGCCAAGGAAGACAGTACAGGAAGTCTCTCCTGTACGCCATCCCAGAACACATCCAAATCCACCACGCCAGACAGTGCAGCTCTGAGTGCTGCTGGACCCAGGGCTGGGAAATAACAATCAAATTCATGTCTTGGCACGTCAGTGAAACCTGGAATGGCCTTGTAGCTTTCTACAGAGTCATCTAGGAATGTGATGTGGCGAGGATCTAACACCCTGACCTCCTGGAGAAACTCTATGGCTGGCTGCCCATCTCACATGTACTTGGTGAGCTTTTCTTCAGCATTGACGTATGCCTCGCCAACTGTGCGGAGGATCTCGGTCTTCGTGCGGCGTGGCAGGTCAAACTCCTCGAAGTATTCGTCACATACCTCACACTGCATCTCTCTATTGGCAGCAAAGGACCTGCAGATCCTCCAGATAATTGAAGATCTTTGTGGTCGCTGGGCGTCTGCTCTCGAAGATGTCTAGTAGATTGAGGATGTGTTTGCACTTGTCAGCCATGATATTGATCTGCACATTCAGGGACTGAGCCAGGGTTGGGTCTTGAAGCATGTCCTGGAGTCTCTCCACAGACTGTGGTACACTTCTGCCACACACCTGGGAATGAAAATCACAAAGAGAAAGAAAGTGATTCGGTCAAACATACAATAAGGCTTAAATGTTACTACGTTGATATAATTAACACATTCATGTTTGAGTGTGACGGTGTAAGCGGCCTACTTGGTGGAGAAAGGGATAATTACTGTTATGTGAAGTTACACATTTATGTGCCTGTGTTTCCATCTCGATGAACTCCTTGAACAGTCCAAAGTGCTCTCTGTGGTATTGTACTGCAAAGAACCAGGAGTTGCACGTGTTGCGCAGGGGCTTGGAGGCAAGGCCACCTGTTTGCTGGCAGCTTGTTTGTCCTGAAGCAGAGATGTCTTCTCTTGCGTGATCCAGCATTGAAGAACATCTGGGAGAAACTCATCATGAAGCTGTTCAGCTGAACAAAAGGTTTGCGGAAGGCATTGCCGATGAGGTTCATTATGTGTGCCATGCACGTGATGTGCCATGCACGTGATGTGCCATGCACGTGATGTGCAGTGGGTTAGGGTACAGCGCCTGCAGAGCAGAGTTCAATACCTGCTTCATGTAGGCTGCATTATCTGTGTCAAACACAATCACATCCTCATGCTGTATTCTTGTAGGCACGTCAGGACAGCCACAGATACAGTGGAATGATTGCACTGCTCAAGGAACACGGCGTCTGCCAGGTAGGCCAAGATCCGACCACAATGATCCTTCTTGAGTGGAGCAAGCAGGGTGCTCAGCACGCATCTGCCCTCTCCACCTGGAGTCTCATCGAATATCACAGCAACAGGTTTTCCTGCAAGAAGAGTTCAACTCTTCTTTTCCTTCTCATATAGTATTTCTCTTGAAGCTGCTGAAATCCTGGAATAGCTCGGCGATTGATTACTTTTTCATTCAGGAATGTCCTCGTTGCAGGACGGTCGCTCTGAGACAGTGGAATGTTGGCAGCCGTGCAGGTGCCACTAACGGTAACCCTCTTTCTTCTTTGTATTGAGTCAGGCACAATGAGTTTACATTTATACAGTCAATATTTATTTAGTTGTTCCCCCCCCCCTCCCGGTCCTAGCTAGTAGATTAAATAACTAAATAAGTAGATACATGTATAGGTAAAAGTAAAGCAATGTAGAAGATAATATTAAAAGAAAATTAATAGATAAGGAAATAAAGAATAGAAAGAGTAATACATGTACCCATATACTCACATATACACCCACATATACACATGCACATACACATGCACATACACGTACACATACACATGCACATACACATGCACGTACCTATACAAACATGTATACAAAGACAGAACAGAACTATTCAAGGTCGATGCCTCGGTGAACGTGAGTTGGCTTTCTTGTCCGCAGCAGCAGAAAGCATGTTGGAATGTTTGAGTGAATCAAAGCGGCTCGTCACCGTGGATGTTCTCTGATGCTCCAACACAGACCACGGGGTGCAGAATAGTTTCCCCCCTCTTTCGTGCGAGACATCGGGAACGGCTTTGCCCGCTCTTTAGCAGAAATGTTCGTCGTAAATGAGATTCGATTTGTTCATCTTGGTGTTTTCTCTCTCGTGTGAGCTCCACACGTTCACTCTACGGTGTTTACCTTCTGTGATGCGCGAGCTGATGACGTCGCCTCATCATCATCATCATCATCATCACGTCAAGACAAATTCACTTTTTTTTTTCTTTTTCTCAACTTTATGTGGAATAATGCGGGGATTATGCCTTTTGAAAATCTGCGCCATTTTGCTGATTATGCGGTAAAGTCTGCGATCGCAGAATCGCGTTTTTCTGGAGGGTCTAACGAGGAAAACCCACCCAAAGACCCCAGAAGAGGTTTCTTTTGCTAAACCTCTCTAAAAAGGTCAAAGGTCACTTGTGTTGCATCAAACTTGATACAGGGTACTTATTATATGTTATACTTTGGATTCCTAAAGCCTTTAGTCTTCCCATCATCCAAGGTTAGTTTCACTATAAGTACAACATGTGTTTTGGACGGACTCTATAATTTACAGTTTGTTCAATCTGAATTTACTTTAAAATAAAAAACATCTAAATTGATTCTGACTTTTCTGCATCCAGCTCACAGGTTCATCGTCACTTTGAGAAACAAGATTATTAATTTAACCCTTTTAGAAGGAAAGACCTCGTCTAGGGGGGTCTTCACCTCCTCTAGGGGGGACCTCACCTCCTCTAGGGGGGTCTTCACCTCCTCTAGGGGGGACCTCACCTCCTCTAGGGGGGTCTTCACCTCCTCTAGGGGGGACCTCACCTCCTCTAGGGGGGTCTTCGCCTCCTCTAGGAGGGTCGTAACCTCCTCTAGGGGGGTCTTCACCTCCTCTAGGGGGGACCGCACCTCCTCTAGGGGGGACCTCACCTCCTCTAGGAGGGTCCTAACCTCCTCTAGGGGCGACCTCACCTCCTCTAGGAGGGTCGTAACCTCCTCTAGGGGGGTCTTCACCTCCTCTAGGGGGGACCGCACCTCCTCTAGGGGGGTCCTAGATTTTCTTTTTCTTTATGGATATTTTACAAATCTCTCTCCTTTCAAACTGTATTCTTGTTTATTAACAACTTGTTTTTACTGTCAGATAGTATTTGATACCTGTTTCCTTTATTCTCTTGTGTTTTTATATTGATCATATAGAGATGTGCCTTCACCTCACTGGTTGGAGAAAAAGCTTCTCATAGTCGTTAGCATAGCGAGCTAACCAGATGCTAATAACAACAAAGGTATTGCCTGTATGCTCAGTGTGACAGGTGAGCAGCCACTGGGCTTTCAGCTAGAGACACAGCCACCGGGCTTTCAGCTAGAGACACAGCCACCGGGCTTTCAGCTAGAGACACAGCCACTGGGCTTTCAGCTAGAGACACAGCCACTGGGCTTTCAGCTAGAGACACAGCCACTGGGCTTTCAGCTAGAGACACAGCCACTGGGCTTTCAGCTAGAGACACAGTCACCGGGCTTTCAGCTAGAGACACAGCCACCGGGCTTTCAGCTAGAGACACAGCCACTGGGCTTTCAGCTAGAGACACAGCCACTGGGCTTTCAGCTAGAGACACAGCCACTGGGCTTTCAGCTAGAGACACAGTCACCAGACACAGCCACCGGGCTTTCAGCTAGAGACACAGCCACTGGGCTTTCAGCTAGAGACACAGCCACTGGGCTTTCAGCTAGAGACACAGCCACTGGGCTTTCAGCTAGAGACACAGCCACTGGGCTTTCAGCTAGAGACACAGCCACTGGGCTTTCAGCTAGAGACACAGTCACCAGACACAGCCACCGGGCTTTCAGCTAGAGACACAGCCACTGGGCTTTCAGCTAGAGACACAGCCGCGCAGAAACTGCAGCATGTGTACAGCTCCTTATCGGTACTGACATTTGTGAAGTCCCGGCCCGGAGCCGCGATCTGGTGCTCTCCGTCAGCACTACTGGCTCGTGTTGTGTTCAAGGACCCTGACCTTGGCCAGGAAAAACAGGCACTCGCTTGTTTAATTCTTTTGCGGTCTAGATTTCTTTAATTTTTTTTCTTTTTGGCGTGTGTTTATAAATTACCTCGAGGGCCGTACCAAAATCATCTCGCGGGCCGTATATGGCCGGAGGTTCCCCACCCCTGATCTAAAGTAACAGACAGAGAATCAGCACTGAAACAGAAACAGAGGGGATTATGGGATGCTGCAATGATCTGTTTGGTGTTTCAGCCAATCAGAGACAGGCTCTGGATATATCTGAGACCTGGGATATATTGATGAATAATAATAATAATAATAATAACTTGGAATTATATAGCGCCTTTCAAGGGACCCAAGGTCGCTTTACAAGTAATAGGGCAAAAACAAACATAACAAAACAAAAGTCAGACAGACAAAACAACAGATTGATTTAGGGGCCGAAAGCCTTGGCAAACAGATGGGTCTTGAGGGCCCCTTTGAAGGCATCGAGTGTGGGGATGTTGCGAATCTCCGCAGGGAGAGCGTTCCAGAGGGTGGGGGCTGCCACGCTGAAGGCTCTGTCCCCGAAGGTTCGCAGTTTGGTGCGGGGGGTGGTAAGCAGGCCGGAGTCTGAGGACCGCAGGTTCCGGGGTGGGGCCTCTTCATCCTCCAGATGAAGAGGAGGATGATAGGAGACCTTTAACACTTAATAATAAGACAACAGAAAGGAATACAATAAATAAACATAATGGAATAACAGATTCATAAAAGAGATACCGAATAGTTTAATAGGAACATTGTAAATACAGAAGGTGCTAAAACAAGCTAAAAGCCTTCTGGGTAAGCATCTGAAAAAAGTAATGTTTTTAGCCTCGACTTAAAATAACTCCGCGTTGGTGAAGACTCAGGTTTCCTGGAAGTTTGTTCCATTTGTGGGGAACATAAAAACTAAAAGCAGAATTGTATCATAAACACCGCTGTAAAAATCAATAGAATCTAATCGCCCAGAGAGACCCGAGAAGGCGGTGGAGAAAATACATTCTGTGTTCTGGATAAAAGTGATCGGGATTATGACGTTTCTGTTTGTAGTTTCCAGCGTAAAGTGGAGATGTTTCACGAGGCGATGCAGAGCGGCATGTTCGGAGACAACGAGGACGGATACGTGTCCAAAACCATCGCGCTGGTCAACTGCTGCCCTCCCTTCAGGTACCAGAGAGACACACTGGGACTGAATCAGCCAACTCCTGAACCTACTGGGATACTTTATTTTTGTTATTTAAAGAAATGTAAATAAATGTCTTGCATCAAATAATAATAATATATTAAAAAGGAGTTGTCATAAAGTATATTGTTCTTGTTGAATTCATTTAATTAATTAAAATATTTACTTTTCACATTTTATGTTGAGATTCACGGCTTTAATTTAAAATAAGAAATATAATATTAATATTACAAAATAATAATAATAATAATCATGACAATAATAATTAACAAATATAGTGTTTTTTATGTGTCTGTAGACTGTAGTCCCCACTTAGTGTCTGTAATATCGTGGTCCCCGTTTGGTAATGTGAGTGTGAATGTGTGTGTGCAGGGGCTTCGTGCAGCGCTGTGCTCAGTGCGATCCGTCCGTCAGCGAAGACTCTCTGAGGCGGGCCAACAAAGCTCTGGATCACATCGTTCAGCTGGGGGTCCGGGTGCTGTCCGAACGCCTGTACCTGCACATCAGGGTACACACGCACACACACACACCCACACACACACACACACACACACACACACACACGCATGCACGCACGCACACACACACACACACACACACACACACACACACACACATGGAGGACATTCTTAAGAGAAACTGATCAATTATCCAAAGACAAAGTTTGTCTTTTGTTATATTTAATTTAGTAATAAAGAAAGTCAATATAAAGTGAAATCCATCTCAAGTGCAGGAACAGAGCATCCTCAGAGGATAGAGGAGTTCTGCCTTCAGTCTCTCTATATATTCATGAGAAGAAACAGCTGCTCCTCCATCCCATCATCAAACCATGAACCCTCCAGTCCTTAACCATCTGTGCATCTTCCTTTACCTCCTGAAATGTAAATCCTTAACACATGTCTCTGTTAAACACATATAGGACTACACATACAATGTAACAGAGTAAAGGGCAATCAGAGTATCAGACTATATGTTTCAAATGATGATATGATCATTTGACACGACAACACACACACACACACACACACACACACACACACACACACACACACACACACACACCTTTATAACTCTGCCCAGCGACCGAGTGTTTGTCGAGCATTCAGCTCTTTTCTCCGTGTTGTGTCACGACCTCTCCTCTGTTGTCTCTGTATCAATAAAGCCTTTTCTAATTCACATTAATCGTTAACCTTTATTTATTCTGGCAGTGTTTACAGAAACACTCGTCGACACACACACACACACACACACACACACACACAGAGAGAGAGAACGCCGTCCAAACACTTATCCTGCCGTTTACTCTAGATTAGGTTTCAAATTTTAAATCATTGAGTTTAGATTAGATTGAGTTTGTTTAACAAAAGTGTATCTGTATACACAATATACAGCTTTACACAACACATGATAAACTGCATAAATGTAAGAGATAATGTTATTTGAATTCCATTAAAGGTGGGGTAGGTAATTTTGGAGAAACCAGCTCGAGTGGCTAGAATTTGAAAATACACAACCGGCCCTGTCATTGTGTATTATATATTTAAAGCGTTTTCAGTTAGAAAATGTAAAGATAATTGTTAGAACTCTCCCTGGTCCCGGCTTGAGCTTCAGCCTCAGGGTCCATGTGTCTGTGATCCTCTCCAGAAGGAGTCATCACATACAGAGACTAGCTCCTGAGCAGTGTCCTTCACATGCTGATATCCAAGAGAGGGAGTCACACAGTCACAAGATGGAGGAGTAGAAAGCAGTATTCAATGTTTACTTCAGATTAGCTCCACGTCAGAAATGAGCATGCTTGATGTCTCTCTCCATAGAGGCTGAATCATCATGTTAATCACATAGCTATCATCTGCCTCAAACAGTCCTGATGCTCTTCTAGGTAATCTCACATCCTGTCCTGTTCACAGCTACAGTTGATACCTTAGTTAGCATGCTACTCTCATGTTGGAGGAGGAAATTCAGGATGCTCACAGCTACAGTTGATACCTCTGTTAGCATGCTACTCTCATGTTGGAGGAGGATATTCAGGATGCTCACAGCTACAGCTGATATCTTTGTTAGCATGCTACTCTCACGTTGGAGGAGGACACTCAGGATTTCCCAACGTTAATGAACTCTTCTGTGTTTCTTGTTGTTCTCCAGCCGTTCTTCGAGCGCCTGGTGAAGAGGAAGTGGCTGAGCAACACGGAGCCGTACGAGCAGATCGAGGCGCTCATCAAGGAACATTTCAAGAAGTACCACCGGATGGACAGCCCGCCCTACCAGGTACTCAAATACTCAAACACTGCACAGTGTCCCAGGCCTAAAGAAAACACGAAAGTGTCCAAAAACTCTAATGTATTCGTGGCTCATTTAACACGATCATGTTTACGTCGCAGTTCAGATCAAACTGAAAGATGATCTGCAGGTATTACATTGTTACGTTATTTAAACTTCTATTAATTTGCTTGTCAGTTTTTACATAAAATACATTTGACTTCAACAAAACGTATTGCATTGAATCGTACCGTATCACATCCTATGATATGGTTCTGTATCGAATGCTAATGGTTTCTTATCTCATTGATAGGGAATCGTATTGCATCGTATCCTTTAGAATTGTATCGTAACGAATTGAACGTATCGTATCGTACGGTAGCGAACTGTTTTGCATCGTATCCTTTTTAATTGTATCGAATCCTCACGGTATGATATCGGATTGCATCGTATCAAATCTTATTGGGAATCGTATCGTATTGCACGGCATCGTAATGAATTGTATCTTATCCAAAGTTATCGTATGCTAGCGAATCCTAATGGTTTCTTATTGAGTTGTATTGTAAGGTATCGTATTGTTTACAAATCCTATGGTATGGTAACTGCATCGTATCGATTGTTTTCGGGCATGGAATCTTATCTTATCGTGTTGTATCGTAACGAATCGTATCGTAACGAATCGTATCGTATCAAATCGTATCGTATCGAATTGTATCGTATCAAATCGTATCGTATCAAATCGTATCGTAACGAATCGTATCGTATCAAATCGTATCGTAACGAATCGTATCGTATCAAATCGTATCGTATCGAATCGTAACGAATCGTATCGTATCAAATCGTATCGTATCGAATCGTATCGTATCAAATCGTATCGTATCAAATCGTATCGTATCGAATCGTATCGTATCAAATCGTATCGTAACGAATCGTATCGTATCGAATCGTATCGTATCAAATCGTATCGTATCAAATCGTATCGTAACGAATCGTATCGTATCAAATCGTATCGTATCGAATCGTATCGTATCGAATCGTATCCTATCAAATCGTATCGTATCAAATCGTATCGTAACGAATCGCATCGTATCGAATCGTATCGTATCAAATCGTATCGTATCGAATTGTATCGTATCAAATCGTATCGTATCAAATCATATCGTATCAAATCGTATCGTATCGAATCGTATCGTATCGAATCGTATCGTATCAAATCGTATCGTAACGAATCGAATCGTATCGAATCGTATCGTATCAAATCGTATCGTATCAAATCGTATCGTATCGAATCGTATCGTATCGTATCGAATCGTATCAAATCGTATCGTATCGTATCGAATCGTAACGAATCGTATCGTATCGAATCGTATCGTAACAAATCGTATCGTATCGAATCGTATCGTAACGAATCGTATCGTATCAAATCGTATCGTAACGAATCGTATCGTAACGAATCGTATCAAATCGTATCGTATCAAATCGTATCGTATCAAATCGTAGGGTAGCAAACTGTATCGCTTCATCCCCTTTTGAATCGAAGCTTATGGTTGGGTATGGAATCGCATCTCATTTCATGGCATCGTTAAGAATCGTATCGTATTGTAAGAAATGGAACTGAGTATGAAAGGACCTCCTCCTCAGCTGCTGGTGGCCGAGGTGCACCGGCGCGTGGTGATGGAGTATCTGCGCTCCGTCATGAGAGGAAGAATCATCTGCACCTCCATGAAGATGAGGAAGAGGATGGCAGGCCGCCTGCGAGACGAAGGCAAACAGATCAAAGTCCTCTTCAAAGACCTGGTCAGTGCCAATATATATAGAGATAGGAGAGGACTCTTTAAAGTAGAGACACTATATACTGATATACACCTGAACATCAGCAGGAGAGGACTCTTTAAAGTAGAGACACTGCATACTGATATACACCTGAACATCAGCAGGAGAGGACTCTTTAAAGTAGAGACACTGCATACTGATATACACCTGAATATCAGCAGGAGAGGACTCTTTAAAGTAGAAACACTACATACTGATATACACCTGAACATCAGCAGGAGAGGACTCTTTAAAGTAGAGACGCTACATACTGATATACATCTGAACATCAGCAGGAGAGGACTCTTTAAAGTAGAGACACTACATACTGATATACACCTGAACATCAGCAGGAGAGGACTCTTTAAAGTAGAGACACTACATACTGATATACACCTGAACATCAGCAGGAGAGGACTCTTTAAAGTAGAGACACTACATACTGATATACACCTGAACATCAGCAGGAGAGGACTCTTTAAAGTAGAGACACTACATACTGATATACACCTGAACATCAGCAGGAGAGGACTCTTTAAAGTAGAGACACTACATACTGATATACACCTGAGCATCAGCAGGAGAGGACTCTTTAAAGTAGAGACACTACATACTGATATACACCTGAACATCAGCAGGAGAGGACTCTTTAAAGTAGAGACACTACATACTGATATCGTCTCAAAATGATGAGTCGTTGAGCTTCTGTTGTTGAGGGGTCACGTTTCAGAGCATTGATGAAAGGACTTGTCTCCTCTCAGGAGTCTCCGTCCTGCTGGTTGGACGGAGCCATCGCTCACCTCTCAGAGATCATCCAGCTGGAGGACGTGCCCTCGATCCAGATGGAGGTCGGGGTCCTGGTGCGGGAGTTTCCAGACGTCAGGTACGAAGGAAACACAGAGGTGGAAAGAAACTAAGAACCGTATTGACCCGAATATCAGACGACCCATCTCTTCAAAAAATGCCTTTTCTCCGAGAAGCGGCCCCTTTCCTCTGACTGTTTACATTTATACGGCGGTCTTTTTGGGCTCGACATCTTCTAACGTTACTCTCAGTAACTCCACATTTCCTTGCTAGTCGACGGATGTTTGATGACTTCATTGATCACCATTATCTTAAAGTTGGCATCGTAACTTCTCCTCTTGTTTATTAACTCGCCTACTTTTGATCCACTGTGTTGGAGTTGGTCTCTGTCTCTCCTTCTCTCTCTCTCCTGTTGCTGTGAACTGTTACTTTAGTGTCTCGCTTGGGGAACACTCATTTGGCGCCATCTGTTGTAGTGACTATGTAATTACATCGAAAAGTCTAGACTCCGAATATAAGACGACTCTTTTTCAGATTTGTTTCTAGGAAAAAGAACAGTCTTATATTCGGCTCAATACGGTATATATACTCAAGTACTGTACTTAAGTACAATTTAGAGGTACTTGTACTTTACTTGAGTATTTCCATGTTCTGCTACCTTGTACTTCTACTCCTCTAAAGTTCAGAGGTACATGGTGTACTTTTCCTCCACTACATGTATTAATACCTTCAGTTACTTCACAGATCTGGATGAATGATGTGAAATCTAACCAAGTGTTGAATCAGACTTTAGTTCCACCTGGAGTAAATCCACCAGCTACCCTGCAGTCTACAAAGTACTTCAGACTAGCTGCTCCTTCACCAGCTACCCTGAGGGACATTTTGAATGCTTTTACTGAAACAGAGTATTCCTACACTCTGGTACTTCTACTTTTACTCAAGTACAATATCTGAGTACTTCTACTTTTACTCAAGTACAAGATCTGAGTACTTCTACTTTTACTCAAGTACAAGATCTGAGTACTTCTACTTTCACTCAAGTACAACATCTGAGTGCTTCTACTCAAGTACACGACCTGAGTACTTCTGCTTTTACTCAAGTACACAATCTGACTACTTCTACTTTTACTCAAGAACAAGACCTGAGTACTTCTACTGTTGGTACTTTAACTATATTTTGATGCTAATGCTTTTGCACTTGTTTCAGTTTACTTTAATGTGTGCTTTCTTTTTAAACTACAGAAAGCTGTAAGAGAATATTGATTTGTTTTGTAACTAATGTTTTGTTTCTGACTGAATCTGTTTCGTCTCTCTGCTCCAGGAAGAAGCACGTGTCGGCCATCTTGAACATCCGGGGCTTGACGCGTCAGTCGGAGCGTCAGGAGATCCTGAACATCGTGAAGGACCTGGAGAGCAGCGAGGCGGCGGGCGGTTCGATGCCGACGCGTGAGCGCCTGCTGTTCCACGAGGTGCCGGTCACCTCCGAGGTGCCCTGCCTGAACCTGGGTCTGAGCCGGGTTGCCCTCAGCGCCTCGGCCTGCTTCACCGCTCTGAGGCCGAGGCAGAGGAGAGGCAGGAAGACCAGCCAGGAGACCACAGAGGACGGACTCTGAGAAGAGACCAGGAGGAAAGACCAGGAGGAAAGACCAGGAGGACACAGAGGACGGACTCTGAGAAGAGACCAGGAGGAAAGACCAGGAGGAAAGACCAGGAGGAAAGACCAGGAGAACACAGAGGACGGACTCTGAGAAGAGACGAGGAGGAAAGACCAGGAGGAAAGACCAGGAGGAAAGACCAGGAGAACACAGAGGACGGACTCTGAGAAGAGACGAGGAGGAAAGACCAGGAGAACACAGAGGACGGACTCTGAGAAGAGACGAGGAGGAAAGACCAGGAGGAAAGACCAGGAGAACACAGAGGACGGACTCTGAGAAGAGACCAGGAGGAAAGACCAGGAGGAAAGACCAGGAGATCACAGAGGACGGACTCTGAGAAGAGACCAGGAGGAAAGACCAGGAGGAAAGACCAGGAGCAAAGACCAGGAGCAAAGACCAGGAGGAAAGACCAGGAGGAAAGACCAGGAGGAAAGACCAGGAGGAAAGACCAGGAGATCACAGAGGACGGACTCTGAGAAGAGACCAGGAGGAAAGACCAGGAGGAAAGACCAGGAGATCACAGAGGACGGACTCTGAGAAGAGACCAGGAGGAAAGACCAGGAGGAAAGACCAGGAGCAAAGACCAGGAGCAAAGACCAGGAGGAAAGACCAGGAGGAAAGACCAGGAGGAAAGACCAGGAGGAAAGACCAGGAGGACACAGAGGACAGACTCTGAAATTGAAAACGTTGAATACATTTCTGACGTCTTTAGCATCATAAATGGCAGTTTGGAGTCCGGAAAACTTTAAAACTGCCCAAAATTCATCAAATCAGTCAAAGAGAGCACAAACGCATATGAAGGCTATCGCGTCTAAATGACGTAGCCCATTTTTTACAGTTTTGAAGTAGTTTTTTTTAGTAATAGTTTTTATGTTGAATCAATTACATTTTTAGATCATTTATGGCAGTTTTGAGTCCCCCGAAAACGTTTAAATCGACCCAAAATTAGAAGACAAAGATTTAGTCTAAACCCTGACGACGCCCTCTGAAATCAGGGCAGTTTTGAGAAAACCTTTAATACGACCCAGAATGCATCAGATCCGCCCACAGAGGGCACAGACATGTCCACTTTCTGGTTAAAACTGCTATTTTTGGTCCTGAAAATGTCAGAAACGGATTCAGCCAACCTCCAAAACCACTTCAGAATTGTCCGGAGAACCCAGACGACGTCCTCTGAAACTCAGGGACAAAAGACGAAGATGAAAGCCACATAGAAACGGCTGGATACTAACCGGCAGATAAGATGAGAAGTACTTTATTGATCCCAATTTGGGAAATGTTTGTATGTTGGGACATGTACACAGTTAGTAGAAACATAAGTTGAGTTCATAAGCATTTAAAGACAATAGCTTCTAAATGGCCGATTTGGACATTTGCCCTGCCTGAACCTGGGTCTGAGCCGGGTCGCCCTCAGCGCCTCGGCATGTTTCACTGCTCTGAGGCCGAGGACCAGGAGGAGGACCAGGGGGAACAGCAGGGAGAACCAGGAGAACCAGGAGGAGGTGCTCTGAGGACCAGAACCAGGAGGAGGACCAGGGGGAACAGCAGGGAGAACCAGGAGAACCAGGAGGAGGTGCTCTGAGACTCAGGGAGAAAAGAGAATAACGCCAGGAGAGTGAACCAGCTTTTTTTCAGGATCAAAATGGCAGTTTTGAGTCAAATAGAGAAGTCAGAAAAAGTTATTACGACAATATTCGAATAGCTCTGATCCACCGACCAGAGGCCGTCCTCTGGAATTGAGAACGTTGAATACATTTCTGACACATTTGACAGTCCCCAACGACGTTTAAATCGACCCGAAATGAATCAAAATCAGTCCACACCAAAGTCAAAGTCAGCTTTATTGTCAAGAATTCTACATGTTGTACATCCAGAAATATTGAAATATCGTTTCTCGAGGTCCTACAGTGTGACATACACACATCAAACAACAACAACAAAACAAAAAGGGCCTCGATAACCGGGGTATACCGTTTAAAATGTTAATAATATGTTGAAGTGTTCAGCGGAGATGGCAGAAAAGTGACTGGTGCTGGATGAGGGAGGTTGGTTTTGTGTGTGTGTGTGTGTGTGTGTGTGTGTTAGGGTTAGACCTCTAACCCTAACCCAACATCAACTTATGCTAATGTGTAAATGTCCCAACATCTGCAGGTTAGCATCCGGCAGCTTCTATGAACTCTTTGGGGTCTCAACATGTCCGGATGGCTTTGAGACTCTGAGCTGTTTTCTGAATGGAGAAGAGCTAACGTCGTCTCAATATCTTCTTCTGACCTTTCTGTTTCTGATTTGCATCTTTAATGTGACTTTGAAAAGAAACTGTGTGAACAGCCCATCAGCACGGAGGCCGACGGGAAAGCCCTGACGACGGCCTCTGGGTTTCTACGAGCTTTCCATCCATTTTAAAGTCTAATAGAGGTCTTAATGTCCAACATCTACCACACTCAGTCCACAGAGAACACATATGGACAATTCTGGTTAAACCTGACATTTCTTATCCTGAAATGTCAAAGCATCCTCAATAACCCACGAAAACACTACTAATCTGCAAGACATTGTTTAACTATTGTCTGCAAAGCTATCGAATACTGATAAACGCAGTCCAACAGGACTCAGTCTCATATCTTTAATCAACTTTAATGAGTTTCTGATTTAGATTTCTCCATTTCAGAGTCTAATCTCCAGTAGCGTGGCGTGGGGAAACAATTAGGGGAAGCCAATAACACGTCCTTTCTTTTGGGTCGGGGGGGTGGTGGTCAATGTAATAACTTAACCAGATGAGTGATTACAGAACCCGGTATCATTTGTATCATACAGATGCAGGACTTGCACACGCCTGGTATCTAACCGACAGGTCCGCACGCACTCTGCAGCCCAAACTCTAATAAGCATTCATTCACAAACTGAATCAGGAGACCTTTAACGTCTTACGTCCGACTCGCTCCTTTCTTCCTCTCTGTACACAGCTCCAGTTTGGGCATCGGCCGGTCATCAGATTGTGTTTTAGTTGCTGCTGTAACGGAAGTTTAGTACAATTATATTTGAGTAAATACTCCAAATCTCCACCCTCCATAACTGCACTTGCTTCAGTTGCTTGCTACTTTCTAACGGCGGTGAGAGTGGTGCAGTGACGCTATCTATCTTCTATCGATTAGATTTATGATTAGAAAATAATAAAGGTAGGGTAGACATGTGGAGATTATCCAGCTGAACACAACGTGCATTTATCAAACAGGTTCGTTTTCCACTGACCTTATTTCAGCTATTCTCCTAAATCCTCTGGAGAAATCCCGTTGCTTTCTGTCGAGGGAAACCGAGCGCAGCTTACTTCCGGGTGTTAGGACGCGTCACTGCAACACTAAGTTGATGCGATTTGATTGGATTGTGAGGCCAGCCGCCTCTGGCTTCCCTTGGCATGGCCCTGACCAATCACAGGTTGGCAGGGGCATGGCGTGAGCCTCATCTAATTGGTCAATGCCTCAATTTTTTTTCACCAAGGGAAGCCAGTTTCGGCCTCCTCTCGCAACAGAGAGTGCAATCTACTGTTTCACCATAACATCTAGAGGGGCGCTGTTTCACGCTTTGTAAAATACTCAATGAGAGACGGGAGAGACCATGGGGGAGAGACGGGAGAGACGGGAGAGACCATGGGGGAGAGACGGGAGAGACCATGGGGGAGAGACGGGAGAGACGGCCGGCAGCAACACACAGCACATAATTTCCTAAACTAAACAAAGTGTTTTTATGTATTTATTAAAATCATAACTACACTCTGAGAAACAGGGAGGGGCTCCCCTTGGCCTCCGGGAGAAAACGCCACTGCTAATCTTGGCCAATCTGGAGCACATGTTTGTATATTTGAACGCGGGGTGACGCACGTTTCTTCCCTTCGCTGATCAGCCGGGTTTACCGCGCAGAACGGACCCTAAGAGTAAACCCAGAGCTCACTTTCTAAATGGGAAGAAGCACAAATATAGCTCAAAGATGTTATAGGTTGAGACGTGCACTTTCATTGGTTAATCTTTCCCTGAGATGCTTCCTGACTAAAGGGACACCTGTGAGGACTGAAGTGCATTGTGGGAAAACAGGCGTCCTCTTGCTGCGTTTAATCTGTGAGCCTTCAGATCATCTCGTTTAAGCTGTAATCCACGGGACGCAGACGCTGAGCGATTATAGGTTATTGTTGCACATGATGTTTGAATCAAAGGTACTATCAGTATTTAACTCTGTGGGGGGGGCGTCCACATAGGGGTAGGGTCCACACAGGGTTAGGGGGGGGGGATACCACTTTAAATACATTATATCAAAGATGCATTTCATTCAGATGTTGTTCTAAGGGGTTAGGGTCCACATAGGGGTAGGGTCCATGTGTACTGGGTTAGGGTCCATGTGTACAGGGGTAGGGTCCACATGTACTGGGTTAGGGTCCACATGTACTGGGTTAGGGTCCATGTGTACTGGTTTGTTTGTTCATAGACTACAGATAAATAGTATTTGCTTCCTGCAGACCCTTCATCTGTTTGTGTTTTGTTGTTATTGATCATTAATCATCTCAGCTTGTTTGTGTGTTGATACTGGAACCTCTCGGTGGTGCGTTCAAGGACAGCAAAGAAAATAATAATGAGGAAATGTGTTCCTATGTTATTTTATATTAAAGACACACACACCCCCACCCACACACACACACACACACAGACACACACACACACACAATGAGATTGCACCAAGTGTAAAACCAAACTCAATTGCAAACTAACACTTCCGGTAAACGCTTTCAAAATAAAAGGGTGTAGTTCCCCTCCCTGACCACCAGATGGCAGTGAACGCATCACTCTGTTTTTATTTCTAATTATTCTCATAATGTTATAAATGTGGATTTATTTTCTGTACAGAAATCACTTTAACAATAAAAACAGATCATGAATATTTTATTGGTGCGTTTATTATTTCCAGTAACTCTCTCTCACACACACACAGACACACACTCACTCACACACACACACACACACACACAGACACACACTCACACACACACACACACACAGACACACACTCACACACACACACACACACACACACACACACACACACAGACACACACTCACACACACACACACACACAGACACACACTCACACACACACACACACACACACGCCTTAAAAATATAAACAAAAATTTAAAAGGTCTGGATGTTTTTTTTAACCCAAAATTAAAGGTGACCTATCATGATATATTTAAATGATATAGTGTATGACCATACCTATATAAGGTATATTTATACATTTTATTTTCCAAAATACCAAACAGATCATTTTTTAGCCATGCCTCGTTTCGCTCATTTTCGCTTTATTCCAAACCTGCCTATGAAAATTCTGAGCAGCAGCTGACCACGCCCCCTGCAAGCAGCTGACCACGCCCCCTGCAAGCAGCTGACCACGCCCCCTGCAAGCAGCTGACCACGCCCCCAGCAGAAGAGCCGGCGAGAGTCACGTTACCATGCTTGCTGTGTTTACGAGTGTGGAATACACATGTCATCTCAGAGCAATGCATGTGTTCAAGCATATTATCAATTTGATCCAGAAACTGAAGCAGCGGAGGTTTTGGTGGAGGTGCAAACATCTCAGTTGTCAGCAATGTGTGTTTCATGTGTTTTAAAAGCTCAGTTATTGACTTCTTTCTAAAGGGGTACATGTGCAACTTGCGCCACGATGCCTTCTGAACCGGAGCATGTGCTGCATGGAGATACCACACGTAACATTAGCTTCACTAAGTTGTCTGTTTAGAGAATACATTTTTCACATGTCATTCAATATATGTTTATCACACTAGGTGTAAAGACGGATGCAGGAACTTGAGGACTCTAACCTGTGTGGTGGACCATCCTGGATTGTGTGCCTAAATGTGTTGTCCCTGCAGAATGCATTGAATATTTACAGAGCTGAACACAGTTGGACTACAGTTGAGGCAAATAGAGCACTGAGTGGTTTGTTTTGACTGAAATTGTAAAACGAATGCTAATATTGTTCATGGAAATAAATACTGGTGTATATGGCTTTATGCAATCTTTCATTCTGTCATTGTACTATTATATACTACACAGCAATGGCATAACGCACCCATGTGTATGACAAAAAAAGTCCACACACAACCTTATGCTTTTGAAATCAGAATATTCTTTACCCATCCAAACATGAATAATCACGACACACTTGATATCAACTCGGAACTTTATTGTCAAAATCAACAGTTATTTGAATCAGGATCAGAGTGGTGATTCCGGCCTGCGTTGTCCTCTGATCCGTGAAATGTCTATGTTAGGTTCAGACAGCAGCCAAATTGAACCGTGTGGCATACCCGGCGATGACCTCCTCCCTGTCAGGTTGCTCATAATGGTGCAGGGTCCACAAAGACTTGGTCGAAGATGAGGTCCATCAAGTTGGCCACGTACCCTGTGCAATAAAAGCTAAAAAAAGCACAACAAAAAAAGTGGTTGAGATTAGTAAATGCATGTCAACAACAACATACCAGGGCTTTAGCTCCGTTTTACTCGTGGTGTGTGTCCCCTCGCATACATACATACAGTGTTGTATCCTAACACACCCCCATTTATATTCATGTGCGCAAACAAGTAAACATGCAAAAGCTTTTACATATAACGCTGCAAAAAACGGCATGTCTCATTAGCTTAGCTTAGCGTAGCGTAGCGTAGCTTAGCGTAGCGTAGCTTAGCTTACAGATCGATGATATCTGATCGTTCTTACAGACTACAATCACAAAAGCTTTTACATAACGCTGGAAAAAACGGCACTTACCTCCAGAAGATTACGTTTGTTATTATAACTTACTCAATATGATTTTTTAGAGGATACAAAATACTAATACATAGGAGAATAAATACTTGTGTTATCGGCTAGGCCAGGCGTGGCTTTACAGCCTTCACACAGATCGCCATTACGGCAGTCTGAACATGTTCGCAAATGCCTGATAATTAAAATAAAAGACAAAGCAAAGACTGCGGAGCGTACAAAATAAAATGTTACAAGAACATATAAACACCTAACCGATTACTAGTTGGGGTTGAGGCGACATTGATACGGCTAAGCTACATTCTACATGCTACATGCTACATACTACATACTACAAGCTAGATATAGCTTTATCAGGAAAAACACCGCTAAATAAAAACTTACAGCTTCAGAATTGGATGTGTCCTCACTGGCCTGGTCCCGGATGGTTGGTATTGATCCCGGGTGTAGCATTAGTTTGGAGGCATATCCGTGTTGGACTTGAGAGAAGTTCATAAACATGTCCGTGGTTTAACTGGCTTAGACATCCTGCCAATAGCAGGCAGAAACACAGATGTGACTGGGGTAGCCTGCCGATAGCCTATATGCGAATGAGAGGTTTGGCAATGCACGTGGCCGTGGCTCATTCCCCTGATAGGCGGAGAGTTGACCAATAAGCGGAGTACGTCTTTGTGACGTAGAAAAGTGTCGGAATGTGGATCAATTTTTTTCAGATCCGTTGCAGCCCCTTTTTTAGAGATTTGGCGAAGGAGGAAAATAGAGAGGGTTGTGTTTTCTGACACTTGGTGAGTTCCCTGGAACACCGGGGACACATAATCATGTATAAAAGACGTACAAAGGTGCATTTAGCATGATAGGTGCCCTTTAAGTTTTTTTTAAAACCTCCGCTACCGACCTCATCAACAAGGCCCGGGACCCCCAGTGAGCTGTCAGGGACCTACAGGGACCCCCAGTGAGCTGTCAGGGACCTACAGGGACCCCCAGTGAGCTGTCAGGGACCTACATGGACCCCCTGTGAGCTGTCAGGGACCCACATGGACCCCCTGTGAGCTGTCAGGGACCCACATGGACCCCCAGTGAGCTGTCAGGGACCCACAGGGACCCCCAGTGAGCTGTCAGGGACCTACAGGGACCCCCAGTGAGCTGTCAGGGACCCACATGGACCCCCTGTGAGCTGTCAGGGACCCCCAGTGACCCCCAGTGAGCTGTCAGGTACCCACATGGACCCCCAGTGAGCTGTCAGGGACACACAGTGACCTGTCAGGGACCCACATGGACCCCCTGTGAGCTGTCAGGGACCCACAGGGACCCCCAGTGAGCTGTCAGGGACCCCCAGGGACCCCCTGTGAGCTGTCAGGGACCCCCAGGGACCCCCTGTGAGCTGTCAGGGACCCCCAGGGACCCCCTGTGAGCTGTCAGGGACCCACATGGACCCCCAGTGACCTGTCAGGGACCCACAGGGACCCCCAGTGACCTGTCAGGGACCTACATGGACCCCCTGTGACCTGTCAGGGGCGGTTCCAGACCTATTTTACTGGGGGGGCCAGGCTGGGGCCAGTTATTTCATGACAGTGGTACAATCAAAGCGGGTACAAAATAAGTAATTGTAATACGGCCCACAAATGAAACGTGTGCTTCAAATCAAATCAAATCAAATCAAGTTTTATTTATAAAGCACATTTAAAAGCGATTTTTGGTCGAGCCAAAGTGCTGTACATGCATTAAAAACACATATAATCACAATAAAAGACAATAATTTACAACAGATATAAAACAAACACAGGGAATAGTCAGGAGTCGTGCTCCGCTCTGACTAGAAGGCCTGAGAGAAGAAGTGCGTTTTGAGAAAGGATTTAAAAACCCCTAGGGTCTGGGCCGACCTCACGTGGAGGGGCAGAGTGTTCCAGAGCCTGGGGCCAGCTGCTGCGAAGGCTCGGTGCCCTCGGGTTTTGAGCCTGGTCTTGGGCACTACCAGCAGCAGATGGTCAGCAGACCTTAAAGCTCTGGCTGGGGTGTAGCGCTGGAGGAGTTCAGCTATATAGGCCGGAGCCAGCCCATTTAGTGCTTTTAAAAACAAATAAAAGGATTTTAAAATCAATTCTGAACCGAACTGGAAGCCAGTGCAGTGAGGCCAGAATTGGGGTGATGTGGTCACGCTTTTTATGGCCAGTCAGCAAACGTGCAGCTGCGTTCTGGACTAGCTGCAGGCGTTTAATTGATGCCTGGTCCATACCCATGTACAGAGCGTTGCAGTAGTCCAGTCTCGAGGTCACAAAGGCGTTAATAACCCTTTCCAGGTCTTTAAAAGATAAATACGACTTGGTTTTGGCCAAAAGTCTTATTTTAAAAAAGCAGGATTTGACTACGCTGCTGACCTGCTTGTCGAATTTAAAAGTACTGGAGAAGGTCACCCCAAGGTTCGTGACCGAGGGGAGGATGTTCTGTTGGAGGGAGCCTAGAATATCAACCTGGGTTGCTGGAGGTTGGGGTCCAAAAAGATGACCTCAGTCTTGCTTTCGTTGAGGTTAAGAAAGTTTTTGCTCAGCCAGGATTTTATCTCAGTTAAGCAGTCCATCAACTGTTGTAATGAGTGTGTGACACTTGCTTCGAGAGGGAGATAAATCTGTACATCGTCGGCGTAACAGTGGAAGGGAATATTATGTTTTGTGAGAATTGAGCCTAGGGGTAGTAAGTACAGTAGGAAAAGGATGGGGCCCAGAATCGAGCCTTGGGGAACCCCACAGGTAAGAGGGGCTTTTGCAGAGGAGAAGGCACCTAGCTGCACAGCGAAGCTACGGTCTGTCAGGTAGGACCTGAACCATGCAAGGGCAGAGCCTGTGATGCCAGCGGACTGTTCAAGCCGTGACAGCAGGATGCCATGGTCCACAGTGTCAAAAGCAGCTGTCAGGTCTAACAGCACCAAGACAGCTGGGCTACCTGAGTCGGCGGCTAGGAGCAGATCATTAAAAACTCTTAAAAGGGCTGTTTCAGTGCTGTGCATGGGTTTGAAGCCAGACTGAAACTTTTCGTGGATTCCATGCGTGGTTAAAAAAGACTGCAGCTGGGCGTAGACCACTCTCTCCAGGGCTTTTGATAAAAAAGGTAGCTGGGAAATGGGCCTAAAATTTTCGAGAAAGGAGGGGTCGAGATGTTTCTTTTTAAGTAATGGCTTAACCACGGCATGTTTGAAGGCAGCAGGGACACATCCTGAGCTAAGGGAGGTGTTTACAATTAATAAAATACTTGCTCCAACTGAATCTAAAACGTCTCTGAGAAGGCGAGAGGGAATGCTATCTGAGGTGCAGTTTGTCGGCCGCAGGTGCTTGATCACATCCGAGAGAGAAGAGAAGGATACAGGCTCAAAGTGGTCGAGGACAGCAGGGCACAGAAAGGGAGCAGGATCTGGGGTAGCACTAGTGTGAGCTAGCCTAAGAGCAGATACCTTTTCAATAAAAAATTTAAGAAACTTATCACAGAGAGTAGTCGATGGCACAATAGAAGAAACATCACAGGGATTAATGATCGAGTTGAGGACATTAAAAAGAACCTGAGGTTTGTGGCTGTTTTTGGAGATTAACAGAGAGATGTGCTCTGTTTTGGCTGCTTTGACTGCCGTCTGGTAGTCAGACAGGGAAGCACGAAGGATTTCTAGGGAGACATGGAGTTTATCCTTTTTCCATTTTCTCTCTGCACGCCTGCAAGCGCGTCTGAGAGCACGAGTACAGTCATTGAGCCACGGCTCTGAGAGCACTTTTGTGCGTCTAAGCGTAAAAGGAGCAACAGAATCCAGTGTTAGTGTGCATGTAGAGTCAAACATGGAGATAAGCTCATCAGCATTAAAAGCACAGTTCACATCTAATTTACAGATAGGAGAAGCATTAAAAACAACAGAGAACTGTGAGGCAGTCAAGGGGTTAATCGAACGCACACGACGCGCAGGGGCACGTGATTCGACTCCTGCGGAAGGGATGGAGGTTGTAAACAGAACCGGGAAATGGTCTGAGATACGCGTTGCTGCACATATTTCATCAACAGATACAGACAGTCCAAACGACAATACCAAGTCCAAAGTGTGTCCTTTTTCGTGTGTTGGGCCAGCCACGGACTGAACGAGACCAAAAGAATCAAGGAGATTTAAAAAGTCCCTAACCAGAGGTTTGGACTCACAACACACATGGACATTGAAGTCTCCGGAGATCAAAACACGATCATATTTCACCATGATCCCGGACAGAAAGTCAGAAAAGTCATTTATGAAATCCTTATTGTGCTTTGGCGGACGATACACAACTGCGCAGAGTATAGGCGAGGCCGGGGTCAGTTCAAAGAGCTGCAACTCAAAGCTAGCATAGGTAGTTACAGGGTGAAGCAATCGGCATTGGAGGCTAGCTCTAAACACTGAAGCTATGCCCCCGCCATGGCCGGTGGCACGGGGGGAGCTGAAGAATGTACAATCAGGAGGAAGAAGATCAAAGAATGATTGTGTACTCGCCAGCGTGGACCCAGGTCTCCGTCAGGAACATGAAATCCAGTTCACGGGAGGTGAAGAAGTCATTTAGCAGGAACGTTTTGTTTGCTATCGACCTAGCATTTAGCAAAGCCATACAAAGTTTTTGCTCCGGGCTTGCCGACGGTGGAGTGCGTCTCAGCTGACGAAGATGTCCGTGGTGAACGCCGCGCGGGCCGGGAGCAGTCAGGCGGGCAGGAGGGGCTGCCAGCGGGCCCAGCAGAGTCCGTAGCTCCGGAAAAACAGGGCGAATCCACCGATTCCGCACATGACGTGCAGCGGGAGGGCCATGACATCTGAGACGTGGATAGGTCCCGGAAGAAGCCGTCAGGTAAGCCTTCAGATGGACCAGTGCACCACCACGCTTTCCCCGTCGTCTGAAGCGCTTTCGGCGAGGCGGGATGCGGGGCAACCGGCGCAGGTAGGTGGGTATATCCAACAGAAGAGGGGGGGGGGGACGATTTTGGTTGCCAGATGTGGTTTTGGGCAGCAGTATCAACTCCAGTGAGGGTCTGAGGTGGAGGAGGTCTTGGCGATCATAGACGAGCAGAGCAGAGACATTCTGACAAACATAAAACAGAAACAGGAAAGCTAAAGGTAGACAGCTGAGCGAGCGGCGGGCCGACACAGGCGCCATCTTGAATCACGTCTTGCTTGTCTTATATTGCACTTCTTAAATACATCTGTGAACATAACTAACCCCGTAGTGTTCATGTGTTAGCAGGTCCTCTTTTCAAACACATGCAGTCAGTTCAAGTTGGAACAAATGTCAAACAATTCTTAGTTAATAAAAGATAAGCCCAATAACTTAATTACAATCTTGAAATAAACCCTTGATATTTCTTCTTGTTATCATCGATCTGAAGCTTCTGCTTTGAGGAGCTGCTGTAAACCCTCTGGAGCCGTTAGTTTCCTAAAAGCATATTCAAGCATCAAGAATCACTGAACTACATTTCATTGATTTTGCCAACTGAACTTATCTGACAGGTAATCCTCTAGAGAGCGGCCCAGACCTTCCTATGTGTTTCTGTGGCCCTCGGTGAGAACAGTTTGGACCCCCTGCTTTAGAGTATTTGTTTTAGTTACTTTAAATGTAATTAAAACACATAAACAGTATTTGCTTTTATAAGGTAATGAACAGTTTAATCTCCGCTATAGATCTGTAGATTAGTTCCAATACATCTTAATATTGTAACCTTGTTTTTGGAGGAGGTCCAGAGGGGGGGTCCCTTGTGAGTGTTACGGCGGCCTCTGTTGGCCCCCCTAGAACCGCCCCTGGACACTGTACCTTAATCCAATTATATTTCAATCATATTAAACGATCTGTAGCTGATGCTTTTATTTTGAAGGCGGCTCCTTGGAGGCCTCGCCCCCAGCAGCTGTTTCCGGTTGTTTGTTGGTGTGTTCAGAGAGGAGGAGAAACATGGCGGCTCCGGTTCTCTCCAGTCGGGCCTCCGGCAGCAGCAGCTCCGGGAACAGCCTCTCCAACAGCCTCTCCAACAGCCCCACCTCAGGGGGCAGGGCGCCCCCCTCCGCGGGAACTGCAGAGCTGGACTTCAGGTCCGCGAGCCGCATGGAGGACCTGAACCGTTTGATCTCTGAGTTCAGCAAGCAGGAGCAGCGCGAGACCGACGATCAAAGGGCTCTGGAGATCCACACCGCCAAGGACTTCATCTTCAGCATACTGGGTAGCACACACACCACACACACACACACACACACACACACACACACACACACACACACACACACACACACACACACACACACACACAGAGAGATCCACCTGCCAAGGACTTCATCTTCAGCATGCTGGGTAACACACACACACACACACACACACACACGCACACACACGCACACACACACACACACACACACACACACACACACACACACACACACACACACACACACAGAGAGATCCACACCGCCAAGGACTTCATCTTCAGCATACTGGGTAGCACACACACACACACACACACACACACACACACACCACACACACACACACACACACACACACACACACACACACACACACACACACACACACACACACATAGAGAGATCCACCTGCCAAGGACTTCATCTTCAGCATGCTGGGTAACACACACACACACACACACACACACACACACACACACACAGAGAGATCCACCTGCCAAGGACTTCATCTTCAGCATGCTGGGTAGCGCACACACACACACACACACACACACACACACACACACACACACACACACACACACACACACACACACACACACACACACACAGACACACACACACAGAGAGATCCACCGCCAAGGACTTCATCTTCAGCATACTGGGTAGCACACACACACACACACACACACACACACATAGAGAGATCCACCTGCCAAGGACTTCATCTTCAGCATGCTGGCTGAAGGAGAACACACACACACACACACACACACATGTAGAGAGAAACACACCCATAACCCCATGTTTTCCACTGACCTCCCTGTGTTGTCCAACCCCTGGCTCTCCCCCCAGGCATGGTGCAGAAGTTGGACCAGAAGCTCCCGGTGGCCAATGAGTACCTGCTGCTGTCGGGCGGGGTCAGAGAGGGCGTGGTGGACATGGACCTGGAGGACCTGAGTGTGTGTTCCAGGGGCACGGACTACGACATGGACTTCACTCTGCTGGTGCCCGCGCTCAAGCTGCACGACCGGAACCAGCCGGTGGGTTACCTTTTAAAGATACTCTGGTAAAAGTAGAAGTACAGATACTGGTGTTTAAAAATACTCTGATGAAAGTAGAAGTACTGACTAAACTTCTTTACTCAAGTAAAAGTAAAGAGGCTTTGAAGTGTACTTCAGTAGAAAGTACCCATAACTAGCAGCTGCTTTAAAGAGTACCTGACCTCCCTTTATATTAACAGAACAATAATGTCATTGTTAGCTAATGAATGTTTCCATGCTGAACAACGGCAACATGACAACGTTTCCATTGGTCCCTCTTCTTTAGAGAAGACCAGGAAGTGATGGATACACGGATCGTGTTCAAATCAATAGGCAATGACTCTAAAGAATAATGATCACGCATCAAACACACATTCAGACTAAAGGAACCAGCTGTTTGGGAAATGAGAGAAGTAGAAAGTACAGGTATTTGAGTTCAACATGTGAGAAGTAGAAAGTACAGGTATTTGAGTTCAACATGTAAGAAGTAGAAAGTACAGGTATTTGGGTTCAACATGTGAGAAGTAGAAAGTACAGGTATTTGGGTTCAACATGTAAGAAGTAGAAAGTTCAGGTATTTGAGTTCAACATGTGAGAAGTAGAAAGTACAGGTATTTGAGTTCAACATGTAAGAAGTAGAAAGTACAGGTATTTGGGTTCAACATGTAAGAAGTAGAAAGTACAGGTATTTGGGTTCAACATGTAAGAAGTAGAAAGTTCAGGTATTTGGGTTCAACATGTAAGAAGTAGAAAGTACAGGTATTTGAGTTCAACATGTAAGAAGTAGAAAGTACAGGTATTTGAGTTCAACATGTAAGAAGTAGAAAGTACAGGTATTTGAGTTCAACATGTAAGAAGTAGAAAGTACAGGTATTTGAGTTCAACATGTAAGAAGTAGAAAGTACAGGTATTTGGGTTCAACATGTAAGAAGTAGAAAGTACAGGTATTTGAGTTCAACATGTAAGAAGTAGAAAGTACAGGTATTTGAGTTCAACATGTAAGAAGTAGAAAGTACAGGTATTTGGGTTCAACATGTAAGAAGTAGAAAGTACAGGTATTTGGGTTCAACATGTAAGAAGTAGAAAGTACAGGTATTTGAGTTCAACATGTAAGAAGTAGAAAGTACAGGTATTTGAGTTCAACATGTGAGAAGTAGAAAGTACAGGTATTTGGGTTCAATATGTAAGAAGTAGAAAGTACAGGTATTTGGGTTCAACATGTAAGAAGTAGAAAGTACAGGTATTTGGGTTCAACATGTGAGAAGTAGAAAGTACAGGTATTTGGGTTCAACATGTAAGAAGTAGAAAGTACAGGTATTTGAGTTCAACATGTAAGAAGTAGAAAGTACAGGTATTTGAGTTCAACATGTAAGAAGTAGAAAGTACAGGTATTTGAGTTCAACATGTAAGAAGTAGAAAGTACAGGTATTTGGGTTCAACATGTAAGAAGTAGAAAGTACAGGTATTTGGGTTCAACATGTGAGAAGTAGAAAGTACAGGTATTTGGGTTCAACATGTAAGAAGTAGAAAGTACAGGTATTTGGGTTCAACATGTAAGAAGTAGAAAGTACAGGTATTTGAGTTCAACATGTGAGAAGTAGAAAGTACAGGTATTTGGGTTCAACATGTGAGAAGTAGAAAGTACAGGTATTTGAGTTCAACATGTAAGAAGTAGAAAGTACAGGTATTTGAGTTCAACATGTGAGAAGTAGAAAGTACAGGTATTTGAGTTCAACATGTAAGAAGTAGAAAGTACAGGTATTTGGGTTCAACATGTAAGAAGTAGAAAGTACAGGTATTTGGGTTCAACATGTAAGAAGTAGAAAGTACAGGTATTTGAGTTCAACATGTAAGAAGTAGAAAGTACAGGTATTTGGGTTCAACATGTAAGAAGTAGAAAGTACAGGTATTTGAGTTCAACATGTAAGAAGTAGAAAGTACAGGTATTTGAGTTCAACATGTAAGAAGTAGAAAGTACAGGTATTTGAGTTCAACATGTAAGAAGTAGAAAGTACAGGTATTTGGGTTCAACATGTAAGAAGTAGAAAGTACAGGTATTTGAGTTCAACATGTAAGAAGTAGAAAGTACAGGTATTTGAGTTCAACATGTAAGAAGTAGAAAGTACAGGTATTTGGGTTCAACATGTAAGAAGTAGAAAGTACAGGTATTTGGGTTCAACATGTAAGAAGTAGAAAGTACAGGTATTTGAGTTCAACATGTAAGAAGTAGAAAGTACAGGTATTTGAGTTCAACATGTGAGAAGTAGAAAGTACAGGTATTTGGGTTCAATATGTAAGAAGTAGAAAGTACAGGTATTTGGGTTCAACATGTAAGAAGTAGAAAGTACAGGTATTTGGGTTCAACATGTGAGAAGTAGAAAGTACAGGTATTTGGGTTCAACATGTAAGAAGTAGAAAGTACAGGTATTTGAGTTCAACATGTAAGAAGTAGAAAGTACAGGTATTTGAGTTCAACATGTAAGAAGTAGAAAGTACAGGTATTTGAGTTCAACATGTAAGAAGTAGAAAGTACAGGTATTTGGGTTCAACATGTAAGAAGTAGAAAGTACAGGTATTTGGGTTCAACATGTGAGAAGTAGAAAGTACAGGTATTTGGGTTCAACATGTAAGAAGTAGAAAGTACAGGTATTTGGGTTCAACATGTAAGAAGTAGAAAGTACAGGTATTTGAGTTCAACATGTGAGAAGTAGAAAGTACAGGTATTTGGGTTCAACATGTGAGAAGTAGAAAGTACAGGTATTTGAGTTCAACATGTAAGAAGTAGAAAGTACAGGTATTTGAGTTCAACATGTGAGAAGTAGAAAGTACAGGTATTTGAGTTCAACATGTAAGAAGTAGAAAGTACAGGTATTTGAGTTCAACATGTGAGAAGTAGAAAGTACAGGTATTTGGGTTCAACATGTAAGAAGTAGAAAGTACAGGTATTAGTGTTCAACATGTAAGAAGTAGAAAGTACAGGTATTTGGGTTCAACATGTGAGAAGTAGAAAGTACAGGTATTTGGGTTCAACATGTGAGAAGTAGAAAGTACAGGTATTAGTGTTCAACATGTAAGAAGTAGAAAGTACAGGTATTTGGGTTCAACATGTGAGAAGTAGAAAGTACAGGTATTTGGGTTCAACATGTGAGAAGTAGAAAGTACAGGTATTTGAGTTCAACATGTAAGAAGTAGAAAGTACAGGTATTTGAGTTCAACATGTGAGAAGTAGAAAGTACAGGTATTTGAGTTCAACATGTGAGAAGTAGAAAGTACAGGTATTTGAGTTCAACATGTAAGAAGTAGAAAGTACAGGTATTTGAGTTCAACATGTAAGAAGTAGAAAGTACAGGTATTTGAGTTCAACATGAGAGAAGTAGAAAGTACAGGTATTTGAGTTCAACATGAGAGAAGTAGAAAGTACAGGTATTTGGGTTCAACATGTAAGAAGTAGAAAGTACAGGTATTTGAGTTCAACATGTAAGAAGTAGAAAGTACAGGTATTTGGGTTCAACATGTAAGAAGTAGAAAGTACAGGTATTTGAGTTCAACATGAGAGAAGTAGAAAGTACAGGTATTTGGGTTCAACATGTAAGAAGTAGAAAGTACAGGTATTTGAGTTCAACATGTAAGAAGTAGAAAGTACAGGTATTTGGGTTCAACATGTAAGAAGTAGAAAGTACAGGTATTTGGGTTCAACATGTAAGAAGTAGAAAGTACAGGTATTAGAGTTCAACATGTGAGAAGTAGAAAGTACAGGTATTTGAGTTCAACATGTAAGAAGTAGAAAGTACAGGTATTTGGGTTCAATATGTATGAAGTAGAAAGTACAGGTATTTGAGTTCAACATGTAAGAAGTAGAAAGTACAGGTATTTGAGTTCAACATGTAAGAAGTAGAAAGTACAGGTATTTGGGTTCAATATGTAAGAAGTAGAAAGTACAGGTATTTGGGTTCAACATGTAAGAAGTAGAAAGTTCAGGTATTTGTGTTCAACATGTAAGAAGTAGAAAGTACAGGTATTTGAGTTCAACATGTAAGAAGTAGAAAGTACAGGTATTTGAGTTCAACATGTAAGAAGTAGAAAGTACAGGTATTTGAGTTCAACATGTAAGAAGTAGAAAGTACAGGTATTTGAGTTCAACATGTGAGAAGTAGAAAGTACAGGTCTTTGGGTTCAATATGTAAGAAGTAGAAAGTACAGGTATTTGAGTTCAACATGTAAGAAGTAGAAAGTACAGGTATTTGAGTTCAACATGTAAGAAGTAGAAAGTACAGGTATTTGGGTTCAATATGTAAGAAGTAGAAAGTACAGGTATTTGGGTTCAACATGTAAGAAGTAGAAAGTACAGGTATTTGAGTTCAACATGTAAGAAGTAGAAAGTACAGGTATTTGGGTTCAACATGTGAGAAGTAGAAAGTACAGGTATTTGGGTTCAACATGTAAGAAGTAGAAAGTACAGGTATTTGGGTTCAACATGTAAGAAGTAGAAAGTACAGGTATTTGAGTTCAACATGTAAGAAGTAGAAAGTACAGGTATTTGAGTTCAACATGTAAGAAGTAGAAAGTACAGGTATTTGAGTTCAACATGTAAGAAGTAGAACGTACAGGTATTTGGGTTCAACATGTAAGAAGTAGAAAGTTCAGGTATTTGTGTTCAACATGTAAGAAGTAGAAAGTACAGGTATTTGAGTTCAACATGTTAGAAGTAGAAAGTACAGGTATTTGTGTTCAACATGTAAGAAGTAGAAAGTACAGGTATTTCTGTTCAACATGTAAGAAGTAGAAAGTACAGGTATTTGGGTTCAACATGTAAGAAGTAGAAAGTACAGGTATTTGGGTTCAACATGTAAGAAGTAGAAAGTACAGGTATTTGAGTTCAACATGTAAGAAGTAGAAAGTACAGGTATTTGTGTTCAACATGTAAGAAGTAGAAAGTACAGGTATTTGAGTTCAACATGTAAGAAGTAGAAAGTACAGGTATTTGTGTTCAACATGTAAGAAGTAGAAAGTACAGGTATTTGAGTTCAACATGTAAGAAGTAGAAAGTACAGGTATTTGTGTTCAATATGTAAGAAGTAGAAAGTACAGGTATTTGGGTTCAATATGTAAGAAGTAGAAAGTACAGGTATTTGAGTTCAACATGTAAGAAGTAGAAAGTACAGGTATTTGTGTTCAACATGTAAGAAGTAGAAAGTACAGGTATTTGTGTTCAATATGTAAGAAGTAGAAAGTACAGGTATTTGGGTTCAATATGTAAGAAGTAGAAAGTACAGGTATTCTTGACATGTGTCACTCTCTCTCTCTGGTTATTGATCCCTCTCTTCTCTCTGATTGGACCAGGTGACTCTGCGTCACTCTCTCTCTGGTTATTGATCCCTCTCTTCTCTCTGATTGGACCAGGTGACTCTGCGTCACTCTCTCTCTGGTTATTGATCTCTCTCTTCTCTCTGATTGGACCAGGTGACTCTGCGTCACTCTCTCTGGTTATTGATCCCTTTCTTCTCTCTGATTGGACCAGGTGACTCTGCGTCACTCTCTCTGGTTATTGATCCCTTTCTTCTCTCTGATTGGACCAGGTGACTCTGCGTCACTCTCTCTGGTTATTGATCCCTTTCTTCTCTCTGATTGGACCAGGTGACTCTGCGTCACTCTCTCTCTGGTTATTGATCCCTCTCTTCTCTCTGATTGGACCAGGTGACTCTGCGTCACTCTCTCTCTGGTTATTGATCTCTCTCTTCTCTCTGATTGGACCAGGTGACTCTGGACATGCGTCACTCGGCTCTCGGCCACTCCTGGCTCAGCCTCCGGCTCTTCGATGAGGGAACCATCGCTAAGTGGAAGGACTGCTGCACCCTGATGGAGCACAACATCAGCGGAGCCACCAACTACTTCTTCTCCCCCACGCTGGTCTCTGATTGGTTCCACCGCGCCGTGTCTCTGGTGCTGCTGGAGGTGCAGAAGAAGCCTCAGAGGGGGATGCCCCGCGTGGAGAAGGTGATTCAATGCAAGGGTTTACTGTCATACGCACAGAGATAGTATCAGCTCAGTGAAGTCAGAGAGGGCTGGTCTCTGTCCGTTACGTCACACACATGCAGAGACACACACACTCAACACACACATGCAGAGAAACACACACTCAACACACACACTTAGACACACACACAGAGAAACACACACACTTAGACACACACATGCAGAGAAACACACACAACACACACACACTTAGACACACACACAGAGAAACACACACTCAACACACACATACAGAGAAACACACACTCAACACACACACTTAGACACACACACAGAGAAACACACACTCAACACACACACTTAGACACACACATAGAGAAACACACACACTTAGACACACACACTTAGACACACACACATAGAGAAACACACTCAACACACACACTTAGACACACACACAGAGAAACACACACTCAACACACACACTTAGACACACATACAGAGAAACACACACTCAACACACACACTTAGACACACACATAGAGAAACACACACACTTAGACACACACACTTAGACACACACATAGAGAAACACACTCAACACACACACTTAGACACACACACAGAGAAACACACACTCAACACACACACTTAGACACACACATAGAGAAACACACTCAACACACACACTTAGACACACACATAGAGAAACACACTCAACACACACACTTAGACACACACATGCAGAGAAACACACACTCAACACACACATGCAGAGAAACACACACTCAACACACACATGCAGAGAAACACACACTCAACACACACATGCAGAGAAACACACACTCAACACACACATACAGAGAAACACACACTCAACACACACATACAGAGAAACACACTCTCAACACACACATACAGAGAAACACACACTCAACACACACATGCAGAGAAACACACACTCAACACACACATGCAGAGAAACACACACTCAACACACACATGCAGAGAAACACACACTCAACACACACATACAGAGAAACACACACTCAACACACACATACAGAGAAACACACACTCAACACACACATACAGAGAAACACACACTCAACACACACACTTAGACACACACACAGAGAAACACACACTCAACACACACATACAGAGAAACACACACTCAACACACACACTTAGACACACACACAGAGAAACACACACTCAACACACACATGCAGAGAAACACACACTCAACACACACATACAGAGAAACACACACTCAACACACACATACAGAGAAACACACACTCAACACACACACTTAGACACACACACAGAGAAACACACACTCAACACACACATACAGAGAAACACACACTCAACACACACACACTAAGACACACATACAGAGAAACACACACTCAACACACACATGCAGAGAAACACACTCCGCTCCCCCTCCTCTGGCCGCTCCTCCTCTGGCCCCTCCTCCTCTGGCTCCTCCTCCTATGGCCCCTCCTCCTCTGGCCGCTCCTCCTCTGGCTCCTCCCCCTCTGGCTCCTCCCCCTCTGGCTCCTCCCCCTCTGGCTCCTCCTCCTCTGGCCCCTCCTCCTCTGGCCGCTCCTCCCCCTCTGGCCGCTCCTCCCCCTCTGGCCGCTCCTCCCCCTCTGGCCGCTCCCCCTCTGGCCGCTCCTCCTCTGGCTCCTCCTCCTCTGGCCCCTCCCCCTCTGGCCCCTCCCCCTCTGGCTCCTCCCCCTCTGGCTCCTCCCCCTCTGGCTCCTCCTCCTCTGGCCCCTCCTCCCCCTCTGGCCGCTCCTCCCCCTCTGGCCGCTCCTCCCCCTCTGGCCGCTCCTCCTCTGGTCGCTCCTCCTCTGGCCTCTGGTCGCTCCTCCTCTGGCTCCTGGAGCCAGAGGAGGAGGGGCCAGAGGAGGAGGAGCCAGAGGAGGAGGAGCCAGAGGAGGAGGGGCCAGAGCTGGAGCTCAGGGATAAAGAACCAGTGATATGTGTCAGGTGGAGAGGAACGGCACGGTGATCTCCGTGGTGCTCGGCGTGGGCAGCAGCCGCATGCTGTACGACATCGTGCCGGTGGTCTCCTTCAAAGGCTGGCCGGCGGTGGCTCAGAGCTGGCTGATGGAGAACCACTTCTGGGACGGCAAGATCACGGAGGAGGAGGTGATCAGCGGGTTCTACCTGGTGCCCGCCTGCTCCTCCGGGGGCCGCAAGGAGAACGAGTGGAGGCTGTCGTTCGCCCGCAGCGAGGTGGGTGTGAAGTGTGTGTGAATACCTGTGCATTCATCAGGAGTAACTGACCTATCAGAGGCTAGGATAATGTGCAGGGACATTATCCCGCTTATCACACGGCCACTTGCTAAACAAACAACGTGACTCCTGCTGAAGGAGAGCCTCTCCTCCTGCAGAGTAACTCATATCCACATGTTCCCTCCAGGTGCAGCTGAAGGAGAGCCTCTCCTCCTGCAGAGTAACTCATATCCACATGTTCCCTCCAGGTGCATCTGAAGGAGAGCCTCTCCTCCAGCAGAGTAACTCATATCCACATGTTCCCTCCAGGTGCATCTGAAGGAGAGCCTCTCCTCCTGCAGAGTAACTCGTATCCACATGTTCCCTCCAGGTGCATCTGAAGGAGAGCCTCTCCTCCTGCAGAGTAACTCGTATCCACATGTTCCCTCCAGGTGCATCTGAAGGAGAGCCTCTCCTCCTGCAGAGTAACTCATATCCACATGTTCCCTCCAGGTGCAGCTGAAGGAGAGCCTCTCCTCCTGCAGAGTAACTCATATCCACATGTTCCCTCCAGGTGCATCTGAAGGAGAGCCTCTCCTCCAGCAGAGTAACTCATATCCACATGTTCCCTCCAGGTGCATCTGAAGGAGAGCCTCTCCTCCAGCAGAGTAACTCGTATCCACATGTTCCCTCCAGGTGCATCTGAAGGAGAGCCTCTCCTCCAGCAGAGTAACTCGTATCCACATGTTCCCTCCAGGTGCATCTGAAGGAGAGCCTCTCCTCCAGCAGAGTAACTCATATCCACATGTTCCCTCCAGGTGCATCTGAAGGAGAGCCTCTCCTCCAGCAGAGTAACTCGTATCCACATGTTCCCTCCAGGTGCATCTGAAGGAGAGCCTCTCCTCCAGCAGAGTAAACTCATATCCACATGTTCCCTCCAGGTGCATCTGAAGGAGAGCCTCTCCTCCAGCAGAGTAACTCGTATCCACATGTTCCCCTCCAGGTGCATCTGAAGGAGAGCCTCTCCTCCTGCAGAGTAACTCATATCCACATGTTCCCTCCAGGTGCAGCTGAAGGAGAGCCTCTCCTCCAGCAGAGTAACTCATATCCACATGTTCCCTCCAGGTGCAGCTGAAGGAGAGCCTCTCCTCCTGCAGAGTAACTCATATCCACATGTTCCCTCCAGGTGCATCTGAAGGAGAGCCTCTCCTCCTGCAGAGTAACTCATATCCACATGTTCCCTCCAGGTGCAGCTGAAGGAGAGCCTCTCCTCCAGCAGAGTAACTCATATCCACATGTTCCCTCCAGGTGCAGCTGAAGGAGAGCCTCTCCTCCAGCAGAGTAACTCATATCCACATGTTCCCTCCAGGTGCATCTGAAGGAGAGCCTCTCCTCCAGCAGAGTAACTCATATCCACATGTTCCCTCCAGGTGCATCTGAAGGAGAGCCTCTCCTCCAGCAGAGTAACTCATATCCACATGTTCCCTCCAGGTGCATCTGAAGGAGAGCCTCTCCTCCTGCAGAGTAACTCGCATCCACATGTTCCCTCCAGGTGCATCTGAAGGAGAGCCTCTCCTCCAGCAGAGTAACTCGTATCCACATGTTCCCTCCAGGTGCATCTGAAGGAGAGCCTCTCCTCCTGCAGAGTAACTCATATCCACATGTTCCCTCCAGGTGCATCTGAAGGAGAGCCTCTCCTCCTGCAGAGTAACTCATATCCACATGTTCCCTCCAGGTGCATCTGAAGGAGAGCCTCTCCTCCAGCAGAGTAACTCATATCCACATGTTCCCTCCAGGTGCATCTGAAGGAGAGCCTCTCCTCCAGCAGAGTAACTCATATCCACATGTTCCCTCCAGGTGCATCTGAAGGAGAGCCTCTCCTCCAGCAGAGTAACTCATATCCACATGTTCCCTCCAGGTGCATCTGAAGGAGAGCCTCTCCTCCAGCAGAGTAACTCATATCCACATGTTCCCTCCAGGTGCAGCTGAAGGAGAGCCTCTCCTCCAGCAGAGTAACTCGTATCCACATGTTCCCTCCAGGTGCATCTGAAGGAGAGCCTCTCCTCCAGCAGAGTAACTCGTATCCACATGTTCCCTCCAGGTGCAGCTGAAGAAGTGCATCTCCTCCAGCCTCATGCAGGCGTACCAGGCGTGCAAAGCGATCCTCATCAAGCTGCTCTCGCGCCCGAAGGCCCTCAGCCCGTACCACCTGCGCAGCGTGATGCTCTGGGCGTGCGACCGGCTGCCCGCCTCCTTCCTCCTTCAGGAGCACTTCTCCGCCTGCTTCCTGCTGGGCCTCATCGACGACCTGCAGCACTGCCTGCTCAACAAGATGTGCCCCAACTACTTCATCCCACAATGCAACATGCTGGAGACGCTGTCCGACGAGGCGGCCATGCTGCACGCCAGAAAGGTAACGTTAAGGTCCCCTATTATACTGTTTGTATTACTTACAGGTCTCAGATATCAACAGAACATGTCCACAGGACTTAATGAGCTGCAGACTGGCTGAGGGTAGTTCAGCTCTGAGCGCAGGGTTAGCTGAAAAGAGTCCAGGAAACTTATTTCAAAGTTAACAGATTTAATTAAACAATGATACGATACAATGAAATGTGCAAGGGGTGGCTGCTTCCCCTCTTGGTCAGCTGTTCCGGTCACGTGGGGTCAGCTGTTCCACGTGGGGTCAGCTGTTCCACGTGGGGTCAGCTGTTCCGGGTGGGGTCAGCTGTTCCGGGTGGGGTCAGCTGTTCCACGTGGGGTCAACTGTTCCACGTGGGGTCAGCTGTTCCACGTGGGGTCAGCTGTTCCGGGTGGGGTCAGCTGTTCCACGTGGGGTCAACTGTTCCCGGGTGGGGTCAGCTGTTCCCGGGTGGGGTCAGCTGTTCCGGGTGGGGTCAGCTGTTCCCGGGTGGGGTCAACTGTTCCCGGGTGGGGTCAGCTGTTCCGGGTGGGGTCAGCTGTTCCGGTCACGTGGGGTCAGCTGTTCCCGGGTGGGGTCAGCTGTTCCCGGGTGGGGTCAGCTGTTCCCGGGTGGGGGTCAGCTGTTCCGGGTGGGGTCAGCTGTTCCGGGTGGGGTCAACTGTTCCGGGTGGGGTCAGCTGTTCCGGGTGGGGTCAGCTGTTCCGGTCACGTGGGGTCAGCTGTTCCCGGGTGGGGTCAACTGTTCCGGGTGGGGTCAGCTGTTCCGGTCACGTGGGGTCAGCTGTTCCCGGGTGGGGTCAGCTGTTCCCGGGTGGGGTCAGCTGTTCCCGGGTGGGGTCAGCTGTTCCGGGTGGGGTCAGCTGTTCCCGGGTGGGGTCAACTGTTCCGGGTGGGGTCAGCTGTTCCGGGTGGGGTCAGCTGTTCCCGGGTGGGGTCAACTGTTCCCGGGTGGGGTCAGCTGTTCCGGGTGGGGTCAGCTGTTCCCGGGTGGGGTCAGCTGTTCCGGGTGGGGTCAGCTGTTCCGGTCACGTGGGGTCAGCTGTTCCCGGGTGGGGTCAGCTGTTCCCGGGTGGGGTCAGCTGTTCCCGGGTGGGGTCAGCTGTTCCCGGGTGGGGTCAGCTGTTCCGGGTGGGGTCAGCTGTTCCCGGGTGGGGTCAACTGTTCCCGGGTGGGGTCAACTGTTCCGGGTGGGGTCAACTGTTCCACGTGGGGTCAGCTGTTCCGGTCACGTGGGGTCAGCTGTTCCGGGTGGGGTCAGCTGTTCCACGTGGGGTCAGCTGTTCCGGGTGGGGTCAGCTGTTCCACGTGGGGTCAGCTGTTCCGGTCACGTGGGGTCAACTGTTCCGGGTGGGGTCAGCTGTTCCACGTGGGGTCAGCTGTTCCCGGGTGGGGTCAGCTGTTCCGGTCAGTGGGGTCAGCTGTTCTGGTCACGTGGGGTCAGCTGTTCCACGTGGGGTCAGCTGTTCCGGTCACGTGGGGTCAACTGTTCCGGGTGGGGTCAGCTGTTCCACGTGGGGTCAGCTGTTCCGGGTGGGGTCAGCTGTTCCCGGGTGGGGTCAGCTGTTCCGGTCACGTGGGGTCAACTGTTCCGGGTGGGGTCAGCTGTTCCACGTGGGGTCAGCTGTTCCGGGTGGGGTCAGCTGTTCCACGTGGGGTCAGCTGTTCCGGGTGGGGTCAACTGTTCCGGGTGGGGTCAGCTGTTCCGGGTGGGGTCAGCTGTTCCGGGTGGGGTCAGCTGTTCCCGGGTGGGGTCAGCTGTTCCGGTCAGTGGGGTCAGCTGTTCTGGTCACGTGGGGTCAGCTGTTCCGGTCACGGTCAGCTGTTCCGGTCACGATCAGCTGTTCCGGTCACGGTCAGCTGTTCCGGTCACGTGGGGTCAGCTGTTCCGGTCAGTGGGGTCAGCTGTTGTGGGGTCAGCTGTTACCCTGGTTGCTGATTGGCTAATGGTTACACAAGACAAAACATCGTTATGACATCATCAAGTGATCAGCTCATTTTCAGACAGGTTTTTATAGAAATGGATCAAAAAGAGAGAAAATCTTTGTTCCTGAAACTTTCAGAGTCTCTTTCCACAGAGGGGACACATGTTGATATAGAGGAGACATGAAGAAGAGGGGACACATGTTGATGTAGAGGAGACATGAAGAAGAGGGGACACATGTTGATGTAGAAGAGACATGAAGAAGAGGGGACACATGTTGATGTAGAAGAGACATGAAGAAGAGGGGACACATGTTTGATGTAGAAGAGACATGAGGAAGAGGGGACACATGTTGATGTAGAAGAGACATGAAGAAGAGGGGACACATGTTGATGTAGAAGAGACATGAAGAAGAGGGGACACATGTTGATGTAGAAGAGGGGACACATGTTGATGTAGAAGAGACATGAAGAAGAGGGGACACATGTTGATGTAGAAGAGACATGGAGAAGAGGGGACACATGTTGATGTAGAAGAGACATGAAGAAGAGGGGACACATGTTGATGTAGAAGAGACATGAAGAAGAGGGGACACGTGTTGATGTAGAAGAGACATGAAGAAGAGGGGACACGTGTTGATGTAGAAGAGACATGAAGAAGAGGGGACACATGTTGATGTAGAAGAGACATGAAGAAGAGGGGACACATGTTGATGTAGAAGAGGGGACACATGTTGATGTAGAAGAGACATGAAGAAGAGGGGACACATGTTGATGTAGAAGAGACATGAAGAAGAGGGGACACATGTTGATGTAGAAGAGACATGAAGAAGAGGGGACACATGTTGATGTAGAAGAGGGGACACATGTTGATGTAGAAGAGACATGAAGAAGAGGGGACACATGTTGATGTAGAAGAGGGGACACATGTTGATGTAGAAGAGACATGAAGAAGAGGGGACACATGTTGATGTAGAAGAGACATGAAGAAGAGGGGACACATGTTGATGTAGAAGAGACATGGAGAAGAGGGGACACATGTTGATGTAGAAGAGACATGAAGAAGAGGGGACACATGTTGATGTAGAAGAGACATGAAGAAGAGGGGACACATGTTGATGTAGAAGAGACATGAAGAAGAGGGGACACATGTTGATGTAGAAGAGACATGGAGAAGAGGGGACACATGTTGATGTAGAAGAGACATGAAGAAGAGGGGACACATGTTGATGTAGAAGAGACATGTTGATATGTAACTTTAAGATGTGTTTTTCTGCTGTAACAATGTGGGACTAATAACGGGTTCTCTTCTGGTTCTGAAAGCTGTCCTCGGTGCGCTCTGACCCGGCGGAGCACCTCAGATCCACCATCGAGCACGCCAAGGCGGCCAATCGGATGACAGAAGAGCTCCAGTGGAGAGGAGGCAGCCAATCGGTGCCTCAGAGCGACTCGGCAGCAGACAGTCCGCCCGACGACCGGCTGGCCAAGAAGCTCCAGCAGCTGGTGACGGAGAACCCCGGGAAGTCCATCTCTGTGTTCATCAACCCGGACGACGTGACCCGGCCGCACTTCAGGATCGACGACAAGTTCTTCTGAGGAGACTGCTTTTACTCTTCCTCCTCCTCTTCCTCCCCCTCCCCCCCCTCCTGAGGTGATCGTCTCGTTGTGTTTCACAGTTTTTTATTTTTCTATCCCTTCACTTTGTGCCCTGTGTTTTTTACCTTTTTGCTCGATGCCTTCTCGACAAACAGCTGATTAGCAGCAGGTCGTTTTAAAAAAAGAGGGACGAGGAAAACGTCCACCTTTTAAATGCGAAGCGCCGAGTTTAATTATCAGGGATCTCCGGGAGCGAGACGGCACCTGGACCCCCTGTGGGGACTCGTTAAGAACAACCCAAAAACATAAAAATGTGATTTCTTCATTATAACTAATTATTTAGTTTTATTATGAATGACTTTTTTGAGAGTGTTTTCACAATAATTAATGACATCGCAATTCATTTTAGGTCCTTATTCCTCTAAATTAAAAGATCTGCAATTCATATTGAGATATTACATTTGAATTATGAGATTCAAATTAAAGATGAGACAGAAATGTGAGATTAAAACACGCTTAAAAGATTAAGTGTTTTACGAGATAAAGCAGATTTGTTTTTGTCTCATATCTCAAGTTAAGAACGCTTAATTGAACTCTTCGGCAGGTGATTTGTTCCCTGATTTCACAGCGAGCGTGCAGCAGCAACACGATTGTTGAACTTTTAATGTAAAAGATTGTAAAACGCTCAGGAGTTCAGGATGTCTCGTCTCTATCCCGAATCGGCAGCGTTCGTTTAAAGGTGGATTTCGTCCCTCTGAGGAATGTCTTAGTCCTGCCGGGCGACGATGGTACTAACGTCTTAGAAGACTAACTGTAAATAGAAGAAACGTGTACACCGAGATAATAATGTGGACTACTTGTATGTCTAATTTTGCACAGAATGTAAAAATCACCACCTCGTGATGCTGGGACACCGCTGATGGTCCGACTGGTGTTTTTAAACTGGAGGAAAACCACCAAGTACACAGGGATACTGCAGTGAAACCTCAGTCTGCTTCTAACATGCAGATTGAGAACAAACACACTACAACTGAGTATTAAGGCGGTAAAATAAAACATTTACGGTTGAACAAAGGGGTCATATTGCATAAAAAACACCTTGAATAAAGTCATAAATTAATTAAAATGACTTTAGTCTAATTTGATGATTCTGGGCTAAAATCACGAGTCATTTTCTTATTTGTAATAAGGAGAAGAAGTTTAAGAATATTTCCTTTCAGATATTTTAAAGTTGATTTTGTTTATTTATTAGACAAAGTTGTTGTTTGGCTTGTTGGAAACACATCGATCGTCAAAGATAACCAAAGCAAAAAATAAATAGACGACCGCTTCCACTATCATGTATATATCTGCTGCTACCAGTTAGTTATTTTAAAGAAGAAACACAACGATTAATGAGTGTTTGGACATGTACTGGTACCATTCGTCGCAATGGTCGACGTAGGGTCGCGTCCCCGTCCCAAAAACTGCCCCGTGATTCAGATTTCTCCAAAATGCAAAGGTTTTTTTATTCACAAAAACGTTCAACCCTTCCACCACTTGTGCAGTGTCTGACTTCCATCAGATACATGACACAAGACCAGAAATCAGAAAGTAAATTCATTAAAATAATAGTATCTGGAGGTGAAGATCTCCGCTGTTAGCTAGCAAGCAACGTTATTGTTTGTGGAACCAAATCCTTAAATTTAAATCCTATTAAAATGAACAATGGCTTCTTTCCGACACTAGTGTTGTGGTACATCAATTAAATACTGGGGAAAAAATCCCCTTTATCAACATGAATGCACTGGATTCGATGTAGAACGAGAACAATAGAGGCACCCGTATTGAACCCTGTGGAACTCCACTCAGATTTACGATTTTTTTTTAAAAAGCTAAAGATATGTTCATTTTCATAAAGCTAAAATGTAAGTGCTGAGTTTAGCAGCTGGTATGGCTAGATATGTCTTAGTTTGATCGAAGGGAAACACATGTTCGAGTGGATCAGGTTCAATATTCCCTCATAAACGCAGCTTGAGCCCCAAATCACGATATAGCGGCTAAAGCTGTAATCAGGGTGCTTCTCCCTCTGTATTTAACGTTATCGCTGTGTACTTACTGTGTATTTTCTCCACAGTTTAATCTGCTTTATGACCATTATCATGTAAAGTGTCCCAGAAAATATTCCTTTAGACACGATGTCACTGATATTTCACTTCCTGTCACCTTCCTATTTGATAAGCTTCACTGTATCTGTACGACCTCATGTGTTTTTATAATGTTTTCTCTTCTGTTTTATTTCTGTTGTTAGTGTTTGAGGTCCGACTCTCCTTCAACACAATCAGAGCTCAATCTCACAGCTACAACATCACTGTAATACCTCTGATATAGGTTTTTTGGATAAAGTTAGTTGGTAATAATAGTTAGTTTCTTAACAAGTGTTAATGCTTAGTAAAAGTTCATTGAAAAGCTTAACTTGCCAGCCAACACACAATAGGACAATATGGAAGCACTCTAGAGCAGACGAAGCTAATATGAATATCTACATTGTGGATTTGGATTGCCTCTAAGCATCATGGGAGTTGTAGTCTGAGTGGAGCTGGTTGATTTGAAGGCGAGTCGGTCCAAGTTTTTATGTTTTTTCGTTGTTTTCCGACAAACATTTCCAGAAAAAAGCCAAAAAAATAACCTGCAGACAACTGACTAGTAATGTGATCTCCATATCCTCATCCTCAAGTGCAATTAGTGACAACACACACACACACACACTCCATCAAAGTGCCACACACACTCCTGTAATCAGCGTGTTGTTCTCTGAGCTCCATGACCTAACCTTTTAACTGTGAGTTTTATTATTATTATTGTTGTTTATCTGTATCTGCTGCTCTGCTTCATCTGATGATGGATTTGTTTATGCAATGTTGACTTGTCTGAGTTAACCCTTCAGATGGCAGCTCCCCCCCTCTCCATCCCGTCTAATGAAGTTCCTCCACTTTAATTCACTGTACAGTAGAGTCATCATAAAGACTTTTAACCAAATCTCCGTCTCTTGGGTTTTTATTCACTTCCTAACTTCCTGTCAGTACAGCAAGAGATAATGTCGTTTATAGACATTAATGACCTTTGAAACAAGTCTGTCCAATAAGTCATAAATACAAATATATAACCTGTCTTGGTCAAATAGATAAATATTAAGGCATAATTAGGAGATTTATTGAGATAAAAATCACGAGTTTCACAAGTTGCTCTAATTTCTACCATTGTGCAATGCCTTGTGTTGTTTTGTTGTTGTTTTTGCTGCTGCAGCGCAACATTTGGGATCAATAAAGTACTTATCTTAAAGTGATTTGAATTTAAATCACAGCTGCAGGTGTTGTTTCAGCCACCAGGGGGCAGCATGAGTCCACACCAAGCTCAACTCTACATTTATAAAGTGTCTTTATTTGTGTTTCATAAGGATTTATATTTTGTTTATTCTATATATTGAAATGTATTTATAAGGATCAACCCCTTGAGATGCATCATCTCATTTTCAAGGCAGTCCCTACAAAAGCAATGTTAGACAGACATTCAACAAAACTCAAAAGAAAACACACAAACCAAAATAACAGAAGAAAACAACAAACAAGGACAACCCATGTTCAGTCATGAAGTAATACAACCACTACAGTGTGATGGACAGGAGTGTGTAATAGATTATAGTGTTGTAGTCAAGACCACCTTAACCGAGACCGAGTCAAGACCAAGACGTTAAGAGGGCGAGACCGAGTCGAGACCAAGACTTTAAGAGGGCGAGACCGAGTCGAGACCAAGACTTTAAGAGGGCGAGACCGAGTCGAGACCAAGACTTTAAGAGGCGAGACGAGTCGAGACCAGACTTGTAAGAGGGCGAGACCGAGTCGAGACAAGACTTTAAGAGGGCGAGACCGAGTCGAGACCAAGAGGTCGAAGACCAAGACTTTTAGAGGGCGAGACCGAGTCGAGACCAAGACTTTAACGAGGCGAGAACGAGTCGAGACCAAGACTTTAAGAGGGCGAGACCGAGTCGAGACCAAGATCTTTAAGAGGGCGAGACCGAGTCCGAGACCAAGACTTTAAGAGGGCGAGACCGAGTCGAGACCAAGTACTTTAGAGGGAGACCGAGGACAGACTTTAAGAGGAGACCGAGTCGAGGACCAGACTTTAAGAGGGCGAGACCCGAGTCGAGACCAAGTACTTTAAGAGGGCGAGACCGAGTCGAGGACCAAGACTTTAAAGAGGGCGAGACCGAGTCGAGACCAAGACTTTAAGAGGGCGAGACCGAGTCGAGACCAAGACTTAAGAGGGCGAGACCGAGTCGAGACCAAGACTTTAAGAGGGCGAGACCGAGTCGAGACCAAGACTTTAAGAGGGCGAGACCGAGTCGAGACCAAGACTTTAAGAGGGCGAGACCGAGTCGAGACCAAGACTTTAAGAGGGCGAGACCGAGTCGAGACCAAGACTTTAAGAGGGCGAGACCGAGTCGAGACCAAGACTTTAAGAGGGCGAGACCGAGTCGAGACCAGACTTTAAAGAGGGCGAGACCGCGTCGAGACCAGAGATCTTTAAGAGGGGCGAGACCTGAGTCGAGACCAAGACTTTGAGAGGGGCGAGACCGAGTCGAGACCAAGACTGTTAGAGGGCGAGACCGAGTCCGAGACCAAGACGTTAAGAGGCGAGACCGAGTTCGAGACCAAGACGTTAAGAGGCGATAGACCGAGTCGAGACCAAGACTTTAAGGAGGGGCGAGGACCGGAGTCGAGACCCAGACTTTAAGAGGGCGAGACCGAAGTCGAGACCAAGACTTTACGATGGCGGCGGACCGAGTCGAGACCAAGACTTTAAGAGGGCGAGACCGAGTCAAGACCAAGACTTTAAGAGGGCGAGACCGAGTCGAGACCAAGACTTTGAGAGGGCGAGACCGAGTCAAGACTAAGACCGGTCTGGAGTACTACAACACTAGTAGATATGTTTTTTACACATTCTTTTAACAATTTTTAACCTGTTAAGCCCGAGAGACCCCGGTTCCGGGCCCTCCCGCAACACGTTGCAGGAAACAGTGTCTGAGGGCATGTTCATTTACTAAACTATGGATGTTTTATATCCATGTAACGGGAAGAAACTCATCTAACTGATCTTCTTTTTTTTAAAACCCCACAATGCTAACACTGAGCCTCTGAATTAGCAACGAGCGAAAAATGCTAACAGATTTACTGCACCGAAACTCACTCACAAAACCTTATTATTTATCCATTCTGCACATCCAACCCATCGATCTGATCGTGGGATGACACAGAATCGATGGGGACAGACATTATCACTCAATGATACGAACTCGCGACTTTATAAACAAAAACAGACACCAAAACATGTGGCGCTAGGTAGCTAAAAACGCTAACATGGCTTACCTGTGTTGTTGTCTGGTCAAAACTGGTCTTCAATGGCATTACAACGATAAAAACGCTGCTGAAGTTAATCCATAGGTTAATCCAATGTGTCCCTTTGAATGATTTCTGATCATCCATGAGTAGGGGTGTAACGGTATCCGTATTCGTCCCGTACCGTCACGGTTCGGACTTCACGGTTCGGCACATGCAGTCACACGGCGAATACGCCTTTTTTTACGAGTGAGAAAAAAGTCTGTCACTCAGGGCAGTATATACACTATACACTATATATAATCCAGGGGGCGGTATTGCGACTAAAAGCCAGCCGCCCGTAAATAACAAATGAAGAACAAGAACAAAACACAACAAAACGAACACAATACATGAAGAAGAAAAGTTAGTATCTATGGCGAGTTCACACAACACACAGGAGCTAGAAGACCCACCTGCTTCTTTTAAATCAGCTGTGTGGGAACATGTCGGGTTCCCTGTGGACTACAACAATGATGGGGTGCGAGTTGTGGATCGGACGAGGGCGGTGTGTCGGCGTTGTTCCACAGCGGTGCGGTATGCTAGTGGTAACACGTCAACATGCTCAATCACCTCCGAGTCAGTCTCAGTCCCAGCGAGAGCGCTTCCTCCACGGCAGGTGACATAGTTACCATAGTTACCGCCAACAGATCTGCCCTCACTGCTGACAACGGAGACAAACTCATCTTTCTGAAGAACAACTTGAAACTAGAGTAAAGCTTGAGCACCTTTATTTAGGCATCATGGCCTCACACACTCACAAGCTCATTACACATGTTAGACATCGCTCCTAAAGGTACACATTTTATTTTTGTTTTATATTGTTGTATTTATTTTATCATACATCAGGAGATGTTACACAGTTCTGTATTGCCTTTTATTGATTGTGATTCAAACACTTTCTTATGATTTATTTTAATATGTTCAAGACATTCTTTTTAGTTGTAGCTTATTTAACCTTTTAGTTTGACATCAGCCATTATAGATAATATGGCCATCTGAGTGTGTGTGTGTGTGTGTGTGTGTGTGTGTGTGTGTTACTGTTAGTGGTTTGTTTTTAACTGTGTAATTCAGTTAATGATTCCAAATGTTAGAGTTCCTTATTTTCATACCAAAACTTGCACTACTGTTAAAAATAAATAACAGCAAACAAAATTATGCATTTGTGACTTTTCTTTGCTTTTCCTTGTTGTACCGAAACCGTACCGAACCGTGACCCCCAAACCGAGGTACGAACCGAACTGTGACTTCTGTGAACCGTTACACCCCTATCCATGAGCAATAAACCTGCTTTTCAGTTTCCAGATGTCAGAGCGAGAGGTAGGTTCACTCTGATACAAAACTGTGTACGCAAAGCCCCCACATTTTTGTTTTACCATGTGTGTGTGTGGGGGGAAATCCCCCTTTGATTCTATTGGCTCTGACGGTCAGAAAGAGATGTCAATCAGCAAAATCGAGCAAGAGGGGCCAGAGATAAGGAAAATCCACCCAAAGACCCCAGAAGAGGTTTATTTACCATGTTCAATCTGAATTTACTTTAAAATGAAAAACATCTAAATTGATTCTGACTCTTCTGCATCCAGCTCACAGGTTCATCTTCACTTTGAGAACACAGATTATTAATGTAACCCTTTTAGAAGATATGGTCCTTTGTTCTGGGAATGTCCTTTTGGAGCCTGAGACCTGAAAAACAGGCTCAGGGCTCAACTGGTTAACAATATCAGCCGACAGTGAGATGATAATGCTTAAACACCCAATGATAAGTGAAACAGAGCATTGCAGTAATCAAGCGGGGATGAAACAAAGGATGAGAGGGATCTGACAGCAGCAGGTGAAGTATTCCAGTCTGTCGGGGCTCTAAACATCAACGCTCTTTAGCCAATCAATGTGTTTGTATCGGGGACAGAGACATCGATCTGGACTGAGCCTAAGTTGGTCATGTGATGAGTAAGGAACAAAACACTGGGGGGATACTTAAAGTAAATGAATATCAGTTGAAGCCAAGGAATGGGTCTTCTTAAATGTAACGAAGGCCATTTAAGTGTGTTACATTGTGCAGTGATGTGTACGGAAAGGGCAACCAAGAGCAAAGCTGCTTATTCGATGATGGGAGTGTTCAGTGGAGCAAGATCTGACCGATGTGCATTTTGGTAAACAACAT
>CADEHL010000088.1:0-12500 GCA_902827135.1 Harpagifer antarcticus
ATACGTGGATAAATGGGTCCCCGTGGTTTGATCTTTCTTGTTCAGAGCCGCCGAGCGTCCGACGACGAGCCGCAGAGGAGCGAGAGGAAGCCACATTTCTTTATCAATTATTTTTAGAATAAGAAAAATATTTCCTCTCCAAGACAAATCTATATTTAATGCCTGCTTCCAGACACAAGAAGAAGAGAAAGGGGGGCATTGAAAATGTGGTTCCTTTTCGCTCCGTGGAAAATGAGGAATTGTGATCCAAAAAGAGAGATTTTATACGGTTGTCTGGGGTTACAGCGACAATTTAGATTTTCAGTCTGACTGACTGACACACACCGCACACACTCGACCTGACACTTTGCATTGTCAAACTCACTCAGAGCAGATTGGCCCAATCAAGTGTGTCTGCAGCCAAAGCCTTTTAAAAGGTTAATAATTCATCTCCCATTCGCCTCAAAGCTTACTCTAAGCCCGCGCTCCGCTCCTCTTCTATCTGCGTTTGATACGGGAATCCCACTGAAGTTGTTCTGGTGACGCTGTCGACAAATTGTGTGTGTGTGTGTGTGTGTGTGTGTGTGTGATAATCCAAACTGCACGACGCTCACTGATAGCTACGCCTGTCATGCTGTCGAGTCGGTGTGTTTGTTTCCCTGGTTCTTGAACTCAAAGAGGTGTTAGAGAGCGTACAGGATGTGTTTCTGTATGCTTACATTGGAAGTTAGCGTCACAAGGGCTCCCAGGACAGAAAGAAAAGCCCATGGGATTTTCCATTGGATTTTGGGTTATGGCAAAAATGTTATGATACTTACACATTTAGTTCAGCAGGATAAACTCCACATATTAACACCACTTTATGATTTTTGAAGTACTAAGCTAATGTTGGGCTATAAAGGAACTACAGCACGGTCACATGACTTCACGTTCACCGCCGCTAAGCTAAAGGTGGCTAATGTTGGGCTATAAAGGAACTACAGCACGGTCACATGACTTCACGTCACCACCGCTAAGCTAAAGGTGGCTAATGTTGGGCTATAGACTAGGAACTACAGCACGGTCACATGACTTCACGTCACCACCGCTAAGCTAAAGGTGGCTAATGTTGGGCTATCTAGGAACTACAGCACGGTCACATGACTTCACGTCACCACCGCTAAGCTAAAGGTTGCTAATGTTGGGCTATAAAGGAACTACAGCACGGTCACATGACTTCACGTCACCACCGCTAAGCTAAAGGAGGCTAATGTTGGGCTATAAAGGAACTACAGCACGGTCACATGACTTCACGTCACCACCGCTAAGCTAAAGGAGGCTAATGTTGGGCTATAAAGGAACTACAGCATGGTCACATGACTTCACGTCACCACCGCTAAGCTAAAGGAGGCTAATGTTGGGCTATAAAGGAACTACAGCACGGTCACATGACTTCACGTCACCACCGCTAAGCTAAAGGTTGCTAATGTTGGGCTATAAAGGAACTACAGCACGGTCACATGACTTCACGTCACCACCGCTAAGCTAAAGGAGGCTAATGTTGGGCTATAAAGGAACTACAGCACGGTCACATGACTTCACGTCACCACCGCTAAGCTAAAGACGGCTAATGTTGGGCTATAAAGGAACTACAGCACGGTCACATGACTTCACGTCACCACCGCTAAGCTAAAGGCGGCTAATGTTGTGCGTGATGACGTTTAGTCGTCTCATTTAGACATGCTAACGGCAGCTAATGTCGTATTACAAAACATGAAAATCTGTTGACTCATTCCAGGGTTTTTAAGCGCTCATTCCTGCGCCACTCTTTTGAGAAAGTACGGCCAGGTCACATGACTTCACGTCACCATCGCTAAGCTAAAGGTCATAGAGACACACTAAAGGCGGCTTATCTTTCGAAATGCTGACTCATTCCAGGGTTTTTTAGCACTCATTCCTGCACCTCTCTATTGTGGATAGCAGTGGTGAACCGTCAGGGCCTTCAAGGTATTCAGAGAACACCCTGGAACACTCAGGTAAAACAAACAAAAAATCGATTTAATTGTATAAATAAAATGTAATGAGAATCGTAACCGTGTTGTTGATCTGTAATATCACAGTGTTACGTGGATTTGTTTGTCCTTCTCGGACCATGCTCTACGCATTTCAGTAGAAAAGAAAGCAACCAATCAGATCTTGTTCTGGGTCTCTGGGTAGAACATCCTTCAACAAGGTATTCTACATCCTTGATCGAATGCCCTGGCCGTTGCACTGAATGAGAGCGTACGTTTGGACTGACAGTTTGATCAACCAATCAGATATTGATTTGTAGCCAATGGGCGTGTTCTTTCAGAGTTCCCCTCGGTTCCAGGTGCTCTAGAGAAGGCCCGCTAGTTCACTGGCTCGAGACAGAAGATGCGAGACGAAGCAATTCATGCCGTTTTATTGTTTTTAACGTTGAAATGACGAGTGCAACAGGTGCAGAGGAAGTTGTTGTGGAATTGTTGTGAGTACCCTTTTCAAGACGACAGTGAAAAGACGGACATTATAATGCCGCGGAGGGGGGGGGGGGCGGCGGGGGGTGTGTGTGTCTACAGAAGGTCCAGTTGTGATGGACACGGTTCGCCACTGGTGGATAGATATAAAGGCTGTCCGTGATTGGCTGCAGTCTGGCTTCAGTGTATCGGCTCCGCTCCAATGCCTCGGCCGGATTGGGGGAGATTGATTGATGGATTGATTTGTGTCACGGGGGGGAAAGAGTCCTCGCTCCAACAAAGCCCCTCTGAGCTTTTCAGAAATGTACGGTCGAACAGTTTTGAAGCGTGATGCACGATGAATTCAGAGCCGGAGGAGATGCAGAGCCTTCCTGCAGAATCACGACTCGGAGGATAGTAGTTTGTGTCGGATTGAAGCCGTGTTATTGATCCACACGTGTGTATCTGTGCTTCTTGTGTTGAATAGATGTTAGTTCGAGAGAGAGGCGCTGCAGGACGGGTTCAAACTGGATTCATCGAGTCAGCTGTTGACAGGAAACAAGGATTTTTAATTACCTTCCTGTTGCTTTTTGCATGTGTATTTATTTTTGCTGTGTATTTGAGATTGATTTCCTGCAGGCAATCCCTTCTCTGAGCATTAGTTTGAGTATAATTTAGTTTTATATAATAGAGACGATCCAATTTAGTCCAAAATAGAGCATGAAGCCAAAGTGCTGCAGAGACGTTACAGCTTTTTAACTTGTTTCAAAGTAAGGCTTTCACATTTGCAGTTTAGTTGAAGTGGCCTTATTCTGCTGATGTTCAGGTGTATTTCAGTATGTAGTCTCTACTTTAAAGAGTCCTCTCCTGCTGATGTTCAGGTGTATATCAGTATGTAGTGTCTCTACTTTAAAGAGTCCTCTCCTGCTGATGTTCAGGTGTATATCAGTATGTAGTCTCTACTTTAAAGAGTCCTCTCCTGCTGATGTTCAGGTGTATATCAGTATGTAGTGTCTCTCTACTTTAAAGAGTCCTCTCCTGCTGATGTTCAGGTGTATATCAGTATGTAGTGTCTCTACTTTAAAGAGTCCTCTCCTGCTGATGTTCAGGTGTATATCAGTATGTAGTGTCTCTACTTTAAAGAGTCCTCTCCTGCTGATGTTCATGTGTATATCAGTATGTAGTCTCTACTTTAAAGAGTCCTCTCCTGCTGATGTTCAGGTGTATATCAGTATGTAGTGTCTCTACTTTAAAGAGTCCTCTCCTGCTGATGTTCAGGTGTATATCAGTATGTAGTGTCTCTACTTTAAAGAGTCCTCTCCTGCTGATGTTCAGGTGTATATCAGTATGTAGTGTCTCTACTTTAAAGAGTCCTCTCCTGCTGATGTTCAGGTGTATATCAGTATGTAGTGTCTCTACTTTAAAGAGTCCTCTCCTGCTGATGTTCAGGTGTATATCAGTATGTAGTGTCTCTACTTTAAAGAGTCCTCTCCTGCTGATGTTCAGGTGTATATCAGTGTGTAGTGTCTCTACTTTAAAGAGTCCTCTCCTGCTGATGTTCAGGTGTATATCAGTGTGTAGTGTCTCTACTTTAAAGAGTCCTCTCCTGCTGATGTTCAGGTGTATATCAGTGTGTAGTGTCTCTACTTTAAAGAGTCCTCTTCCAGCTCTGTTTTTGATGATTTACTCGTGAAGTCGGGAACAAACAGACTGACTGAAGGTCATCGATCGTCGCTAAGGTCACCTCTGATTGATCGGAGCCTTAAAGTCAAATATATATTTTATATTCCACCGCCTGTAGCCCCGAGCGACATCGTCCTATATATAAGGCGGGTAATGGCCATGTGTGAAGGAGAGTCTGCTCTCAGAGCACCTGTTGATCACAGGGACCAGAAGCTACTTTATTAGCTCCGCCTCAAACCTGACTGGTAGCTTGTGTTTTCACATCGATTGCTTTTTCTGCTTCATCATTTATTGCTGAATGTGTTCTGTGTTGACATTTGGGTCCTCAGGTTCAGACTAAAAGCATTCCTCCTCGTCCTCTTCATCCTCCTCCTCTTCATCCTCTTCCTCCTCATCCTCCTCTCACAATTGTGAGGAGGCACATCCACCTTTTCTTTTATTCATGGACAAAAAGCATATAGCGAGACCTGAGATACACACACACACACTCCTGAGAGACACACACACTCCTGAGAGACACACACACACCTGAGACACACACACACACTCCTGAGAGACACACACACACCTGAGACACACACACACACTCCTGAGAGACACACACACACCTGAGACACACACACACACACACTCCTGAGAGACACACACACCTGAGACACATACACACACCTGAGATACACACACACCTGAGACACACACACACACTTTTACACACACTCCTGACACACACACACACTCCCTGAGAGACACACACACCTGAGAGACACACACACACCCACACTCCTGAGAGACACACACACACACACTCCTGAGAGACACACACACCTGAGACACACACACACCTGAGACACACACACACACCTGAGAACACACACACACACACCTGAGAACACACACACACACCTGAGACACACACACACACACCTGAGAGACACACACACACCTGACACACACACTCCTGAGAGACACACACACCTGAGACACATACACACACCTGAGACACACACATACACTTTTACACACACTCCTGACACACACACACACACACACTCCCTGAGAGACACACACACACCCACACACACACTCCTGAGAGACACACACACTTTTCACACACACACTCCTGAGAGACACACACACTTTTCCACACACTCCTGAGACACACACACACACTTTTCCACACACTCCTGAGACACACACACACACTTTTCCACACACACCTGAGAGACACACACACTTTTCCACACACTCCTGAGACACACACACACACACTTTTCCACACACACCTGAGACACACACACACACACACACTTGTACACACACTCCTGAGACATTGAGCTATGAGATCACTCCACTTTCATCGTATCGCCTTTGGAAGTTAATTATTAGCTTCGTGGACGTTGAACAGAAGTGAGATTAATTACATTTTGCAGATAAGAAATCATTTTGAATAACAGTATTTATTTGAGTATATACGCCCTCTTTGAAATATAATACAGTATATGCATTATATTATATACTGGTTCCTGCTGAAGATGTACATTTTCAACCTGGCAATAATCCATCCATCCATCTTCTCCCGCTTATCCGTGGTCGGGTCTCGGGGGTCTCGTTCCAGCAGAGAGCCCCAAACGTTCCTTTCCCCTCATCAACCAGCTCTGACTGGGGGGTCCCAAGGCGCTCCCAGGCCAGCGAAGAGATATAATCCCTCCACCTGGTCCTAGGTCTACCCCTCGGTCTCTTCCCAGCTGGACGTGCCTGGAACACCTCCCTAGGAAGGCGCCCAGGTGGCATCCTAGCTAGGTGCCCGAACCACCTCAACTGGCTCCTTTCGACGCGAAGGAGGCAATGGTTTCGTCGTTTTTAATCAAACAGAGTATTTTGTATTTGTTAGGGACTATTTTCAGTGGCGGATTAATCCACATTTGGTGCTGTAGTAAGTATGTGTTTAAAGTAAAAGGTGTGTTTGGGATTGATTCAAATGATGTTGCCAAAAGCTTTGAGACACAGACTATCTGTTTTAGATTTGGTTTCTTTGTTGGATTTATTGACGAAATAAAATACTAGAAAGGCAATTTAAGAGTGCAGACCTCCACAATAGATCTGATGATGATATTCTGTATTTTCTGTCAGTCTCTTAAAACTGTCTGAATTTCAATGTTTGTCCATGAACTCCGCGCTTCGCTGCTTCCTAACATCCTAAACACAGCACACATGTGTTCATGCAACTGGTCTCTGTAATGAATATCAAACACCAGCAGGATGTATAGTGCATTAGTTGAGGACTATTTTCTGCGGCGTATGAATCCACATTCAGTGATTTAGTGAGTAGTGTGTAGTTTGGGATGAGAGGCAGAAGATATTTCAGGGTTTGAGACACAATACATTTGTTGTTTTAGTGTCTGGTGCTTTCAAATGCTCCTCGGACATTCGCCTTACGAGTGTTGGAACATTGTCTTGTTTTCATGATGAAACTAAATACATGCAACAAAGAGGACATGTTGGATGAACTGCTCTGAGCATCTAAGGCTGGTGAGTGGATTCATAAATGCCCTTTCGCGACATGTTAGACAAATCATTCTGGCTCTGTGATTGGGATCATGTGCAACATTGAATTGGTTCTTCTTTCGATCACGCGGTATCCTTCCACCAAGTTTCATGAACATCAGACAAGTAGTATTTATGTAATCCTGCATCAAACACAGATACACAAACACTTTGCTGTGCATTAGTCGATGCATACTTGCATGTCGAGCCATAACCGATGGAGGTGAAGGACCAAACAATGCAACTGCATAACGGGAATCATCATTGGTGCAAATCCGGATTACATTAGTCTGAATTTGAGTTGAGTGAAATCTCTTGAATCTCTAACATCTCTTTTCTTCATACACATAACATTACTGCATTGATAATTGATCAAAAGCAGATTCACGTGACATTTAATTATTAAAATACACAAAGTAATGTGTCTGGATTGTCGTGCATGTCGTATATAAAATGACAACGGAGTGAGATTTTTATTCTGTGGAGAGATAGAGCCGTTTCATGACTTCCTCCCCTCCCCCCCCCTTCCTGCCCTCCCCCCCCCCCCTTCCTGCTGCTAACTGGAGGCAGGCAGGAGTGTGAGGAGAGTTTCAATGACTTGTGTCTCGAGTCGCTCACACTCCGATGTTTCTGCTCCACAGAGCGGCTCACACACACACACACACACACACACACACGCACACACACACACACCACTGCCGCTTACTTTGTTAGAAACTGAATTCAACCCTTCTAATCCTAACCTTTACCCGAGTAACTCACATGTTCCACTTAATACCGTTCTAATTTTAGCCCCAAACCGTCTTCTAACTCTGAAGTTTAAAATGTGTTTTCGACTCGGGAATACTTCGCTCTTCCTTCCCCTTCTTTTTTGAGGACATTTAATCCTCATGGGGATTAAAAAGAAGACACACACACACACACACACACACACACACCGAGAGAGAGACCCAGAGCTTTGGCAGCACTTCTTTAAAAAAGTAATTTCTGTGTGTTCCTTTTCTCCACGACTGCTTTATCATTCACACGCTCCAAGGTTATTCATGATCGGCTAGTTGCTATGACAAACATACTTCTGAGTCTCATGCGATGTGGAGGTGTTGAAACTCCGTCGCTGACGTCCATCTGTGAGCTCTGGCAGCAGAAATGTGACCCAGCGTCTCCTGAAAATATGGTTAAAGAGTACGAGAGAAATGTCCTCTAGACTTGAGAGAAGGACACTTTGACTTCATGAGCGTTGTATTTACAGACATCAGAGTATCTGACTGTGATCTCCAGTCCTCTCCAATGTGTTTCACAGCTGGTACCGTAGAAATCAGAGCATCGACATATGAAGTGAAAGTAATCAGCGTGATATCATCCATTTGTTTGTGGACTGCAGTCAGAGGTGGAAGAAGTACTCTCTACTTAAAGGAGACACATTCTGCTGATGTTCAGGTTCATATTAGTATGTAGTGTCCCTACTTTAAAGAGTCCTCTCCTGCTGATGTTCAGGTGTATATCAGTATGTAGTGTCCCTACTTTAAAGAGTCCTCTCCTGCTGATGATCAGGTGTATATCAGTATGTAGTGTCCCTACTTTAAAGAGTCCTCTCCTGCTGATGTTCAGGTGTATATCAGTATGTAGTGTCCCTACTTTAAAGAGTGCTCTCCTGCTGATGTTCAGGTGTATATCAGTATGTAGTGTCTCTACTTTAAAGAGTCCTCTCCTGCTGATGTTCAGGTGTATATCAGTATGTAGTGGTCCCTACTTTAAAGAGTGCTCTCCTGCTGATGTTCAGGTGTATATCAGTATGTAGTGTCTCTACTTTAAAGAGTCCTCTCCTGCTGATGTTCAGGTGTATATCAGTATGTAGTGTCTCTACTTTAAAGAGTCCTCTCCTGCTGATGTTCAGGTGTATATCAGTATGTAGTGTCTCTACTTTAAAGAGTTATATCCTGCTGATGTTCAGGTGTATATCAGTATGTAGTGTCCCTACTTTAAAGAGTCCTCTCCTGCTGATGTTCAGGTGTATATCAGTATGTAGTGTCTCTACTTTAAAGAGTCCTCTCCTGCTGATGTTCAGGTGTATATCAGTATGTAGTGTCTCTACTTTAAAGAGTTATATCCTGCTGATGTTCAGGTGTATATCAGTATGTAGTGTCTCTACTTTAAAGAGTCCTCTCCTGCTGATGTTCAGGTGTATATCAGTATGTAGTGTCTCTACTTTAAAGAGTTCTCTCCTGCTGATGTTCAGGTGTATATCAGTATGTAGAGTCTCTACTTTAAAGAGTCCTCTCCTGCTGATGTTCAGGTGTATATCAGTATGTAGTGTCTCTACTTTAAAGAGTCCTCTCCTGCTGATGTTCAGGTGTATAACAGTATGTAGTGTCTCTACTTAAAGAGTCCCTTCCTGCTGATGTTCAGGTGTATATCAGTAGATAGTGTCTCTACTTTAAAGAGTCCTCTCCGGCTTGATGTTCAGGTGTAGTATCAGTATGGCTGTCTCTACTTTAAAGAGTCCTCTCCTGGTGATGTTCAGGTGTATATCAGTATGTAGTGTCTCTACTTTAAAGAGTTCTCTCCTGCTGATGTGCAGGTGTATATCAGTATGTAGTGTCTCTACTTTAAAGAGTCCTCTCCTGCTGATGTTCAGGTGTATATCAGTATGTAGTGTCTCTACTTTAAAGAGTCCTCTCTCGCTGATGTTCAGGTGTATATCAGTATGTAGTGTCTCTACTGTAAAGAGTTCCTCTCCTGCTGATGTTCAGGTGTATATCAGTATGTAGTGTCTCTACTTTAAAGAGTCCTCTCCTGCTGATGTTCAGGTGTATATCAGTATGTAGTGTCTCTACTTTAAAGAGTCCTCTCCTGCTGATGTTCAGGTGTATATCAGTATGTAGTGTCTCTACTTTAAAGAGTCCTCTCCTGCTGATGTTCAGGTGTATATCAGTATGTAGTGTCTCTACTTTAAAGAGTCCTCTCCTGTAAATGTTCAGGTGTATATCAGTATGTAGTGTCTCTACTTTAAAGAGTCCTCTCCTGCTGATGTTCAGGTGTATATCAGTATGTAGTGTCTCTACTTTAAAGAGTCCTCTCCTGCTGATGTTCAGGTGTATATCAGTATGTAGTGTCTCTACTTTAAAGAGTCCTCTCCTGCTGATGTTCAGGTGTATATCAGTATGTAGTGTCTCTACTTTAAAGAGTCCTCTCCTGCTGATGTTCAGGTGTATATCAGTATGTAGTGTCTCTACTTTAAAGAGTCCTCTCCTGCTGATGTTCAGGTGTATATCAGTATGTAGTGTCTCTACTTTAAAGAGTCCTCTCCTGCTGATGTTCAGGTGTATATCAGTGTCTCCATGCTTTAATGTTCAAAAAGCTCTTTATCTCTCTCATACTGCCTGTGCTGCAGCACCTCTTTTCACCCTCTGTCTGAAACCAGAGCCCAGTCTGCTATGATCGGTTAGCTGGCTGGCTCTGTTGTGGTTGGTCAACCAGCTTAGAGATGTCCCGCCCCTTAGCCTACAATGTGTTGGAGCGCTAGCCAATAGGAGCGTGACTGTTCCTTAGTGATGGCACTATGTTCAGGAAGTAAACAAAGGAGTCCAATGGAGAACTTGTTAATGCATCAATAATTATAATCCAATAATATGTAAGGAAGCCACCATTTTTGTTTTTGTCTGTTGCCATTGTCACTACCCGATCTGCCCCCCTGCCCGATCTGCCCCCCTGCCCGATCTGCCCCCCTGCCCTATCTGCCCCCCTGCCCTATCTGCCCCCCTGCCCGATCTGCCCCCCTGCCCTATCTGCCCCCCTGCCCTATCTGCAGGGCGCATGTGCGAGATGGTCCGCCATATTGGACAACTACATACGGCAACTCTAATAGGACACGGTGGCGTTTGGCAAAGCAGAAAAAGAACACTAAAAAAACCCGACAATATTAATCTGAACGAGTGAGATGAGTTACTGTTATCACAACGTGGCTCCACTATTATTTAACAACTCCTTTTAGTGGGTCATTTTATTGGGTTCAGTACATGGTCAGAGTAAGTGAGGAATGGATGTAACTTCTGTCAGACAGCTCTCATACATACTGAAGACATATTGACTGTGAATGTATGCAATATGTATGCATTCATCATTTATATCTAATTACAGTAACTGTGAATGGGTAGTGACAGGCAGGTCGGACAGGGGGGCAGATCGGGTAGTGACAGGCAGATCGGGCAGGGGGGCAGATCGGGCAGGGGGGCAGATCGGGTAGTGACAGGCAGGTCGGACAGGGGGGCAGATCGGGTAGTGACAGGCAGATCGGGCAGGGGGGCAGATCGGACAGGGGGGCAGATCGGGTAGTGACAGGCAGATCGGGCAGGGGGGCAGATCGGGCAGGGGGGCAGATCGGGTAGTGACAGGCAGGTCGGACAGGGGGGCAGATCGGGCAGTGACAGGCAGATCGGGCAGGGGGGCATATTTAATATCCATATATAATCGGTGTTATTCTGAGTATTTACTTCAAGTATATTTCAATGCTTTGTTTTTGTACTTCATGTACGTAACATATTGCAGTGTTTTTCTGCCCTCTGATATGACTCTTCTCCCGTCAGCGAGACGTCTTCTTCCATGACTGATTCAACATGGGGGGGGGGGGGTTAAATGGAGCACGACTCCATACACAGAGTGCGTCTCAATGTTGATCAAAAACACGACTTTCTGTGAAACAAACCGTTTATTCGCTTCAGAAAGTCGACTAATCGCTCGTTTATCATCGTGTTTTCTGAGAGGAAGAGGAGGGGGAAGAGGAGGGGGAAGAGGAAGAGGCGGGGGGAGAGGGAAGAGGAGGGGGGAAGAGGAGGAGGAGGAAGAGGAGGGGGAAGAGGAGGAAGAGGAAGAGGAGGAGGAGGGTGTGAAGGAGAGATGATGCCATCTGCTACACAGAGCTGGTCATGCCTGGCTGCAGCAGCACCTGCCTCAAACACCCACACACACACTCACACACACACACACACACACACACACACACACACACACACACACACACACACAGATGTCAGAGAGCAGCAAGTTTTAAACAAGAGGCAGTGGAGATTTTTCACAGCTGTCTTTGTCCAAGATTTAAAGATTCAAACGCTTCACAATATATACAGCAGAGTTCCCAATGCGTCGATGCAAAGGCAGGGTGGGTAGATCGCAGAAGACCCTCATTATGGCATTTGCTTAGTGTAAGCGCGCCACCGTGTATCTGCCATAGAGTCCACTAGCACCGAACGCACATGGTCGAACGCACATGGTCGTACGCACTTGGTCGAACGCACTTGGTCGAACGCACATGGTCGAACGCACTTGGTCGAACGCACTTGGTCGAACGCACATGGTCGTACGCACTTGGTCGAACGCACTTGGTCGAACGCACTTGGTCGAACGCACATGGTCGATCGCACATGGTCGTACGCACATGGTCGAACGCACATGGTCGAACGCACATGGTCGTACGCACATGGTCGAACGCACTTGGTCGAACGCACATGGTCGAACGCACTTGGTCGAACGGACTTGGTCGAACGCACATGGTCGAACGCACTTGGTCGAACGCACATGGTCGAACGCACATGGTCGAACGCACATGGTCGAACGCACTTGGTCGAACGCACATGGTCGAACGCACATGGTCGATCGCACATGGTCGTACGCACATGGTCGAACGCACTTGGTCGAACGCACATGGTCGAACGCACTTGGTCGAACGCACATGGTCGAACGCACATGGTCGTACGCACTTGGTCGAACGCACATGGTCGAACGCACTTGGTCGAACGCACATGGTCGAACGCACTTGGTCGAACGCACATGGTCGAACGCACTTCA
>CADEHL010000088.1:17500-71198 GCA_902827135.1 Harpagifer antarcticus
CAAAAGTTCAGTTATATTCCCAGTGAAGATGAAATGTAATATTAAATGCAGTAATATTAAATGCAGTAATATTAAAGCAAGCGCTCTTAAACTTGATTGAATTTGTTCGTCCCAACTTATTTTACCATCTGCTTTGACGTCAGGTTTGAGGAAGTTAAAACTCCGCAATCATGTTTTACTTCTGAGATGTTTTGGATTTTGAGAGTTGCAGTCCTGTCAGATGTCCCCTCATGGCTGCTGTCAGATATCTGCTATAAACTGCACTGCGCCTGTTTTAACATCACTGCAGCAGTATGTTGTATACCGGGGAGTAAACTGCAGTCTTGACTGGAGATATAACTCAACTTTTGTGAAGTACAGACTGTCCAAATCGTCTTGGACATTCATGGTTCCATATTTCTTGTTTTTGTCATTTTAAAAGCAGAATTGCACAAATTACTTCTGCCATTTTGGTTATTTACGTCTTTTGAGAATACAACCCTTCTGTTAAATGAAACTAAACGTATTAGTTATCTCTGGCAAACCTCCTATCCTAAATCTACAATTGCACTACAGCATCTCACTGTGTATGTGTGTTTAATGACAATAAAGGTTGTCTATCTATCAAATTGATTTGAAAACTTGACAGATCCAGCAATGTTGCCTAATATCCACATTTCTTCAATCTGCTGATGGTGGAATTTGTTTTTAACCCTCCTATTGTCTTCGTCCCCCCCCCCCTTACTTTGGTGTCAAATGTGACCGGTCCTGTTTTAACTGCTATTACATTAACACAAAAAACATTAATCATCTCCACATTTCATTACACACCCTTTCAAACTGTACATGTTGCATCAGAGTACTGGTACACATGAAGAACTGCAGTAGATATACAAGGAACAGACACCGAACATGTATTGGGTGTGCCAGGTGTGATCCATGTGGGGGGAGGGGCACATAAGAGCGGGAAATGTATCAAATTGTTCTGTGTGTGTGTGTGTGTGTGCATGCGCGTGTGTGTGTGTGTGTGTGTGTGTGTGTGTGTGTGTGTGTGTGTGTGTGTGTGCGTGTGTGTGTGTGTGTGTGTGTGTGTGTGTGTGTGTGTTACAAAGTTGACTAAATCATCCAGAATTCAATGAAAGTGGTGATCAGCCATTTTATATGTTCAAATGTCTCCTGTGAAGGATATCATCGAATGTAAAACTAAAAAGTTCTGATTGATGAAAGCAGTGAATGGGTCAGATTGGACCCGAACACAACAGGAGGGTTAAAGCAGGATAGAGCTAGAAACATTTCAGAGAAAGGATGTGTCATCTTAAATATACATTGAAGACATCAACGTTTAAAAGACTATGAAGACCGTCCTCGTCCTGAAGGAGGAAATGTACCAAACATTTTATTTCTAGAACTTCAAATAACAACATTTGCCCTCATGTTATACCTTATGTTCCATTTAATCCAATCAGAGACAAGCATCCACTGTAATACCGGTTTAATGCAGTTTTTAGCTGTTGTTGCTGTCGTCACCACATATTGCCAACTTGTAAGGGTCTCAGAACCAATACATGTCTCTCCTGATGATTGTGAGGTTATAGTGAACAGCATGTGGTCTCTTTCATCCCTCTTTGTGGGGGGTGCACAGCAGGGAGTCTCTGCACAACTTACGCTTTGAAAGTGTAAACATCAAGGTCTGTCCAAACTGAGTCGTCTCCTCCACTCACCTTTCACTGTGCGTGTGCAGAGACCTTTGGGCCATACGAACCATCACGTTTATCAATCGTTAGTTCATCAAGTTCCTGCATTACCTTCCTCTACTCAACATGAAGCAGATTGTATCTACTAGGAGGAGGTACAGGTATCACCACCTCTCCACTGTGGCATCCTGGAAGGGCACTTGGTAGGTCCAGTCATCGTGTGTGTCCACTGGAAGGTCACTCTTAATGACTGATTTTAAATGCCATGTCTTTCATTTTTTGTAAAGCACTTTGAATTGCCTTGTGTTGAAAAGTGCTATAAATAAACTTGCCTTGTCTTAAGGTATGTGTCTAACACTTGCTCCACTGTAAGAGCCACCTGGAGTTACAGTTCTAGCTGTTTTTCCAATCTGATGGATCACGAGTTCTCCTCTGGAAGGCACTCCGTAGGTAAAGTCATCATGTTTTCGCTTGTAACGGCACTTTTAAGGTACATGTTCTCCGCTGGGAGCGACTTCGTAGGTAGAGTTATCACGTTTTCTCCTCTGTGGCACTCTGGAGGTACATTTATCACGTTTTCTCCACTCTGGAGTTACAATTCGAGCAATCTGGTGATCAAGTCATTATGCTTTTCCACTGTAAGGGCACTTTTCAGGGATATTTAAAACACTTTCTCCACTGGAAGTTCACTCTGGAGGTTCCTTTATCACGTCTTCTCCACTAAAGAACACCCCAGAGGGAACTGTGTACTGAACTTGGATGGATAACGTATGTGAGAGCTTATCTGAATGTTAAAGTGGCAGGTCTAGTTATAAAATAGGAAAGAAACATTATGAATACTTTGGTTTCTGATTCTCTCTCAGAGGCAGATCAAATATGCTAATTGAGTCATTTATATCTGAACTGAGAGCAGTCTGTCTGAACTAATCTTCCACTGTGATATCCAACTTTTCTGAATTGAAAGATAATCTTATCTCCAAGGCAGCCGACACAGATTTACTTTTAGGAGGATGTTAAACGGAGCATTTCTTTTTTGGATAAGCCTCCTTTATTCTGCTTTCTCGCTAGTTATCTCAATCTTTATTTATATATAGCACATTTAAAACCGTGAGATGGGCCAGAGAATCGGAGCGGTACTGCAGTCGCTTTACCGCACTGTGTGACGAAAAGGGAGCTGAGCCAGAAGGCAAAGCTCTCTGTCTACCGGGCCGTTCCTACCCTCACCTATGGTCATGAAGGATGGGTCAGGACCGAAAGAACCAGATCGCGGATACAAGCGGCCGAGATGGGTTTCTCTCCGCAGGGTGGCTGGCGTCTCCCTTAGGGATAAGGTGAGAAGCATCCGGGAGGGACTCGGAGTTGAGCCGCTCCTCCTTCGCGTCGAAAGGAGCCAGTTGAGGTGGTTCGGGCACCTAGTTAGGATGCCACCTAGGGTGCCTCCCTAGGGAGGTGTTCCAGGCACGTCCAGCTGGGAAGAGACCGAGGAGTAGACCTAGGACCAGGTGGAGGGATTATATCTCTTCTCTGGCCTGGGAGCGCCTTGGGACCCCCCAGTCAGAGCTGCTTGATGAGGGGAAAGGAACGTTTGGGGCTCTCTGCTGGAACGAGACCCCCGAGACCCGACCACGGATAAGCGGGAGAAGATGGATGGATGGATGGACATTTAAAACAACCTCAGTTGACCAAAGTGCAGCGAATAAATACAATATCAAAATAACACAATGGGAGTAAAATAATAAAACAATTTTTAAAAACAAGATAAAAAGCATAATAACTAGAAACATATAAAAACACGGTAACACTTTAGATCAGGGAGTCAAACTCAATTTCATCACGGCCACATTGGCATTATGGTTGCACTCAGAGGGCCGGTTGTAACTTTGAGACTCTATAAAAATACATATATAAATATTTGATATATATAAAATAATGTATTATATTACATTATTGCCTCTGCATTGGATTATTATCGGATAGGGTAATAACTTCATAATTAACTACGTCTGAAAGCAGAAGTCTAGGGCAAATAACTGCAAGTCTCTTCAGTGAGAACGTCACAACATAATTTTAAAAGAAAAGTCAAAATCCCAAAAAAGAAGTGAAATTTGAAGAAAAAAAAGTAACATTTTGAAGAAAAAATTAGAGATGCATTGTGGGACATGTAGTTTATGGGCAACGTGCTCCTGTAAATCGGCATGTAAACATATAATAAACATATTATATTATTTGCAAGCTCTTGTGGGGCCGCATGAAATTAAGTCACGGGCCGGATGTGGTCCCCGGGCCTTGAGTTTGACACCCCTGCTTTAGATTAAGGAACACATATTCGCCACCAACTAGTTGTTCATCAACATGCTAGCAGTATATTGGCTCTTTGTTAGTCACTATGAAACACGTATTAATGCCTTATTCTACAAGTATAGGCCATTAGTTCAATAACCCTCTGATTAGTGCTGATTTATTGGAAGTAAGGACGTTGTTGTGCGTGAGTTTGGGTCTTAATGTGCTCAATAAGGGCGTAATAAGGCATTCTCTCATAACACCAATCACATATGGTCTGTTCTTCTGTAACAAGACATGAAACTATAAGTGTTAATTGTGTCCAAACTCTAACTCAGAATACTATTAATAGGGAATACTATTCCCTATTTTAAAGTGAAGTCTTGTTCATAAGCTGGTAGTTTAACTCTAATATGTTAATGAACTACTAGTTGATGGTGAATGTGTGTACCTTAATCTGAAGTCTTCCCAAAAGCACATACATTCGATCATTGGAAACCGACGCTCGGGCTCGATATATGGTTCAATTAAAATCAGTAGGCGAGGCTGTAATTTCGCCAGCTGTAACGGCCCGTCCACACGGCGGCGTGCGTTGAAGCTTCAGCGCTTCTGCCCATTCACTTTGAATGGGGTGATGTCATGCTTTGCCGAACTGCATTGTGGGAAGCGACGCGGAGCTTTGCTGGCGTGGCTCGCTGCAAAAGTTGGGCAATGTTCAACTTTTGAAGCCTCGGCGGAAGCGTCAGCCAATCACATCATATGCCAGTACAAGCTCTAGCCAATCAAACCGCGTGCTTGTGTGTCCGGGGCGGGAGATTCATGTGATTGGTTGTTGGTCGAGTTTCAGACGCGCCCGCCGGCAAGCGACAACGTACGCCGCCGTGTGGACGCTGCGTTACTCTCATGAGCGAGGAGGAAAATAATAGTTGTATCAGCCAACAAGCTGCTGTGTCGTTTTCTCCTCAAACGTTAAAACAAATCCAGAGTTCAGTGTTTCTGAACTTCCTCTAACAAAGGACAGTAACGGCCCGTCCACACTACAGCTTCGACAGCTTCAAAAACGGTTTCCATTCACTTGGGGTGACGTCACGTTGCCTCGCTTTTCGCCGAACTGAATTGTGGGTAGCATAGCGGTCCGTCTCCGGCGTCTCCGGCGTCAGAAGTTGAACAATAGCCAGCGCCAGCCAATCAAATCATATGCCAGTACAAGCTCTAGCCAATCAAACCGCTGCTTGTGTGTCAGGGGCGGGAGATCCATGTGATTGGTTGTTGGTCGAGCTCCAGACACGCCCAGCTCCAAGCTTTTTTTGAAGCTGTAGTGTGGACGGGCCGTAACAGAAGAGCTCTGTGGCTTCAGGCTCGATCGCCGTTCAAATGACAGCGTTGGTTTCCCCCAAAAGTGGGCGGGGCCGTAAAGTGACGTAGATGTTACTCTCATCTGTGGACACCGATCGCCTGCTGCTATATTGAACCGTATATCGAGCCTGATCGTCGGTTTCTAATGATTTAATGTAATAGTTTGCCTGACTGGCCATCGTAACCGAGCTCTTTGAAGATCCACAAATCCACGGTTTTCAAACATTTCTGATCGGAGTGGCAAAAACTTCAGAATTCAAATCGACCGCCGTTCAACTGACAGCGTCGTTTTCCCCCAAAAGTGGGCGGAGCCGTACTTTTTGCCACGCATGTGTTACTCTCATGTAGTTTTTAGCTGACATCTAGTTATCTCTGACCACAGACTGTGAGTTTAAGTTTCTGTCCTTTTTTTAATTCCATCCATATCCATCCAAAAACAAGTTAAACAATAATAACAACAAGCTGCTTTCACTTGAAAGAAGTTGAACAATCTGCCAATAGAACACGTGGAAATGAGCTTGGTAAGATCTCTTGAAGTAAGACGGGGTACTCAGATCAATCAGGTCTTGTAATGAGCAGCAGAACTCATTGGGAACTATATTTCACCAGAATCAGGACATGTTGTTTCCAAACAAGCAGACGCTCAAACGTCTTCTGTTCTCAGTTAGTGGTTTTCTAATAAACATGTGTTTCATCTGAGAGACGACTCAAGATAAGATGTTTTGAGTGAAGATGAAGCATTGTCTAAAAGCAAGAGCCGATATCGCCCTGCGTCACCTCTGCAGTGACTGTGTCTGATATCAGGAGACACGTTCTGACTGGATATCAGGAGACACGTTCTGACTGGATGTCAGGAGACACGTTCTGATTGGATATCAGGAGACACGTTCTGACTGGATGTCAGGAGACACGTTCTGACTGGATATCAGGAGACACGTTCTGACTGGATATCAGGAGACACGTTCTGACTGGATGTCAGGAGACACGTTCTGATTGGATATCAGGGGACACGTTCTGACTGGATATCAGGAGACACGTTCTGATTGGATATCAGGAGACACGTTCTGACTGGATGTCAGGAGACACGTTCTGACTGGATGTCAGGGGACACGTTCTGACTGGATGTCAGGAGACACGTTCTGATTGGATGTCAGGGGACACGTTCTGACTGGATATCAGGAGACACGTTCTACTGGATGTCAGGAGACACGTTCTACTGGATATCAGGAGACACGTTCTGATTGGATATCAGGAGACACGTTCTGACTGGATGTCAGGAGACACGTTCTGATTGGATATCAGGAGACACGTTCTGACTGGATGTCAGGAGACACGTTCTGACTGGATATCAGGAGACACGTTCTGACTGGATATCAGGAGACACGTTCTGACTGGATGTCAGGAGACACGTTCTGATTGGATATCAGGGGACACGTTCTGACTGGATATCAGGAGACACGTTCTGATTGGATATCAGGAGACACGTTCTGACTGGATGTCAGGAGACACGTTCTGACTGGATATCAGGAGACACGTTCTGATTGGATATCAGGAGACACGTTCTGACTGGATGTCAGGGGACACGTTCTGACTGGATGTCAGGAGACACGTTCTGATTGGATGTCAGGGGACACGTTCTGACTGGATATCAGGAGACACGTTCTACTGGATGTCAGGAGACACGTTCTACTGGATATCAGGAGACACGTTCTGATTGGATATCAGGAGACACGTTCTGACTGGATGTCAGGAGACACGTTCTGATTGGATATCAGGAGACACGTTCTGACTGGATGTCAGGAGACACGTTCTGACTGGATGTCAGGAGACACGTTCTGATTGGATATCAGGGGACACGTTCTGACTGGATATCAGGAGACACGTTCTGATTGGATATCAGGAGACACGTTCTGACTGGATGTCAGGAGACACGTTCTGACTGGATATCAGGAGACACGTTCTGACTGGATATCAGGAGACACGTTCTGATTGGATATCAGGAGACACGTTCTGACTGGATATCAGGAGACACGTTCTACTGGATATCAGGAGACACGTTCTGACTGGATATCAGGAGACACGTTCTGACTGGATGTCAGGAGACACGTTCTGATTGGATATCAGGGGACACGTTCTGACTGGATATCAGGAGACACGTTCTGACTGGATGTCAGGAGACACGTTCTGACTGGATGTCAGGAGACACGTTCTGATTGGATATCAGGGGACACGTTCTGACTGGATATCAGGAGACACGTTCTGATTGGATATCAGGAGACACGTTCTGACTGGATGTCAGGAGACACGTTCTGATTGGATATCAGGAGACACGTTCTGACTGGATGTCAGGAGACACGTTCTGATTGGATATCAGGAGACACGTTCTGATTGGATATCAGGAGACACGTTCTGATTGGATATCAGGAGACACGTTCTGACTGGATATCAGGAGACACGTTCTGACTGGATGTCAGGAGACACGTTCTGATTGGATATCAGGGGACACGTTCTGACTGGATATCAGGAGACACGTTCTGATTGGATATCAGGAGACACGTTCTGACTGGATGTCAGGAGACACGTTCTGATTGGATATCAGGGGACACGTTCTGACTGGATATCAGGAGACACGTTCTGATTGGATATCAGGAGACACGTTCTGACTGGATGTCAGGAGACACGTTCTGATTGGATATCAGGAGACACGTTCTGACTGGATGTCAGGAGACACGTTCTGATTGGATATCAGGAGACACGTTCTGACTGGATATCAGGAGACACGTTCTGATTGGATATCAGGGGACACGTTCTGACTGGATATCAGGAGACACGTTCTGACTGGATATCAGGAGACACGTTCTGATTGGATATCAGGAGACACGTTCTGACTGGATGTCAGGAGACACGTTCTGATTGGATATCAGGAGACATGTTCTGACTGGATGTCAGGAGACACGTTCTGACTGGATGTCAGGAGACACGTTCTGATTGGATGTCAGGAGACACGTTCTGACTGGATATCAGGAGACACGTTCTACTGGATATCAGGAGACACGTTCTGACTGGATGTCAGGGGACACGTTCTGATTGGATATCAGGAGACACGTTCTGACTGGATGTCAGGAGACACGTTCTACTGGATATCAGGAGACACGTTCTACTGGATATCAGGAGACACGTTCTGACTGGATGTCAGGAGACACGTTCTGATTGGATATCAGGAGACACGTTCTGACTGGATGTCAGGAGACACGTTCTGATTGGATATCAGGAGACACGTTCTACTGGATATCAGGAGACACGTTCTACTGGATATCAGGAGACACGTTCTGACTGGATGTCAGGAGACACGTTCTGATTGGATATCAGGAGACACGTTCTGACTGGATGTCAGGAGACACGTTCTGATTGGATATCAGGAGACACGTTCTGACTGGATGTCAGGAGACACGTTCTGATTGGATATAGACACGTTCTGATTGGATATCAGGAGACACGTTCTGACTGGATGTCAGGGGACACGTTCTGACTGGATATCAGGGGACACGTTCTGACTAGATGTCAGGAGACACGTTCTGACTGGATATCAGGAGACACGTTCTGATTGGATATCAGGGGACACGTTCTGACTGGATATCAGGAGACACGTTCTGACTGGATATCAGGAGACACGTTCTGATTGGATATCAGGGGACACGTTCTGACTGGATGTCAGGAGACACGTTCTGATTGGATATCAGGAGACACGTTCTGATTGGATATCAGGAGACACGTTCTGATTGGATATCAGGAGACACGTTCTGACTGGATATCAGGAGACACGTTCTGACTGGATGTCAGGAGACACGTTCTGATTGGATATCAGGAGACACGTTCTGACTGGATATCAGGAGACACGTTCTGACTGGATGTCAGGAGACACGTTCTGACTGGATATCAGGAGACACGTTCTGATTGGATATCAGGAGACACGTTCTGATTGGATATCAGGAGACACGTTCTGATTGGATATCAGGAGACACGTTCTGATTGGATATCAGGAGACACGTTCTGATTGGATATCAGACACTGGGCAAGACTTCACGTTGTGGTGCACGGCCTTCTCTCCGCTCTATTATCTCTCCTCACGTTGCATTTCTGTGAGGATGCAGCGAAACCAACACTTTTGGAAAACAAGCGGAGGTTAATTTCGGTGATTATTCCCTCGGCTCTGATTGGCTGATCACTGAGATCTGCTGCTCTGTTCTTAGAGAGAGGAATACAATGTGCTAACTCACACCTCCTGTTTGCAAATGAAACACAAAGGCTTGTTTCAGATCCTAACTCTGAGCTGTTCTCTAACATCCACTTTGTTACCCTGCTGCAGAAGCTTGAGTGACAGGCTCTCTTCTGTCCCAACTCTACTGTTCTGATCTCATTATGACGAAGAACGCCACAGAGAACTTGATCAAACCTCGACTTATACTGTTGTATCCCCTTTAGAGTAGTTACTGTTGAAGGAAATGGGAAATATAACAGTTTACCGTTAGCATGACTCATTAGCATTACTCATTAGCATTACTCATTAGCATTACTCATTAGCATGACTCATTAGCATGACTCATTAGCATTATTATATCACTTTGTTTTCATCCGGTTCAAAGTAGGACTTCATCTCCCAAAGCACGCAGGACTGTACGCTGTTCTCTAACCTTCACTTTAGATTAACGGTGTGTTATCTTCTGCAGCAGGAACTTTACTTACACGCTATTGTCTGTGTGAATAGTACTATTTCATCTTAGGTAAAAGTAGAAGTACTCAGATCTTGTACTTGAGTAAAAGTAGAAGTACCAGAGTGTAGGAATACTCTGTTGCAGTAAAAGTCCTGCATTCAAAATGTTCCTCAAGTGAAAGTAGGAAAGTATTCTCATCAAAATATAGTGAAAGACAGTGAAAGTATTCGTTGTGCAGATTGGTCCATTTCAGAATAATATATATGATATGTTTTATAATGATTGATCATGAAAGTGTTCTCAAAGCTGGTGGAGGTGCAGCTAGTCTGAAGTACTTTGTAGACTGCAGGGTAGCTGGTGAAGGTGCAGCTAGTCTGAAGTACTTTGTAGACTGCAGGGTAGCTGGTGAAGGAGCAGCTAGTTTGAAGTACTTTGTAGACTGCAGGGTAGCTGGTGAAGGAGCAGCTAGTTTGAAGTACTTTGTAGACTGCAGGGTAGCTGGTGAAGGAGCAGCTAGTCTGAATGGCTTTGTAGACTGCAGGGTAGCTGGTGAAGGTGCAGCTAGTCTGAAGTACTTTGTAGACTGCAGGGTAGCTGGTGAAGGTGCAGCTAGTCTGAAGTACTTTGTAGACTGCAGGGTAGCTGGTGAAGGTGCAGCTAGTCTGAAGTACTTTGTAGACTGCAGGGTAGCTGGTGGATTTACTCCAGGTGGAACTAAAGTCTGATTCAACACTTGGTTAGATTTCACATCATTCATCCAGATCTGTGAAGTTACTAAAGGTATTAAATACATGTAGTGGAGTATAAGTACTCTATGTACCTCTGAACTGTAGAGGAGTAGAAGTACACAGTAGCATCAAATGTAAAGTACCTCAGAATTGTACTTAAGTACTTGAGTAGATCTACTGAGTAACTTCCCACCTAATGCTTCAGAGTGTCTGACAGCAGCAAACTGCCACGAGTCCTCCACACGCTCTCTTCATCTGTAAACTGCGACAGAGGGGGAAACACTCACAACATCTGCGCTTAATTATTCATCTGAAGCGTTTCCTCAGGTAGCAGCAGAGGAAACTCGTGCCACTGAAACGTGACAGGAGATCATCTTAGTTTAGACGGTTCAAAGTCACGCAATGACCCGCTTGGATGTAAATAAGGTAATTGGGAGACAACACAGCAAGAGGCAGTGAATGCAGATGTGAATAATGAATGGAGAGCAATTCAGGACAAACGATTGTGAGACAGCAACGACTCAAAAGCAGTTTCTTATTTAAAGTCTTAAGCGTTCGTGTGTTTCTGGAATAAGCTCTGTGGAACACAAGATGAAGAGATGTTGATGTACGACATAAAATACGTTAGTAAATTAAAAAAAATTATATTTGAGATGACAATAACATCTGACCAAATGGAAAATAATAATAATAATAATAATTCAGACATTTCCAATGAATAAAAAACAAATATATAAATAAATGTTCAAATAAAAAATTATTATAATCCCAAATACTAAAAGCAAAACTGAGTTGAAAAGATCCTTTGAACATTTTCAATTAACTTTTAAATCTATCCCTGCAAAACTAATTAAAAAGAAATGTCCGAATAAAATATGATTAAAGGTCCCACGTCATGCTCTTCTGGTTCTGACCCGTCCCCTTGTGTGTTAGCTTGTTCTGCATGTAACCGGTCTGCAGAGTCTCAAACCCTCAAAGTGCACCCTGTAGGGAGTAAAGCTCTAACTCAGAGAAGACCTGTCTGTGCTGCCCCAGAACGCCTCGTTGGACATTTCTCTTTCTCCATTGTTTACTTCCTGGAACCAAAATGGACCAATCCGCGGAGCTCCTCACACACCAGGAGGGGCGGGGACAGGGAGTCCCATTGACGTGCATGGAGCTCCCTGGTTGGTAATAGACGAGTTGGGATGGTGGAGAAATGCTCTCCGCAGCAGACCCGTTCTCACAGCGTTAGAAACCTTGTTCTGACTCAATATCAAGCCACCCGGAAACCACACCAGTAAGCCAGCTCGCAACGTCCCGACCAATCAGAGCACAGTGGGCTCACAGGGAGGGGGGGGGGGGCAGGACTAGTAGACCTCAACACTGGAACTATGAGGAGTAGAAATGGCCGTGACGTGGGACCTTTTAAATAACTGATTTTCTAGTTGTATTTGATCCAAACGAGGCGATAGTGGTCCGTGTGTGTGTGTGCCCCCCCCCCCTCTTTGATTTGCTGTGCAGCGTGAAAGAGGAACGCCTTCAGCTCTGATGGAGGACCGGAGCTTTAGTCAGAGCTCGTTCCCTCGCATTATCCTTTATGATTGTTGGAAGGGTTTAACAGCGGGAGGGTCTGCAGTAAATGATCTGCAGTAAATGTTCCCCGCCCTCTGATGCCATTGTGACTAATGAGCCTCTCAGTGATTAGATGAATGACTCAGAGTTCCCTCGTCACGCTCTCTCTGCTCTCTGCTCTCTCTGCTCTGTGTGCTCTCTGCGCTCTCTGCGCTCTCTGCGCTCTCTGCGCTCTGTGCTATGTGCGCTCTCTGCGCTCTCTGTGCTCTGTGCTATGTGCGCTCTGTGCGCTCTCTGTGCTCTGTGTTCTCTGCGCTCTGTGCGCTCTCTGCGCTCTGTGCGCTCTCTGCGCTCTCTGCGGTCTCTGCGCTCTCTGCGCTCTCTGCGCTCTCTGCGCTCTCTGCGCTCTGTGCTCTCTGCGCTCTCTGCGCTCTCTGCGCTCTCTGCGCTCTGTGCGCTCTGTGCGCTCTGTGCGCTCTGCGCTCTCTGCGCTCTCTGCGCTCTCTGTGCGCTCTCTGTGCGCTCTGTGCGCTCTGCGCTCTCTGCGCTCTGCGCTCTCTGCGCTCTCTGCGCTCTCTGCGCTCTCTGCGCTCTCTGCGCTCTCTGCGCTCTGTGCGCTCTGTGCGCTCTGTGTGCTCTGTGCTCTCTGTGCTCTCTGCGCTCTCTGTGCTCTGTGTGCTCTGTGCGCTCTGTGCTCTCTGTGCTCTCTGCGCTCTCTGCGCTCTCTGCGCTCTCTGCGCTCTCTGCGCTCTGTGTGCTCTGTGCTCTCTGTGCTCTCTGCGCTCTCTGTGCTCTGTGTGCTCTGTGCGCTCTGTGCTCTCTGTGCTCTCTGCGCTCTTTGCGCTCTCTGCGCTCTGTGCGCTCTGTGCTCTCTGTGCTCTCTGCGCTCTCTGCGCTCTCTGCGCTCTCTGTGCTCTCTGTGCTCTGTGTGCTCTCTGCGCTCTCTGTGCTGGACGCCTCCCGGATCACCTGTGGCTCTGACTGTGGGTTACTATCTCACTCTGAACATAAAGCTTGGAGAGGTTACGTGTGCATTTAAGGAGCTTAAAGTGTCATCTTATAGTCTACCAGAAAAATAGCTTTAAAAAGTCAAGTAATAAATAAAATAATAATAATAAAACTAATGGAAAAAATACATATATATATAAATACATTTAAACAAGAGTCTGGGGAGACATGTTTATAACTGGAAAAGGTTTACTTAAATAATGAATGCATTAATAGATATTCATCTACAGACAATGATACTGCAGTGTGTGTGTGTGTGTGTGTGTGTGTGTGTGTGTGTGTGCGTGCCTGTCTGTGTGTGTCTGTGCGTGTGTGTGTGTGTGTGTGTGTGCGTGACTGTCTGTGTGCGTGTGTGTGTGTGTGTGCCTGTGTGTGTGTGTGCGTGTGTGTGTGTATGTGTGTGTGAGTGCCTGTCTGTGTGTGTGTGTGCATGCCTGTCTGTGTGTGTGTGTGTGCGTGTGTGTGTGTGTGCGTGCCTGTCTGTGTGTGTGTGTGTGTGTGTGTGTGTGTGTGCGTGTGTGTGTGTGTGCGTGCCTGTCTGTGTGTGTGTGTGTGTGTGTGTGTGTGTGTGTGCATGCCTGTCTGTGTGTGTGTGTGCGTGTGTGTGCGTGCCTGTCTGTGTGTGTCTGTGTGTGTGTGTGTGTGTGTGTGTGTGTGTGTGTGTGTGTGTGCGTACATGCTAGTGGTTGCAGTTTAGCACAGCAGAGCGGTTTTCCCATATTTGAATCTATTTTATTATTTTGTAATATCCCCCACCTCCTCTTCCTCGTTCGTCATGCTCTACACACCATCACCTGTGTGTGTGTGTGTGTGTGTGTGTGTGTGTGTGTGTGTGTGTGTGTGTGTGTGTGTGTGTGTGTATGTGTCTGGCTGTGAAAGGTAGATAACCACGCTCCTGATAAGCCCAGCAGGACGGTAACAGAACCACCCAGAGTCTTTTTTTTGTCTTGTCTCTCTTGCCAGTTTATTCTCCTCTCCTTTCCAGATAAAGAATCCCCCGCCTCCGCCTCCTCCACCCAGCCTCCATCAGTGACATTAGGAAGCACGAAGGACAGCCCCCCTAAATCCAGAACCTCCCTCACTGGAGCTATTCTGCAGTCGGTTCTGACCCAGAAGGCCCGGCTGCTCTCCCAGAGGGGGGACGTGCTGCCCTCCGCTCTGCCCAAGAACCTGCTGCCTCTCCTGGGCAGAGGGCTCAGCGTGGGGCCCCTCCCTGGAGCTCAGGAGCTACTGAGGAGGGGGAAACCTCCGTCAGCCGCAGATCCAGGACCAGGCGGCTCTGTAACCACCGAGGCGACACACACACACTCCCCCACGCTGCCAAACACACACACTCCTGAGCTGTCACACACACTTACACACACTCCTGAGCTGTCAAACACACACACTCCTGAGCTGGAGGAGGTCACCACTGGGGTCACGATTCTGGACGCAGACCCAGAAACAGAGGCTCCATCATCGGGTAAGAGAGGGTTCCTTTGTTCAACGTAAGCTACAGTGTGACCTGAGCTCCTCCAACAATGCAACATGTAGATTAAGGAATAGTGCAACAAGTCTAAATACATGTCAATAGAATCTGATATGTACAAGAACAGAATATGAAATTAAATAATGTACATTAAGACAACATTAAATACGGTTTATTGCGGTGATAACTATTTATATAAATATATACATTTGACCTATGCATTCAGTCAGTCAGTATCTGAGATCTGCAACTAAAGCTTATTTTAATTATTGTTTACAATGTCAGACAATAGAGGTGCAGGAATGAGTCCTACAACTTGGAAATTAGTTTTATTTTGTATTATTAATCTGCAAAGTAACTAAAGCTATAAAAGACATTTAGTGCAGTATGTATAATCTCTACCTCTGATTTGTAGAGGTAAAGAATAAAACTTAAAGGTCACCTATCATGCTGTGTTAGGCAATAGCAAAGGTCTCAGATAAACATGTCTATGAAGTGTTTTGCTCCAAACACCAAACAGATCATTCTAGCCACGCCTCATATCCCTCTATTTCACTTCCTGTTTCTAAAGAGCTGATTTGGGCATAAAGCTTTAAAGAGGAGGGGTCTGAGCTCATGCGGGACCCGGCAGCTACCGTCTAAACTAAATGCTGCCGTGATGAAACGCCATATCATGGATTATCAAGGATCTGAAACAGTCTGGAGCTCAAAGGCTTTCTCTCTTGCCGGTTATACCACAAGGTGACTTCCTTTCTACTTCCTGCTTCTTCACACACATGCTCTCCAGTACAGGTTAGCTCTGAGTGTTAGCGTGCTAATGTAAACACCGACCATATTACGTCCAAAACAGTCGGGCATTGTTTCTGATAGCAGCTTTCTGATTGGGCCGTGGGTCCACATTTCAGATATTACGTCATATCGGACGCAAATCTGGATCAGCTCCGTAGTTCCCCGTTTTTAGAGATTTGGGTACGGAGGAAAAGAGAGAGGGTTTATTTCCTGACGCTGCGTGAGTTCCCCGACACACCGGGGACACACCGGGGACACACCGGGGACACACCGGGGACACAGCGGGGACACATGATGCAGAGAAGACATCACAAAGTGCGTTTTGCATGATAGGTCCCCTTTAAGTAAATGTACTTTCCACTGCTGCCTAAACGTCTAAATACTTATTTATTCCCGCCGCGCTTTGATCCCGGTAATTTCCTCATTAATTGTAAACAGCAGGGGATTTCAAATGACTTCCTCGCATTAAAGGGATTACAAGGAAGGGCTGAGGATGAAACAGGAATATGAAAAAAAGGATAAATAAATGTTAAAATAATAAATAAATATAAAATAATGAAAAAAGAGAGAAAGCTGAAAAAAAAAATGTTTTTAATGAAAATAATTACAAATTAAAAAGTTAAATTGAAAAAATGTAAATAATTAAAATACTTATGTAATGTTAAAATAAATAAAACATTTAAATATAACTAAATTAAAAAGTCAAAAATATGGAAAATTACGAAAAAGAGAAAAAAGGTGAAAAAAATATAAATTGTAAAAATAAATAAATATTTAATAATAAAACAAAATAAATGATCGTCCTCACATCAAAGTGATGACGAACAAACACCTCTCCCCCCCTCCCCCCCAGGTGTTCAGTGCTCTGTGAACTTCTCGGAGCCCGAGGGCTACATCGACTCCTCTGACGACCCCCCCCCTCCCCGACGGAGACTTCCTGCAGTGCACCTACACCGTCACCGTCTACATCGGGTACGGAGTGGAGCTGCAGGTACACACACACACACACACACACACACACACACACGTTGTCGTTCTCATATTCTTTAAGCAGAGTCACTGGTTATAAGGTTATAACGCTGTGTGTGTGTGTGTGTGTGTGTGTGTGTGTGTGTGTGTGTGTGTGTGTGTGTGTGTGTGTGTGAGTTTTACTGCCACTAATGGGCTTCCATACACATTCATTATACTGTCTGTTATATCCGTCCCTCCTCTCTCATCAGGTGAAGAGTGTGAACCTGTCGGAGGGCGAGCTGCTGTCGATCCGCGGAGCAGACGAGCGCGGCGCCCTGCTGGTTCTGGCCAATCACACGCTGCTGGTGGAGGGTCAGGTGATCCGCAGCCCGACCAATCAGCTGTCCGTCTACTACCGCTCGGCACCGGAGAGCAGCATGGGCCTCTTCCAGCTGCACTACCAGAGTGAGTGTGAAACCACGCTGCATAAATTATTATATTTATTTAAACACACCATGCAAATCATCCAACTGTGGGTTCTTCATCATTTAATTTTAATTATTTTTATTTATTTATTCATTTTAATTGTTATTATTATTTGTATTTTGTATTATTTATTTTTATTTTAAATGTTTAAATGCTCTTTAATTTAGCAAATGTTGACGTTTTGCATTAGTATGCATGTGTGTGTGTGCGTGTGTGTGTGTGTGTGTGTGTGTGTGTGTGTGTTTGCTCCAGCTTCCTGAACTGTTTGCAGAGTGTGTGTGTACGTGCTAATTGCATAATCAAACATCTTCTCATCTAATCACTTAGCAGCTGATTGAATCTGTCGTGAGAATTAACCGACGAGAGCTCTGATTAATTGGCTCTCATTTCATTAGGAGGGTGTGTGTGTGTGTGTGTGTGTGTGTGTGTGTGTGTGTGTGTGTGTGTGTTGTGACAGCCCATAATGAAAATGACAGGGACAAACAGAGTGTTAGGACCACCTGTGCCGTTAATCACACTCCAATCCTCTTACGGGTCGGAGATGAAATATCGCAGCGAAGACATGAGGCTTGAGAACCATAAAGGAAATGAGAGAAACATAAATAAATTAATAATTGTTTCCCTCGCGGCTCGAAAAGCTCATTTAATTAACTTTATTCAATTCAAACGCACCCGTGGGTGTTTGATTTCTCAAGTGACCCTCGGAAAAGATTAGAAACGGAAACACTGACCTCAAGTGCTAATTTAGAAAAGCTCCAAAGCCGACTTTAATTCATGAAACACAGCTGATTAATCAACCGCTTGAGTTTCAAGGGCTATTGCAGAAAACAACATTTATAAATATAATATAACTTTGAGTTCTGGTCTTTATTAGTCCAGTTAATTAAAGTAAATTAAATAATTGGACAAAAGCTAAAAGTCCCACATACTTTATTATGGGCTAATGCTAATGCTAATAATGCTAATGCCAGCAAATAAAATGGCGACTTCACAAAACTTTTCCGAGTTTTACGGGGCGTGGTTTGCAATCCGCCCAGCCAATCAGACATAGGAACCTTTTGCTCCCGAGGAAAGTCCCACCTCTCAGCAGGGACGGGAAAGGGGGGAAAAGTTCTCATGAACTAAGTTCTCTTTTTGGTGTGAACGCAAAATCCCAGGAACTATCGGAACTAAACGGGAAAAGTGCTCCGGTGTGAAAGCGCCTATAGTGGTCACATGACTCCTTCTGATGTTACTGCAGATCTGCTGTGAGCTAACTAGCTAACGTAGCTAACCTAGTCATCTCAGATCTACTGACAAACACCGACAGTTATGAGACGACTAACTCTGAGACAGAGACAGCTGTTCAGCTTTGTGATCCTGAACTTCACCAAGCGCTCCGGTAAAGTTCAAAGTTATTTCAATTCAACACAAAGGGTTAAAATCTCTTCACCTCATGTTAACCACAGACCTTATTCCAGGACAACAACCAAAAACGCATTCAGAAAACCATTGACTTCCAGACCAATAGACAGGAAGTGGTAAAATAGTGAGTCATGTCGCACCCTGATTTCCTTCAGATTATTCTGTGTGTTTGAGACTACGAGCTGCAGGCTTCCACATTTATGACCAGCAGCTGTTTCTCCAGACTGGAACATAAATCACACTAACCTGGAATAAAAAGAGACGGAGTTACATTAATTAGAAAGGCTGTGACGAGGAAACAGTCGAAGAACAGGAAGAAGGACTCTTCACCTTTGGGGTTATCTCTGGTGTCAAGGTCAAACCGTTTGACCAGGCTATTTGGAAAATGTTCCACATAGATCCTGTTCTTTAACCTCCAGACCCGGACACTCATGTCTATCTGACTCCCCCCTGTTTACCCTCCAGTCTTCCGGCTGAGTTGCTCCCTGCCGAAGAGGCCTCACTTCGGGGAGGTGTCGGTGCTCGACCTGCTTCCTGGAGGAGTGGCTCGGTTCCACTGCAACATGGGGTACAACCTGCAGGGGGCGCCGCAGCTCACCTGCCTGAACGCATCGCTGCCGGTGTGGAGCGGGAAGGTGCCGCTGTGCAGGGGTGAGTGACCTGTGCAATTAATGTCTAATTAATACGAATAGAATATGACAAAGAACTGCTAACAGAGCACTTGTATACTAACAAAGGACTGGCTTCTCTAAAGCCAGCGGAGTAGCACTTGAAATGCTCTATGAAACCTGATGTACTTTATGATTCTGTTTTCTTCTAGTTTGTATCTTCCTGTATTCTGAGGCTGTGATTCATTACTTTTCCTCGCGGACGGCAACAAAACTCAGTCATTATACAATTTAAAATAAAAGGGAAAGGGTTTTATATCACTTTAAGGACTCTTGATCTCTGTGCTTTCCCCTCCTGTCTTCAGCTCTCTGTGGGGGGTCGGTGAAGAACGCCTCAGTGGGCCGGGTCCTCTCCCCCTCCCCTCACCACGGACCCAACGCCCCCCAGGACCGCTCCTGCTCCTGGGCCCTGGAGGCTCCCAAGGACCAGAGGTTGCACCTCCACCTGGAGAGGCTCGTCCTGGGGCCCACTGACAGGTGTGGGGGGGGGGGGGGGACATTAATGAGAAAAGCTCTCAAAATGAGTCCAAACCTAAACATTATTACTAATATATTACTAATTATCATTTAAAATAAAATAAAAATGAAATGTATAATATGTTTTATGGAGTAAAAAGTGCAGTATCTTTGTTACGGCCCGGCTCATAGGATGCTTCTAAGATGGGAGAGCAGACAAGTTAAAGGTGGGGTCGGTAAGAATGGAGAAACCAGCTCGAGTGCGCTAGAACTTGAAAATACACAGTCGGAACAAATCCTCACAGAGCCCCTCCCCCAACACACGAACGCGCCTATGACCAATGAGGGCAGAGATCAGTGTGTGCCCCGATGGAAGGCTGACAGGCAGGTAGGCCATCCAGTTACTTTAGCCGGCTCAGATGATTGGTCGAGCTTTCTACAGCGCCACGGCTTCAAAGCACTTCAGATATTCATTGCTATCGGGATGTTCAGAGCACTCCATGGAATATAACAAAGTGTTTCTGAAGTGAATTACCTAACCCACCTTTAAGTTTAAAAAGTGTATTTATTTACGACATAACAAAAAACCAAAGGACTTCAAAGAAGCAAATGTGGAAGTCAGTCACCAGTAATGGTTGCGTGGATGAGAGTGTGAAATGTGCAGAAACAAAGACCAACTGAAGAGTGAGAGGGCAGTATGGGTTGGTGTTGGTCTTTTATGTCGACGGCCCAGGTTGATCACCTGAAACACAAACAAGAACCAGCCAGCAGAACACAAAGGCAGAGACCCCTAGTGGAGCGGAGGGGGCCGTAACGATCATCAAGTACTATGTGAAATATAAGAAGAAGTACCTTTATTTTGCACATGACCGAGCACAAGCCGCCATGAGGTAGTTTACTGTTCAGGGATATCGAGAAGCCCTTCTGTTGAGGGACGTGGGTGATTATTACACTCTGAACGAGTTCAAACCTGGAGCTGCAGGAGGGCTCTTCAGAATTGATGGTGGCATCTCAACCATGTGGTCAAACCGTGGCCCGCGACATGTCTTGTGAATTCTCCGATCAAAGCTCCAGCTCTCCTCGTGTCTCTCTGAGTCCTGACTCCATCAGAGCTCCAGCTCTCCTCGTGTCTCTCTGAGTCCTGACTCCATCAGAGCTCCAGCTCTCCTCGTGTCTCTCTGAGTCCTGACTCCATCAAAGCTCCAGCTCTCCTCGTGTCTCTTTGAGTCCTGACTCCATCAGAGCTCCAGCTCTCCTCGTGTCTCTGAGCCCTGACTGCATCAAAGCTCCAGCTCTCCTCGTGTCTCTGAGTCCTGACTCCATCAGAGCTCCAGCTCTCCTCGTGTCTCTGAGTCCTGACTCCATCAGAGCTCCAGCTCTCCTCGTGTCTCTGAGTCCTGACTCCATCAGAGCTCCGGCTCTCCTCGTGTCTCTGAGTCCTGACTCCATCAAAGCTCCAGCTCTCCTCGTGTCTCTCTGAGTCCTGACTCCATCAGAGCTCCAGCTCTCCTCGTGTCTCTCTGAGTCCTGACTCCATCAGAGCTCCAGCTCTCCTCGTGTCTCTCTGAGTCCTGACTCCATTAAAGCTCCAGCTCTCCTCGTGTCTCTCTGAGTCCTGACTGCATCAAAGCTCCAGCTCTCCTCGTCTCTCTGAGTCCTGACTCCATCAGAGCTCCAGCTCTCCTCGTGTCTCTGAGTCCTGACTCCATCAGAGCTCCAGCTCTCCTCGTGTCTCTCTGAGTCCTGACTCCATCAGAGCTCCAGCTCTCCTCGTGTCTCTCTGAGTCCTGACTCCATCAAAGCTCCAGCTCTCCTCGTGTCTCTTTGAGTCCTGACTCCATCAGAGCTCCAGCTCTCCTCGTGTCTCTCTGAGTCCTGACTGCATCAAAGCTCCAGCTCTCCTCGTGTCTCTCTGAGTCCTGACTCCATCAAAGCTCCAGCTCTCCTCGTGTCTCTGAGTCCTGACTCCATCAGAGCTCCAGCTCTCCTCGTGTCTCTGAGTCCTGACTCCATCAGAGCTCCAGCTCTCCTTGTGTCTCTGAGTCCTGACTCCATCAAAGCTCCAGCTCTCCTCGTGTCTCTGAGTCCTGACTCCATCAGAGCTCCAGCTCTCCTCGTGTCTCTCTGAGTCCTGACTCCATCAGAGCTCCAGCTCTCCTCGTGTCTCTGAGTCCTGACTCCATCAAAGCTCCAGCTCTCCTCGTGTCTCTCTGAGTCCTGACTCCATCAGAGCTCCAGCTCTCCTCGTGTCTCTCTGAGTCCTGACTCCATCAAAGCTCCAGCTCTCCTCGTGTCTCTTTGAGTCCTGACTCCATCAGAGCTCCAGCTCTCCTCGTGTCTCTCTGAGTCCTGACTCCATCAGAGCTCCAGCTCTCCTCGTGTCTCTCTGAGTCCTGACTCCATCAGAGCTCCAGCTCTCCTCGTGTCTCTCTGAGTCCTGACTCCATCAAAGCTCCAGCTCTCCTCGTGTCTCTTTGAGTCCTGACTCCATCAGAGCTCCAGCTCTCCTCGTGTCTCTCTGAGTCCTGACTCCATCAGAGCTCCAGCTCTCCTCGTGTCTCTCTGAGTCCTGACTGCATCAAAGCTCCAGCTCTCCTCGTGTCTCTCTGAGTCGTGACTCCATCAAAGCTCCAGCTCTCCTCGTGTCTCTGAGTCCTGACTCCATCAGAGCTCCAGCTCTCATCGTGTCTCTGAGTCCTGACTCCAATTGCTTCAGAAGTTTCCCCACAATATTTGATAAACTAATCATATTTATTTCTGTAAAGATCTCTGTTTGATTAAATTAAATTAAATGTTTGATATTATTATTATATTTAAATGGATGTGAAGACATTTCCTACAAATACCTTTAATTTGACGTGCATTGAGTAAATCTGACCCCCCCCCCCCAGGCTGGTTCTGTGGTCCGGTCTGGACGCTGGTTCTGTGGTTCTGTTTGACTCTGGGCGGGGGGGTCAGATCCCGTTTGAGGGCGTCATCAGTGAGGGACCGGCGGTCAGAATCCAGTTCATCACGGAGCAGCCGAACCACACCACAGGCTTCAACATCCGATACGAGGGTGAGAGTTAAAGAGCGTGATACACATTTAGTGTAGGAATACACATTTAGTGGAGGAATACACATTTAGTGTAGGAATACACATTTAGTGGAGGAATACACATTTAGTGGAGGAATACACATTTAGTGGAGGAATACACATTTATGGAGGAATACACATTTATGGAGGAATACACATTTAGTGTAGGAATACACATTTAGTATAGGAATACACATTTATGGAGGAATACACATTTAGTGTAGGAATACACATTTAGTGTTGGAATACACATTTAGTGTAGGAATACACATTTAGTGTAGGAATACACATTTAGTGGAGGAATACACATTTAGTGGAGGAATACACATTTATGGAGGAATACACATTTATGGAGGAATACACATTTAGTATAGGAATACACATTTAGTGTAGGAATACACATTTAGTGTTGGAATACACATTTAGTGTAGGAATACACATTTAGTGAAGGAATACACATTTAGTGGAGGAATACACATTTAGTGGAGGAATACACATTTAGTGGAGGAATACACATTTATGGAGGAATACACATTTATGGAGGAATACACATTTATGGAGGAATACACATTTAGTGTAGGAATACACATTTAGTGTTGGAATACACATTTAGTGTTGGAATACACATTTAGTGTAGGAATACACATTTAGTGTAGGAATACACATTTAGTGTTGGAATACACATTTAGTGTAGGAATACACATTTAGTGTTGGAATACACATTTAGTGTAGGAATACACATTTAGTGGAGGAATACACATTTAGTGGAGGAATACACATTTAGTGGAGGAATACACATTTAGTGGAGGAATACACATTTATGGAGGAATACACATTTATGGAGGAATACACATTTATGGAGGAATACACATTTAGTGTAGGAATACACATTTAGTGTTGGAATACACATTTAGTGTTGGAATACACATTTAGTGTAGGAATACACATTTAGTGTAGGAATACACATTTAGTGTTGGAATACACATTTAGTGTTGGAATACACATTTAGTGTAGGAATACACATTTAGTGTTGGAATACACATTTAGTGTAGGAATACACATTTAGTGTAGGAATACACATTTAGTGTTGGAATACACATTTAGTGTAGGAATACACATGTAGTGGAGGAATACACATTTAGTGGAGGAATACACATTTAGTGGAGGAATACACATTTATGGAGGAATACACATTTATGGAGGAATACACATTTAGTATAGGAATACACATTTAGTGTAGGAATACACATTTAGTGTTGGAATACACATTTAGTGTAGGAATACACATTTAGTGTAGGAATACACATTTAGTGTTGGAATACACATTTAGTGTAGGAATACACATTTAGTGTAGGAATACACATTTAGTGTTGGAATACACATTTAGTGTAGGAATACACATTTAGTGTAGGAATACACATTTAGTGGAGGAATACACATTTATGGAGGAATACACATTTAGTGTTGGAATACACATTTAGTGTAGGAATACACATTTAGTGTAGGAATACACATTTAGTATAGGAATACACATTTAGTGGAGGAATACATATTTAGTATAGGAATACACATTTAGTGGAGGAATACACATTTAGTGTAGGAATACACATTTAGTGTAGGAATACACATTTAGTGGAGGAATACATATTTAGTATAGAAATACACATTTAGTGGAGGAATACACATTTAGTGTAGGAATACACATTTAGTGTAGGAATACACATTTAGTATAGGAATACACATTTAGTGGAGGAATACACATTTAGTGTAGGAATACACATTTAGTGTAGGAATACACATTTAGTGTAGGAATACACATTTAGTATAGGAATACACATTTAGTGGAGGAATACACATTTAGTATAGGAATACACATTTAGTGGAGGAATACACATTTATGGAGGAATACACATTTAGTGTAGGAATACACATTTAGTATAGGAATACACATTTAGTGGAGGAATACACATTTATGGAGGAATACACATTTAGTATAGGAATACACATTTAGTGTAGGAATACACATTTAGTATAGGAATACACATTTAGTGTAGGAATACACATTTAGTGGAGGAATACACATTTAGTGTAGGAATACACATTTAGTGGAGGAATACACATTTAGTATAGGAATACACATTTAGTGTAGGAATACACATTTAGTATAGGAATACACATTTAGTGTAGGAATACACATTTAGTGTAGGAATACACATTTAGTATAGGAATACACATTTAGTGTAGGAATACACATTTAGTGTAGGAATACACATTTAGTGTAGGAATACACATTTAGTATAGGAATACACATTTAGTGTAGGAATACACATTTAGTGGAGGAATACACATTTAGTGTAGGAATACACATTTAGTGGAGGAATACACATTTAGTATAGGAATACACATTTAGTGTAGGAATACACATTTAGTGGAGGAATACACATTTAGTGGAGGAATACACATTTATGGAGGAATACACATTTAGTGGAGGAATACACATTTAGTGGAGGAATACACATTTAGTGTAGGAATACACATTTAGTGGAGGAATACACATTTAGTGGAGGAATACACATTTAGTATAGGAATACACATTTAGTGTAGGAATACACATTTAGTGTAGGAATACACATTTATGGAGGAATACACATTTAGTGTAGGAATACACATTTATGGAGGAATACACATTTAGTGTAGGAATACACATTTAGTGTAGGAATACACATTTAGTGTAGGAATACACATTTAGTGGAGGAATACACATTTAGTATAGGAATACACATTTAGTGTAGGAATACACATTTAGTGTCATTTTAGATTTTATTCGATATTTTACTTTAAAAAATGAAATTTAAATGAAATATTCCGAGTAAAAAGTGTTATAAAAACTGAAAACCCAAAAAGTTATAGTGTATGAATAAATATGTTGTATTTGATTTGATTTTACTCGATCGTTTTACTTTAACTTCATATCAAAAATCTAATTAAATGAAATATTCAAAGTGTTTAATAAAAGAAGAGGGGACACATGTTGATGTAGGAGAGACATGAAGAAGAGGGGACACATGTTGATGTAGAAGAGACATGAAGAAGAGGGGACACATGTTGATGTAGAAGAGACATGGAGAAGAGGGGACACATGTTGATGTAGAAGAGACATGAAGAAGAGGGGACACATGTTGATGTAGAAGAGACATGAAGAAGAGGGGACACATGTTGATGTAGAAGAGACATGGAGAAGAGGGGACACATGTTGATGTAGAAGAGACATTAACAAGAGGGGACACATGTTGATGTAGAAGAGACATGGAGAAGAGGGGACACATGTTGATGTAGAAGAGACATTAACAAGAGGGACACATGTTGATGAAGAAGAGACATGAAGAAGAGGGGACACATGTTGATGTAGAAGAGACATGAAGAAGAGGGGACACATGTTGATGTAGAAGAGACATGAAGAAGAGGGGACACGTGTTGATGTAGAAGAGACATGAAGAAGAGGGGGACACATGTTGATGTAGAAGAGACATGAAGAAGAGGGGACACATGTTGATGTAGGAGAGACATGAAGAAGAGGGGACACATGTTGATGTAGAAGAGACATGAAGAAGAGGGGACACATGTTGATGTAGAAGAGACATAGAGAAGAGGGGACACATGTTGATGTAGAAGAGACATGAAGAAGAGGGGACACATGTTGATGTAGAAGAGACATGGAGAAGAGGGGACACATGTTGATGTAGAAGAGACATGAAGAAGAGGGGACACATGTTGATGTAGAAGAGACATGAAGAAGAGGGGACACATGTTGATGTAGGAGAGACATGAAGAAGAGGGGACACATGTTGATGTAGAAGAGACATGAAGAAGAGGGGACACATGTTGATGTAGAAGAGACATGGAGAAGAGGGGACACATGTTGATGTAGAAGAGACATGGAGAAGAGGGGACACATGTTGATGTAGAAGAGACATGGAGAAGAGGGGACACGTGTTGATGTAGAAGAGACATGAAGAAGAGGGGACACGTGTTGATGTAGAAGAGACATGAAGAAGAGGGGACACATGTTGATGTAGAAGAGACATGAAGAAGAGGGGACACATGTTGATGTAGGAGAGACATGAAGAAGAGGGGACACATGTTGATGTAGAAGAGACATGAAGAAGAGGGGACACATGTTGATGTAGAAGAGACATGGAGAAGAGGGGACACATGTTGATGTAGAAGAGACATGAAGAAGAGGGGACACATGTTGATGTAGAAGAGACATGAAGAAGAGGGGACACATGTTGATGTAGAAGAGACATGGAGAAGAGGGGACACATGTTGATGTAGAAGAGACATGAAGAAGAGGGGACACATGTTGATGTAGGAGAGACATGAAGAAGAGGGGACACATGTTGATGTAGAAGAGACATGAAGAAGAGGGGACACATGTTGATGTAGAAGAGACATGAAGAAGAGGGGACACATGTTGATGTAGAAGAGACATGAAGAAGAGGGGACACATGTTGATGTAGGAGAGACATGAAGAAGAGGGGACACATGTTGATGTAGAAGAGACATGAAGAAGAGGGGACACATGTTGATGTAGAAGAGACATGAAGAAGAGGGGACACATGTTGATGTAGAAGAGACATGAAGAAGAGGGGACACATGTTGATGTAGGAGAGACATGAAGAAGAGGGGACACATGTTGATGTAGAAGAGACATGAAGAAGAGGGGACACATGTTGATGTAGAAGAGACATGGAGAAGAGGGGACACATGTTGATGTAGAAGAGACATGAAGAAGAGGGGACACATGTTGATGTAGAAGAGACATGGAGAAGAGGGGACACATGTTGATGTAGAAGAGACATGAAGAAGAGGGGACACATGTTGATGTAGAAGAGACATGAAGAAGAGGGGACACATGTTGATGTAGGAGAGACATGAAGAAGAGGGGACACATGTTGATGTAGAAGAGACATGAAGAAGAGGGGACACATGTTGATGTAGAAGAGACATGGAGAAGAGGGGACACATGTTGATGTAGAAGAGACATGAAGAAGAGGGGACACATGTTGATGTAGAAGAGACATGGAGAAGAGGGGACACGTGTTGATGTAGAAGAGACATGAAGAAGAGGGGACACGTGTTGATGTAGAAGAGACATGGAGAAGAGGGGACACGTGTTGATGTAGAAGAGACATGAAGAAGAGGGGATACGTGTTGATGTAGAAGAGACATGAAGAAGAGGGGACACGTGTTGATGTAGAAGAGACATGAAGAAGAGGGGACACATGTTGATGTAGGAGAGACATGAAGAAGAGGGGACACATGTTGATGTAGAAGAGACATGAAGAAGAGGGGACACATGTTGATGTAGAAGAGACATGAAGAAGAGGGGACACATGTTGATGTAGAAGAGACATGGAGAAGAGGGGACACATGTTGATGTAGAAGAGACATGAAGAAGAGGGGACACGTGTTGATGTAGAAGAGACATGAAGAAGAGGGGACACGTGTTGATGTAGAAGAGACATGGAGAAGAGGGGACACGTGTTGATGTAGAAGAGACATGAAGAAGAGGGGATACGTGTTGATGTAGAAGAGACATGAAGAAGAGGGGACACGTGTTGATGTAGAAGAGACATGAAGAAGAGGGGACACGTGTTGATGTAGAAGAGACATGAAGAAGAGGGGACACATGTTGATGTAGAAGAGACATGAAGAAGAGGGGACACATGTTGATGTAGGAGAGACATGAAGAAGAGGGGACACATGTTGATGTAGAAGAGACATGAAGAAGAGGGGACACATGTTGATGTAGAAGAGACATGGAGAAGAGGGGACACATGTTTGATGTAGAAGAGACATGGAGAAGAGGGGGACACATGTGATGTAGAAGAGACATGAAGAAGAGGGGACACATGTTGATGTAGGAGAGGACATGAAGAAGAGGGGACACATGTTGATGTAGAAGAGACATGAAGAAGAGGGGACACATGTTGATGTAGAAGAGACATAGAGAAGAGGGGACACATGTTGATGTAGAAGAGACATGAAGAAGAGGGGACACATGTTGATGTAGAAGAGACATGGAGAAGAGGGGACACATGTTGATGTAGAAGAGACATGAAGAAGAGGGGACACATGTTGATGTAGAAGAGACATGAAGAAGAGGGGACACATGTTGATGTAGGAGAGACATGAAGAAGAGGGGACACATGTTGATGTAGAAGAGACATGAAGAAGAGGGGACACATGTTGATGTAGAAGAGACATGGAGAAGAGGGGACACATGTTGATGTAGAAGAGACATGAAGAAGAGGGACACATGTTGATGTAGAAGAACCGAGAAGAGGGACACGTGTTGATGTAGAAGAGACTGAGGGACACGTGTTGATGTAGAAGAGACATGGAGAAGAGGGGACACGTTGTTGATGTAGAAGAGACATGAGAAGAGGGATACGTGTTGATGTAGAAGAGACATGAAGAAGAGGGGACACGTGTTGATGTAGAAGAGACATGAAGAAGAGGGGACACATGTTGATGTAGGAGAGACATGAAGAAGAGGGGACACATGTTGATGTAGAGAGACATGAAGAAGAGGGGACACATGTTGATGTAGAAGAGACATGAAGAAGAGGGGACACATGTTGATGTAGAAGAGACATGAAGAAGAGGGGACACATGTTGATGTAGAAGAGACATGAAGAAGAGGGGACACATGTTGATGTAGAAGAGACATGAAGAAGAGGGGGACCACATGTTGATGTAGAAGAGACATGAAGAAGAGGGGACACGTGTTGATGTAGAAGAGACATGGAGAAGAGGGGACACGTGTTGATGTAGAAGAGACATGAGGAAGAGGGGACACATGTTGATGTAGAAGAGACGTGAAGAAGAGGGGACACATGTTGATGTAGAAGAGACGTGAAGAAGAGGGGACACATGTTGATGTAGAAGAGACATGGAGAAGAGGGGACACATGTTGATGTAGAAGAGACATGAAGAAGAGGGGACACATGTTGATGTAGAAGAGACATGAAGAAGAGGGGACACATGTTGATGTAGAAGAGACATGAAGAAGAGGGGACACATGTTGATGTAGAAGAGACATGAAGAAGAGGGGACACATGTTGATGTAGAAGAGACATGAAGAAGAGGGGACACATGTTGATGTAGTAGGCGACCTTTAAAGAAGCTTTCTCATGATGTCTCTGCTGTCTCCTCCCGCAGCGTTTGAGCGCGGTCACTGCTACGAGCCGTACCTTCAGAACGGGAACTTCACGACCTCTGACCCTCTGTACGGGGTGGGCGCTGTGATCCAGTTCACATGTGATCAGGGCCACGCTCTGGAGCAGGGCCCCCCCGTCATCGAGTGCATCAGCGCCAGAGACCCCTACTGGAACGACACCGAGCCGCTGTGCAAAGGTAACCCTGAGGGTCGGGAGACATAATACTGTTCTATCAGATTCAGAAACCTCTGCTAGCTGCACGACCCAGTTTGGTTTAGAATCTGAGACTCTGATCACATGCATAGCATTAATTCCTACAATGCTACCCGTTAGAAGTATTGCATTCAAGTCCAATCCGCAGGTACTTCAGTGTTTCCATTCTATATTGCCCGACTGTGGCACAGTTCATAATGTTCCTCTTCTCACTGCCTCCTTTCCCACGGCACAGGTCTACGGCCTGGGGTTCTGCTGCTGTCTCTCTTGAGGAGGGGCAGTTTGGGTTCTGCTGGTATCTCTCTTGAGGAGGGGCAGCTTGGGTTCTGCTGGTATCTCTCTTGAGGAGGGGCAGCTTGGGTTCTGCTGGTATCTCTCTTGAGGAGGGGCAGCTTGGGTTCTGCTGCTATCTCTCTTGAGGAGGGGCAGCTTGGGTTCTGCTGCTGATCTCTCTTGAGGAGGGGCAGCTTGGGTTCTGCTGCTATCTCTCTTGAGGAGGGGCAGCTTGGGTTCTGCTGCTATCTCTCTTGAGGAGGGGCAGCTTGGGTTCTGCTGCTGTCTCTCTTGAGGAGGGGCAGCTTGGGTTCTGCTGCTATCTCTCTTGAGGAGGGGCAGCTTGGGTTCTGCTGCTATCTCTCTTGAGGAGGGGCAGCTTGGGTTCTGCTGGTATCTCTCTTGAGGAGGGGCAGCTTGGGTTCTGCTGCTATCTCTCTTAAGAGGGGCAGCTTGGGTTCTGCTGCTATCTCTCTTGAGAGAGGCAGCTTGGGTTCTGCTGCTATCTCTCTTGAGGAGAGGCAGCTTGGGTTCTGCTGCTATCTCTCTTGAGGAGGGGCAGCTTGGGTTCTGCTGCTATCTCTCTTGAGGAGGGGCAGCTTGGGTTCTGCTGCCATCTCTCTGAAGGAGGGGCAGCGTGGGTTCTGCTGCTATCTCTCTTGAGGAGGGGCAGCTTGGGTTCTGCTGCTATCTCTCTTGAGGAGGGGCAGCTTGGGTTCTGCTGCTATCTCTCTTGAGGAGGGGCAGCTTGGGTTCTGCTGCTATCTCTCTTGAGGAGGGGCAGCTTGGGTTCTGCTGCTATCTCTCTTAAAGAGGGGCAGCTTGGGTTCTGCTGCTATCTCTCTTGAGGAGAGGCAGCTTGGGTTCTGCTGCTATCTCTCTTGAGGAGGAGCAGCTTGGGTTCTGCTGCTATCTCTCTTGAGGAGGGGCAGCTAGGGTTCTGCTGCTATCTCTCTTGAGGAGAGGCAGCTTGGGTTCTGCTGCTATCTCTCTTGAGGAGGGGCAGCTTGGGTTCTGCTGCTATCTCTCTTGAGGAGGGGCAGCTTGGGTTCTGCTGCTATCTCTCTTGAGGAGGTGCAGCTTGGGTTCTGCTGCTATCTCTCTGAAGGAGGGGCAGCTTGGGTTCTGCTGCTATCTCTCTTGAGGAGGGGCAGCTTGGGTTCTGCTGCTATCTCTCTTGAGGAGGGGCAGCTTGGGTTCTGCTGCTATCTCTCTTGAGGAGGTGCAGCTTGGGTTCTGCTGCTATCTCTCTTGAGGAGGGTCAGTTTGGGTTCTGCTGCTATCTCTCTTGAGGAGGGGCAGCTTGGGTTCTGCTGCTATCTCTCTTGAGGAGGGGCAGCTTGGGTTCTGCTGCTATCTCTCTTAAAGAGGAGCAGCTTGGGTTCTGCTGCTATCTCTCTTGAGGAGGGGCAGCTTGGGTTCTGCTGCTTTCTCTCTTGAGGAGAGGCAGCTTGGGTTCTGCTGCTATCTCTCTTGAGGAGAGGCAGCTTGGGTTCTGCTGCTATCTCTCTTGAGGAGGGGCAGCTTGGGTTCTGCTGCTATCTCTCTTGAGGAGGGGCAGCTTGGGTTCTGCTGCTATCTCTCTGAAGGAGGGGCAGCTTGGGTTCTGCTGCTATCTCTCTTGAGGGGGAGCAGCTTGGGTTCTGCTGCTATCTCTCTTAAAGAGGGGCAGCTTGGGTTCTGCTGCTATCTCTCTTGAGGAGAGGCAGCTTGGGTTCTGCTGCTATCTCTCTTGAGGAGGGGCAGCTTGGGTTCTGCTGCTATCTCTCTTGAGGAGGGGCAGCTTGGGTTCTGCTGGTATCTCTCTTGAGGAGGGGCAGCTTGGGTTCTGCTGCTATCTCTCTTGAGGAGGGGCAGCTTGGGTTCTGCTGCTATCTCTCTTGAGGAGGGGCAGCTTGGGTTCTGCTGCTATCTCTCTTGAGGAGGGGCAGCTTGGGTTCTGCTGCTATCTCTCTTGAGGAAGGGCAGCTTGAGTTCTGCTGCTATCTCTCTTGAGGAGGGGCAGCTTGGGTTCTGCTGCTATCTCTCTTGAGGAGGGGCAGCTTGGGTTCTGCTGCTATCTCTCTTGAGGAGGGGCAGCTTGGGTTCTGCTGCTATCTCTCTTGAGGAGGGGCAGCTTGGGTTTCTGCTGGTATCTCTCTTGAGGAGGGGCAGCTTGGGTTCTGCTGCTATCTCTCTTGAGGAGGGGCAGCTTGGGTTCTGCTGCTATCTCTCTTGAGGAGGGGCAGCTTGGGTTCTGCTGCTATCTCTCTGAAGGGGGAGCAGCTTGGGTTCTGCTGCTATCTCTCTTGAGGAGGGGCAGCTTGGGTTCTGCTGCTATCTCTCTTGAGGAGGGGCAGCTTGGGTTCTGCTGCTATCTCTCTGAAGGAGGGGCAGCTTGGGCGCATTGTTGTTGCCAGCTTATGACCGAGCACAAGCCGCCATGAGGTAGTTTACTGTTCAGGGACGTAGGTTCCCTGGCGCACATTTGTTCCTATGGACGAGAGCTCTAGTTAGATTCAGGGTCCTCAGCTGTTTAGTCTCTCTATTGAAGAATGTAGATTATTACACTCTGAACGAGTTCAAACCTGGAGCTACAGGAGGGCTCTTCAGAATTGATGGTGGCATCTCAACCGCGTGGCCAAACCGTGGCCCGTGACATGTCTTGTGAATTCTCCGGCCGAAGCTCCAAATAAACCGTCAGTGTTTGCCATCAGAGCTCCAGCTCTCCTCGTGTCTCTCTGAGTCCTGACTCCATCAGAGCTCCAGCTCTCCTCGTGTCTCTGAGTCCTGACTCCATCAAACATCCCGAAATTGCCTCGCATCGGGACCGTGACTCATGGTCAGAAAATATTTCCAGTAAATGTGACGTCCCACTGTCGGGTGTTATTATGGAGAACAGACAGAAGACGTTCTTAATTTGATAAAAACATGACGTTGCCTTGCATTAGGACTGTGGCTTCACAGCCCTTTGTTTTGCCTCTCAGGCATCGTGCAGGTTGATAAAGGGTGATGGGTCTGAGAGGAAGCCTGAGAGGAAGCCTGAGAGGAAGCCTGAGAGGAAGCCTGAGAGGAAGTCTGAGAGGAAGCCTGAGAGGAAGTCTGAGAGGAAGTCTGAGAAGAAGCCTGAGAGGAAGTCTGAGAGGAAGCCTGAGAGGAAGCCTGAGAGGAAGCCTGAGAGGAAGCCTGAGAGGAAGTCTGAGAGGAAGTCTGAGAGGAAGTCTGAGAGGAAGCCTGAGAGGAAGTCTGAGAGGAAGCCTGAGAGGAAGTCTGAGAGGAAGCCTGAGAGGAAGCCTGAGAGGAAGCCTGAGAAGAAGACTGAGAGGAAGCCTGAGAGGAAGCCTGAGAGGAAGTCTGAGAGGAAGCCTGAGAGGAAGTCTGAGAGGAAGCCTGAGAGGAAGCCTGAGAGGAAGTCTGAGAGGAAGCCTGAGAGGAAGTCTGAGAGGAAGCCTGAGAGGAAGTCTGAGAGGAAGCCTGAGAGGAAGCCTGAGAGGAAGTCTGAGAGGAAGCCTGAGAGGAAGTCTGAGAGGAAGCCTGAGAGGAAGCCTGAGAGGAAGTCTGAGAGGAAGCCTGAGAGGAAGCCTGAGAGGAAGCCTGAGAGGAAGCCTGAGAGGAAGACTGAGAGGAAGTCTGAGAGGAAGCCTGAGAGGAAGTCTGAGAGGAAGCCTGAGAGGAAGTCTGAGAGGAAGCCTGGGGAAATATAAAATGTGTGTTACATTACATTACACTTCATTTAGCTGATGCTTTTATCCAAAGAGACTTAGGAGAAAGGCAATAAACCATAAAGTTACAGACTCGAAACATCACGTCAAATGGGCTGAACTCCCTTAAGAGAGAGTGTGTGTGTGTGTGTGTGTGTGTGTGTGTGTGTGTGTGTGTGTGTGTGTGTGTGTGTGTGTGTGTGTGTGTGTGTGTGTGTGTGTTTTGCACTCGTCAGTTCTCACACAGGAAATCATTAAAGCAGTGCAGTGTGTTTTCCCATTAGAGAGCAGACAGATCTGAGATCAGTGAGGCTGCACTACAGTAGTTCTTACCTCAGAGATCCTCGTTCAATGTGTGTGTGTGTGTGTGTGTGTGTGTGTGTGTGTGTGTGGTGTGTGTGTGTGTGTGTGTGTGCGCGTGTGTGTGTGTGTGTGTGTGTGTGTGTGTGTGTGTGTGTGTGTGTGTGTGTGTGTTTCTGCAGCTCAGTGTGGGGGAGACCTGGCCGGGCCGGGGGGGGTCATCTTGTCTCCTAACTGGCCTGAGTGGTACGGAGAGGGGGAGGACTGCAGCTGGAGGATCCATGTTGGAGAGGACAAGAGGGTGCTGCTGGACGTACAGCTGTGAGAAAAACATATTGTTATTATGGTTTCATATTGTAGAAAAGTAGCATACAAAGGACATAGGCTACTCCATGTACTCTGTATTGTATGTTCTCCCACTGCTCAGCTCTACTTCTTCTTCATCACTACTTCTTATACCACAGAATAACCTTCCCAACATTAGCCACCTTTAGCTTAGCGGTGGTGACGTGAAGTCATGTGACCGTGCTGTAGTTCCTTTATAGCCCAACATTAGCTACCTTTAGCTTAGCGGTGGTGACGTGAAGTCATGTGACCGTGCTGTAGTTCCTTTATAGCCCAACATTAGCCACCTTTAGCTTAGCGGTGGTGACGTGAAGTCATGTGACCGTGCTGTAGTTCCTTTATAGCCCAACATTAGCCACCTTTAGCTTAGCGGTGGTGACGTGAAGTCATGTGACCGTGCTGTAGTTCCTTTATAGCCCAACATTAGCCACCTTTAGCTTAGCGGTGGTGACGTGAAGTCATGTGACCGTGCTGTAGTTCCTTTATAGCCCAACATTAGCCACCTTTAGCTTAGCGGTGGTGACGTGAAGTCATGTGACCGTGCTGTAGTTCCTTTATAGCCCAACATTAGCCACCTTTAGCTTAGCGGTGTTGACGTGAAGTCATGTGACCTTGCTGTAGTTCCTTTATAGCCCAACATTAGCCTCCTTTAGCTTAGCGGTGTTGACGTGAAGTCATGTGACCGTGCTGTAGTTCCTTTATAGCCCAACATTAGCCACCTTTAGCTTAGCGGTGGTGACGTGAAGTCATGTGACCGTGCTGTAGTTCCTTTATAGCCCAACATTAGCCACCTTTAGCTTAGCGGTGGTGATGTGAAGTCAAATTACAATCACTACTTCTTCTACCACTGAATAAACCTCCCTCTCTCTGTCCTCAGACTGAACATCAGCGACAGCGACATGTTGACCATCACAGACGGAGACGAAGTTATGACCCGTATCCTGGGGCGTTACGTGGGAGGAAGTACTCCCTTCAAGCTCTTCTCCTCCACCCCCGACCTCACCATCACCTTCCACTCAGACCCAGCAGGGCTCGTCTTCGGGAAGGGAGAGGGCTTCATCATCAACTACATGGGTGAGAGGTCAAAGGGCACAGATGTTAGTCGGCATTTTCCCGAAATAAGGTCTGGTTAACACAAGCTGTCGAGATTTGTATTCTATGACATAAAATACATCAGTAAATACCCCACTGGTGAATTTAAAAACGGCAGTTGCTAACAAGTGTCTGAATGAGACGACTAAACATCATCACGCCCTACATTAGCCACCTTTAGCTTAGCGGTGGTGACGTGAAGTCATGTGACCGTGCTGTAGTTCCTTTATAGCCCAACATTAGCCACCTTTAGCTTAGCGGTGGTGACGTGAAGTCATGTGACCGTGCTGTAGTTCCTTTATAGCCCAACATTAGCCACCTTTAGCTTAGCGGTGGTGACGTGAACTCATGTGACCGTGCTGTAGTTCCTTTATAGCCCAACATTAGCCACCTTTAGCTTAGCGGTGGTGACGTGAAGTCATGTGACCGTGCTGTAGTTCCTTTATAGCCCAACATTAACCGCCTTTAGCTTAGCGGTGGTGACGTGAAGTCATGTGACCGTGCTGTAGTTCCTTTATAGCCCAACATTAGTCACCTTTAGCTTAGCGGTGGTGACGTGAAGTCATGTGACCGTGCTGTAGTTCCTTTATAGCCCAACATTAGCCTCCTTTAGCTTAGCGGTGGTGAGGTGAAGTCATGTGACCGTGCTGTAGTCCCTTCATAGCCCAACATTAGCCACCTTTAGCTTAGCGGTGGTGACGTGAACTCATGTGACCGTGCTGTAGTTCCTTTATAGCCCAACATTAGCCTCCTTTAGCTTAGCGGTGGTGACGTGAAGTCATGTGACCGTGCTGTAGTTCCTTTATAGCCCAACTTTAGCCACCTTTAGCTTAGCGGGTGGTGATGTGAAGTCATGTGACCGTGCTGTAGTTCCTTTATAGCCCAACATTAGCTGCCTTTAGCTTAGCGGTGGTGACGTGAAGTCATGTGGCCGTGCTGTAGTTCCTTTATAGCCCAACATTAGCCTCCTTTAGCTTAGCGGTGGTGACGTGAAGTCATGTGACCGTGCTGTAGTTCCTTTATAGCCCAACTTTAGCCACCTTTAGCTTAGCGGGTGGTGACGTGAAGTCATGTGACCGTGCTGTAGTTCCTTTATAGCCCAACATTAGCTGCCTTTAGCTTAGCGGTGGTGACGTGAAGTCATGTGGCCGTGCTGTAGTTCCTTTATAGCCCAACATTAGCCTCCTTTAGCTTAGCGGGTGGTGACGTGAAGTCATGTGACCATGCTGTAGTTCCTTTATAGCCCAACTTTAGCCGCCTTTAGCTTAGCGGGTGGTGACGTGAAGTCATGTGACCGTGCTCTAGTTCCTTTATAGCCCAACATTAGCCGCCTTTAGCTTAGCGGGTGGTGACGTGCAGTCATGTGACCGTGCTGTAGTTCCTTTATAGCCCAACATCAGCCGCCTTTAGCTTAGCGGTGGTGATGGGAAGTTAAATGATAAGAGAATGAACTTGGTTTTAGACCGATTTGCTTCATTTCTTTGTCCTAACAACACACTTTCGCCTGGTCTTGTCACACGGAGAGTTGTTTCTCAACCTCGTTTTTCCATTTCCACTTCACCACATGACTCTGAGCTCCCTCTGAATTATATCAGGCCTGAAAACAAATATCCTCTTGTCAGTTTGACTACAATGTCCAGCTGTTTTAGGAAATAACTGACAAGATTTTCGTCAATGTGCTGATAGGAAACCAGGGAAAAACATTGTTCAATTTGTTTCTTCATTAGATTTGTTGACAATAACAGCAGCATTATCCTTAAAAATCAGATCTCAATCTTCCACTTCCCCCATTCATTTCAAATCACGCTTTTTCTCCTCAAGCTCCATTTTCCATCGTCCTCTTTCCTCCACTCTCATCTTTATTTGTTATACTTTCATTTCCCTCTGCCCTTATTCAATCACGTCCTATTTGTTTCACCGTCTACTCTCATCTGCACACAAGCACGCAGTTTAACAAGCAGCCAAATACACTTCCTTCCTCCTTCCTCCCTTATTTGACGCAGCGGTTCTCTGCAGGCCTCCAACACCTAAGTCCAATTTAGCATCGCAGCGAGACGAAACCGTCCAATTTACTTGTCACCCTCCTGACACCAAACACAGGAGTAAATCAAGTCGACACGGCATGAATGTGTAGGCTACTCTCTTTCATTGCATACGTGTGTGTGTGTGTGTGTGTGTGTGTGTGTGTTTGTGTGTTGGCAGAATAAATTACACAGATTTTTAGCAGCACGGAGGAGGAGAGCTGAGTCAATAGAGAATGAATAATTGATCCAGGAACTTCTACTTACAAATCCCTCAAGGGCTATTATATCGTACAGTGTAATGCAAAACTGCACCCTGCACGATCAATCACACACACACACACACACACACACACACACACACACACACACACACACACACACACACACACACACACACACACACACACACACACACACACACACACACACACACTCTGATACGTGTCTCTCTGGGCTCGGTAATGATTTTCTCCTCTCTTCTAACACAGCATTGTGTTAATGTTCTGTATTTGCTTTGTGGCATGAGAGGATACTGGAGGTGGGTTTTTGATTTGTTCTCCCTTTTGTTTGATCTCGTTATACACCGGAGACATGAGCATCCTCAGAGAAACACATGAGCATCCTCAGAGACACACATGAGCATCCGCAGAGAAACACATGAGCATCCGCAGAGAAACACATGAGCCTCCGCAGAGACACACATGAGCATCCTCAGAGAAACACATGAGCATCCTCAGAGACACACATGAGCCTCCGCAGAGAAACACATGAGCATCCGCAGAGACACACATGAGCCTCCACAGAGAAACACATGAGCCTCCGCAGAGAAACACATGAGCATCCTCAGAGAAACACATGAGCATCCTCAGAGAAACACATGAGCATCCTCAGAGACACACATGAGCATCTTCAGAGAAACACATGAGCCTCCGCAGAGAAACACATGAGCATCCGCAGAGAAACACATGAGCCTCCGCAGAGACACACATGAGCCTCTGCAGAGAAACACATGAGCCTCCTCAGAGACACACATGAGCCTCCTCAGAGAAACACATGAGCATCCTCAGAGACACACATGAGCCTCCACAGAGAAACACATGAGCCTCCGCAGAGACACACATGAGCCTCCGCAGAGACACACATGAGCCTCCGCAGAGACACACATGAGCCTCCGCAGAGACACACATGAGCCTCCGCAGAGACACACATGAGCATCCGCAGAGACACACATGAGCCTCCTCAGAGAAACACATGAGCATCCGCAGAGACACACATGAGCATCCTCAGAGAAACACATGAGCCTCCGCAGAGACACACATGAGCCTCCGCAGAGACACACATGAGCCTCCGCAGAGACACACATGAGCATCCGCAGAGACACACATGAGCCTCCTCAGAGAAACACATGAGCATCCTCAGAGAAACACATGAGCATGAGGGAGAAACAGAAGAGAGAGAAACTTAACAGTCATTTTCGAGGTTAATAAATGCAGTAATTAAATAACATAGATGGCGACCAAAGAGGTTTATTCTAAAAACTAAATATTACATTTCTAGTGGGCCTTGTGGGCAATGCGTGTTCTGTTAAATGATATAAAGATAGGAATATACATAATGTGCTGATACATTTCAACAATTAACATGTTAGCATACCAGCCTACCAAAAATATGAATTAGTTTTTCGATTTTGCAAGCATTTGATGAAATTAAAATAAAGCTTTGTACACGAGGCTGAGAAGGTCAGAGTACAAAGCACACAGGGATAGTGGTGGTCTAATGGATAGTGAGGTGGGCTGAAGATCGGAAGGTTGTGAGTTCAAATCCCGCCAGGAACACCACCGCTAGTGTGCCCTTGAGTAAGACACTTAGTCCTTAGTTACTCCAGGGAGAATGTCCCTGTAATTGTAAGTCGCTTTGGATAAAAGCGTCAGCTAAATGAAATGTAATGTAATGGTCATAAAAACCTTTTGGAAAACACAGAAGAAAGTGAAACAAAAATAAAAATGTTTTGGGCGTTTTCTGAAACGTGTTTTGACCTTTGAAGTGGAAATGTCATATTTCACCTTATATGTCTTATGTTACCTTATATGCTAAAACCAAATGCTTCTAAAAGCATCGTCTAACACTACTGTACAATTTTCCAGGCTATGTGTTTTCTCTGCATACTCTAAGAAGGGTTTTTATTCCCAAGCGCTTCAAGGCCACAGAGCTGATTTGGCAGACTATGTAGAGACTCCTCCTCTTCACACAAAGTCTCCCTATTCTGAGAACCTCTATCTACAGCTCAAGGACAGGTGTCTAATAACAATATGAGACCGTGTGAAGACAGATTTCTGAGCTTCCCGCCCTTTCCTGTATATAAGCTTTGCTATGTTATTACTACTGCGCACACTCCTGCAGACTATCCTATACTCTGTGTCTTTGAAGCTTCAAATAAATAACCAGAAAGACAACTCAGTCTGTTTCACCATTCATTGTTGATCTTCCTGACTTGTGTATCTCCACAGTATTGACTGGGTCTAAGATTTCCATAACACCTTCAAGGCCACCATACTTTTGCTATGCTGATTGCAGATTTTAAAATGGTTCTGAAGGAAGAGATGTGTTCCAGTCTCATGTGTGTGGATTTGATTAAATACGACCTGAAATAAGATCTGAAGTATAAAAACTTTGAGCCGGGCTTTGAATCAGAGATCAGAAGAATTCATATCTTCAGAGCGATGAAGCCTCCCGCAGCTTCTCGTCATACATGCTGTCTGCTCAGATACGGCATGTAAAACCACATAAATCAGCGGGAACGTTAATCATCCTCCGTATTCCTTTTCATTTAGTGAAGAAAAAAGGTTTCTATCAATGAAAAAACACAAATTGAAAGCATCTGATTGACTGAGAGATGGAAACAGACGCTTTTAAGCTGCACTAATTCATGTTTGGGGTCTAATTATACCGTGTAATGCTTGAGTTATACATTTGATTACTTCCAACATCATTTAACGGGAGTTGTGTGTCCAAATTAAGAATATAAATCTCTCTTTTTGCTCCATTTTTGGTCTCCTCCACCAAACCTCTGTCCGTTTAGCTGCTAAATGCTGCTCCATGCTCACCAGCTATAGTCTCTAACTGTGTCTGTGTGCTGTTTGCCGCTGAGAAGCTGGAGTACAGTTGGTCTTTAATGACTTTTCTCAAAAAATAGATGAAATGAGAGCATTTTAAAGGGGACCTATCATGCTAAATGCACTTTGTGATGTCTTCTCTACATTAACATGTGTCCCCGGTGTGTCGGGGAACTCACGCAGCGTCAGGAAATAAACCCCTCTCTCTTTTCCTCCGTACCCAAATCTCTAAAAACGGGGAACAACGGAGCTGATCCAGATTTGCGTCCGATATGACGTAATATCTGAAATGTGGACCCACGGCCCAATTAGAAACGTTGCTATCAGAAACAATGCGCGACTGTTTTGGACGTAATATGGTCGGTGTTTACATTAGCATCGCTAACACTCAGAGCTAACCTGTACTGGAGAGCATGTGTGTGAAGAAGCAGGAAGTAAAAAGGAAGTCACCTTGTGGTATAACCGGCAAGAGAGAAAGCCTTTGAGCTCCAGACTGTTTCAGATCCTTGATAATCCATGATATGGCGTTTCATCACGGCAGCATTTAGTTTAGACGGTAGCTGCCGGGTCCCGCATGAGCTCAGACCCCTCCTCTTTAAAGCTTTATCCCCAAATCAGCACTTTAGAAACAGGAAGTGAAATAGAGGGATATGAGGCGTGGCTAGAATGATCTGTTTGGTATTTTGAGCAAAACACTTCATAGACATGTTTTTTATTTCCATCCATCCATCTTCTCCTGCTAATCCGTGGTCGGGTCTCGGGGGTCTCGTTCCAGCAGAGAGCCCCAAACGTTCCTTTCCCCTCATCAACCAGCTCTGACTGGGGGGTCCCAAGGCGCTCCCAGGCCAGAGAAGAGATATAATCCCTCCACCTGGTCCTAGGTCTACCCCTTGGTCTCTTCCCAGCTGGACGTGCCTGGAACACCTCCCTAGGAAGGCGCCCAGGTGGCATCCTAACTAGGTGCCCGAACCACCTCAACTGGCTCCTTTCGACGCGAAGGAGGAGCGGCTCAACTCCGAGTCCCTCCCGGATGACCGAACTTCTCACCTTATCCCTAAGGGAGACACCAGCCACCCTGCGGAGGAAACCCATCTCGGCCGCTTGTATCCGCGATCTGGTTCTTTGGGTCCTGACCCATCCTTCATGACCAGAGGTGAGGGTAGGAACGGCCCGGCAGACAGAGAGCTTTGCCTTCTGGCTCAGCTCCCTTTTCGTCACAACGGTGCGGTAAAGCGACTGCAGTACCGCTCCGATTCTCCGGCCCATCTCACGCTCCATTGTTCCCTCACTCGAGAACAAGACCCCGAGATACTTGAACTCCTTCACTCGGGGTAAGGACTCATTCCCTACTTGGAGTGCACAGTCCATCGGTTTGTTGAAGACGGTGAGATGTGCTTTAAAGCTCTGGAAAAACGTCCATAAACGGACCTTGAGAACATTTATCTTTACTAAAAAAGAAGCACATTTTCTGTATCCTTAAAAACAACATTTTCTTCTCTGGCGTATCGACAGATAAGTGACAGCGTGCGATCGTTTTATCGAGGCCGGTGTCAGTGGGAGTGTGAGTTAAATCTGCAGATTCAGAGACAAACTGTCCTCGTTTCTGCAGAGATGAAACTTGAAGACGGTCCAACAGTGAGGGAATCCATCTCTCTGTCACACGGTCGATAATCGCATAATAACTCCATCAATCTCCTGGATTCCTCCTCACAGAGAGCACGGAGAGTCACGTGCTCTGTTGTTTATCTTGTTGTCGGAAGGAGGGAAACACACCGGGACCCTGAGCAATGTTACCCCCGTAACACAGCCATTAATCAAACCTTTTTTTACAACATGTTGATGTAGAAGAGACATGGAGAAGAGGGGACACATGTTGATGTAGAAGAGACATGGAGAAGAGGGGACACATGTTGATGTAGAAGAGACATGAAGAAGAGGGGACACATGTTGATGTAGAAGAGACATGGAGAAGAGGGGACACATGTTGATGTAGAAGAGACATGAAGAAGAGGGGACACATGTTGATGTAGAAGAGACATGAAGAAGAGAGGACACATGTTGATGTAGAAGAGACATGAAGAAGAGGGACACGTGTTGATGTAGAAGAGACATGGAGAAGAGGGGACACATGTTGATGTAGAAGAGACATGAAGAAGAGGGGACACATGTTGTGTCACGGTTGAGTGAAGGAAGCAGGACCCAAGCGCAGATAACTTTGATAAACCTTTATTTCAAGGCTAAAATGGAACGAATGCAGACAAACACAGAACACTCACCGGTGAAGTCCGTCACCAACAAAAGAAGCACCGACACTGAACACAGCACGAGACAAGACTAAATACAGGGAGGGATAATTACAAGACACAGGTGAACACAATCGGCTAACGAGACACAGGTGAGGAGGGAGGAGAAAAACACAAGAGCCACAGGTGAACACAATTAGCTAACGAGACACAGGTGAGGAGGGAGGAGAACACACAGGGACACTAACGACAGGAGGAAAACATGACAGAGAACAGTGAAAACACCCAAACCTAGACAGAACTGTGACAGAACCCCCCCTCAAGGGACGGATTCCAGACGTCCCTAAACCCCAACACAAAAATCCAAAAAAGTCCAGCAGGGTGGGTGGAGGGGGTCCGGAGGAGGGACGTATCCCGAGGCCACCAGGGTGGGTGGAGGGGGTCCGGAGGACGGGACTAAGCTGACCGCCCAGGAGCCCAGTAGGGGACCAGGAAGGGATCTCGGGCGGACGGCCCGGGGGCACGGCAGAAGCCGAGAAGGGGGACTCGGGCGGACGGCCTGGGGGCAAGGCAGAGTCCATGGTGGGGGTCTCGGGCGGACGGCCCGGGGGCAAGGCAGAGTCCATGGTGGGGGCGAAGGCCACAGCGGGCGAACTCAGGGGGCCGAGCATGAGGGCGAAGGCAGCGGCAGGAAGAGTCAGGGGGGCCGGCTCGAGGACGAGGGCAGCGGCAGGAAGAGTCAGGGGGCCGGGCTCGAGGACGAGGGCAGCGGCAGGAAGAGTCAGGGGGCCGGGCCCGCGGACGAAGACCGCGGCTCACAGAGGGTCGGGATCGAGGGCGAAGACCACGGCAGGAAGAGTCAGGGGGCCGGGCTCGAGGACGAGGGCAGCGGCAGGAAGAGGCAGGGGGCCGGGCCCGAGGACGAGGGCAGCGGCAGGAAGAGTCAGGAGGCCGGGCCCCGCGGACGAAGACCGCGGCTTCACAGAGGGTCGGGATCGAGGGCGAAGACCAGACAGCTCCGGAGGCCGGGCAGGACCCGGTGTCGGCCGGACAGGAACCGGAGCCGGCGGGACAGGCTTCGGCAGGATCCCCCACGGAAGAGGACCAGGAGTTGGCAGGACCCCCACCAGGAGAGCGGTTGGCGGGACCTCCGACGAGACAGGACAAAAGGTTGGCAGTACCCCCGGCAGGAGAGTAGACGGCGGGACCTCCAACGGCACAGGACACAGGGTTGGCAGTACCCCCGGCAGGTGAGTAGACGGCGGGACCTCCAACGGAACAGGACATAGGGTTGGCAGGACCCCCGGCAGGAGAGTAGTCGGCGGGACCTCCAACGGGACAGGACATGGGGTTGGCAGGAACCCCGGCAGGAGAGTAGTCGGCGGGGCCTCCAACGGGACAGGACATGGGGTTGGCAGGACCCCCGGCAGGAGAGTAGTCGGCGGGGCCTCCAACGGGACAGGACATAGGGTTGGCAGGACCCCCGGCAGGAGAGTAGTCGGCGGGGCCCTCCAACGGGACAGGACACAGGGTTGGCAGGACCCCCGGCAGGAGAGTAGTCGGCGGGGCCTCCAACGGAACAGGACATAGGGTTGGCAGGACCCCCGGCAGGAGAGTAGTCGGCGGGGCCTCCAACGGGACAGGACACAGGGTTGGCAGGACCCCCGGCAGGAGAGTAGTCGGCGGGGCCTCCAACGAGACCGGACAAAGGGTTGGCAGGACCCCCGGCAGGAGAGTAGTCGGCGGGGCCTCCAACGGGACAGGACACAGGGTTGGCAGGACCCCCGGCAGGAGAGTAGTCGGCGGGGCCTCCAACGGAACAGGACATAGGGTTGGCAGGACCCCCCGGCAGGAGAGTAGTCGGCGGGGCCTCCAACGGGACAAGACATGGGGTTGGCAGGACCCCCGGCAGAGGGCTAGTCTGCGGGACCTCCAACTGGACAGGACATGGGGTTGGCAGGACCCCCGGCAGAGGGCTAGTCTGCGGGACCCTCCAACTGGACAAGACATGGGGTTGGCAGGACCCCCGGCAGAGGGCTAGTCTGCGGGACCTCCAACTGGACGGGACATGGGGTTGGCAGACCCCCGGCAGAAGACTAGTCCTGCGGGACCTCCAACTGGACAGGACATGGGGTTGGCAGGACCCCCGGCAGAAGACTAGTCTGCGGGACCTCCAACTGGACATGAGTAGGGGCTTGAGTGGGGACTCGAGAGAGGGCTTGAGAGGGAACTTGAGAGGAAACTGGAGAGTGGACTCGAGAAGGAACTCGAGAGGTAACTCGAGAGGGGACCTGAGAGGGGACTTGAGAGGGGACCTGAGAGGGGACTTGAGAGGGAACTCGAGAGGAGACCTGAGGGGGGACTTGAGAGGTGACTCGAGAGGGAACTCGAGAGGGGACTAGAGAGGGGACTTGAGAGGGAACTCGAGAGGAGACCTGAGGGGAAACTTGAGAGGTGACTCGAGAGGACACTGGAGAGTTGACTTGGGAGGTGACTCGAGAGGACACTGGGGAGTTGACTTGAGAGGGGACTCGAGAAAAGACTCGAGAGGGAACTCGAGAGGGGACCTGAGAGGGGACTTGAGAAAAGACTCGAGAGGGAACTTGAGATGGGATGAGGGAAGGGACTAGAGAAGTGACTCGAGGAGGGACTTGAGAAGTGACTAGAGGTGGGACTTGAGAAGTGACTAGAGAAGGGACTAGGACAGCTGGGGCCAGAGCTAAGGCTGGAACCATGGCTGCTGGGGCCAGAACTGGGGCTGGAACCATGGCTGCTGGGGCCTGTACTGGGGCCGGAACTATGGCTGTGTGGGCCGGTTCTGTAGCCGGAACCATGACTCTTGGGGCTCGGATTGCTAGCCTGGACTTGCGACTCCTTCTCCTAGAAGCCGCCTGAAGGCTCCGTGGACCTCCAAAAGCCAGCCGAGTTCCAAAAAACGCCTCTTGGACAGGAGCAGGAACTGGGGCGGAAGCACTGGTTGACTCCAGACGGAACACACCGAGACGTTTATAGTCCGCAGGCTGGAAATCACCGCCCAGATGAAGTTCAACATCCAGTCAGGTAAGAACTTCACCAAGTCCGGTTTCTCCATAGCCAACCGGTGCGCCTCTACCAGAGCGGCCTCCTTCTGCCGAACACTGGACGCTCCCCTCCACCAATCATAGCAGCAAGCCAAAGCAAATGAAAATGCTGTAATTCCACTTCAAATGGGTCATCCGCTGGGTCCATCTCTGGTCGGTGCTTTCTGTCACGGTTGAGTGAAGGAAGCAGGACCCAAGCGCAGATAACTTTGATAAACCTTTATTCAAGGCTAAAATGGAACGAATGCAGACAAACACAGAACACTCACCGGTGAAGTCCGTCACCAACAAAGAAGCACCGACACTGAACACAGCACGAGACAAGACTAATACAGGGAGGGATAATTACAAGACACAGGGTGAACACAATCGGCTAACGAGACACAGGTGAGGAGGGAGGAGAAAAAACACAAGAGCCACAGGTGAACACAATTAGCTAACGAGACACAGGTGAGGAGGGAGGAGAAAACACAGGGACACTAACGACAGGAGGAAAACATGACAGAGAACAGTGAAAACACCCAAACCTAGACAGAACTGTGACATGTTGATGTAGAAGAGACATGGAGAAGAGGGGACACATGTTGATGTAGAAGAGACATGAAGAAGAGGGGACACATGTTGATGTAGAAGAGACATGAAGAAGAGGGGACACATGTTGATGTAGAAGAGACATGGAGAAGAGGGGACACATGTTGATGTAGAGGAGACATGGAGAAGAGGGGACACATGTTGATGTAGAAGAGACATGAAGAAGAGGGGACACATGTTGATGTAGAAGAGACATGGAGAAAGAGGGGACACATGTTGATGTAGAAGAGACATGAAGAAGAGGGGGACACATGTTGATGTAGAGGAGACATGGAGAAGAGGGGACACAATGTTGATGTAGAAGAGGACATGGAGAAGAGGGGACACGTGTTGATGTAGGAAGAGACATGAAGAAGAGGGACACGTGTTGATGTAGAAGAGACATGGAGAAGAGGGGACACATGTTGATGTAGAAGAGACATGAAGAAGAGGGACACGTGTTGATGTAGAAGAGACATGAAGAAGAGGGACACGTGTTTGATGTAGAAGAGACATGAAGAAGAGGGGACACATGTGATTAGAGGAGACATGGAGAAGAGGGGACACATGTTGATGTAGAAGAGACATGGAGAAGAGGGACACGTGTTGATGTAGAAGAGACATGAAGAAGAGGGACACGTGTTGATGTAGAAGAGACATGGAGAAGAGGGGACACATGTTGATGTAGAAGAGACATGAAGAAGAGGGACACGTGTTGATGTAGAAGAGACATGAAGAAGAGGGACACGTGTTGATGTAGAAGAGACATGAAGAAGAGGGACACATGTTGATGTAGAAGAGACATGAAGAAGAGGGGACACATGTTGATGTAGAAGAGACATGAAGACGAGGGGACACATGTTGATGTAGAAGAGACATGAAGAAGAGGGGGACACATTTTGATGTAGAGGAGACATGGAGAAGAGGGGACACATGTTGATGTAGAAGAGACATGGAGAAGAGGGGACACATGTTGATGTAGAAGAGACATGAAGAAGAGGGGACACATGTTGATGTAGAGGAGACATGGAGAAGAGGGGACACATGTTGATGTAGAAGAGACATGAAGAAGAGGGGACACATGTTGATGTAGAAGAGAGACATGGGGAAGTGGATTTTGCATAATAGGTGACCTTTAAATGACTCGGCATTAGCTTAGCTGTTAGCCCAAACGTCTAGTTATCCGAATACCTTAACGTTAGCTCATTAGCTTAGCTGTTAGCCCAAACGTCTAGTTATCTGAATACCTTAACGTTAGCTCATTAGCTTAGCTGTTAGCCCAAACGTCTAGTTATCCGAATACCTTAACGTTAGCTCATTAGCTTAGCTGTTAGCCCAAACGTCTAGTTATCTGAATACCTTAACGTTAGCTCATTAGCTTAGCCGTTAGCTGAATTACACGACGTCATTCTGCTTTTTACTGTTGTTTCTCTCAGAGGTGGTCCCGAAACGACTCGTGTCCCGAACCTGCCTGAGATCCAGACGGATGAAGACCACGTCCCACATCGCTCTGGTTCGAGGGGCGCAGATCACCTATCAGTGCGACCCGGGATACGACCTGGTGGGCCGGGAGACCCTCGCCTGCCAGCTGGACCTCTCCTGGAGCAACCAGCCGCCATTCTGCGAAAAGAGTCAGTTCTTATCTTATTTCTCAATCTGTTATTGTTTATGGGAAGCCGTGCAGATGGTGTCTCTGTTGAAAACTTTCATTATATAATTAGCAACAAAGGGTTTGACAGAATTATGGGCAAGTGCGAAATGTAGAAAGAGCCATTTAAAATCTGTCTAAGTGATACTTTCCTTAACGTTTGGATAACTGATTCTTATAAACACTTAGTTCTGATGATATGAATGTCTCTCCGGTGTGTTTCTCAGTCATGTACTTGCTCAGACCCGGGACACGTGGAGCACTCGACCCGCTCCCTCTCCGACCCCAAGCTCCTGGTGGGAACACGATTCAGTACAGCTGCACCGTCGGCTTCATCCCTGCAGGGCGGCGCCACCATCAGCTGCTACGGACGAGAGCCGGGGACCCCCGTGTGGACCGCCAACTCCCCACTGTGTTAGTGAGTATCAGGAGAGAGGGCAAAAAGTACACACATCCTCTACTCAAGTAGAAGTACAGATACTCGTGTTTAAAAATACTCAAAAAGTAGAAGTACTGACTAAACTTCTTAAGTGAAAGTAAAGAACTTTGAAATGTACTTCAGTAAAAAGTACCCATAACTAGCAGCTGTTTTAAAGAGTACCTGACCTCCCTTTATATCAATAGAACAATAATGTCATTGTTGAGCTAATGAATGTTTCCATGCTGAACACGGCAACATGACAACGTTTCCATTGGTCCCTCTTCTTAGAGAAGACCAGGAAGTGAGGATACACGGATCGTGTTCAAATCAATAGGCACGCAATGACTTAAAGAATAATGATCACGCATCAAAAACACATTCAGACTAAGGAACCAGCTGTTTTGGGAAATGAGAGAAGAAGAAAGTACAGGTATTTGAGTTCAAATGTAGAAGTAGAATAGAAAGTACAGGTATTTGAGTTCAACATGTAAGAAGTAGAAAGTACAGGTATTTGGGTTCAACGTAAGAAGTAGAAAGTACAGGTATTTGAGTTCAACATGTAGAAGAGAAGCAAGTCAGGTATTTGAGTTCAACATGTAAGAAGTAGAAAGTACAGGTATTTGGGTTCAACATGTAAGAAGTAGAAAGTACAGGTATTTGACTTCACATGTAAGAAGTAGAAAGTACAGGTATTTGAGTTCAACATGTAAGAAGTAGAAAGTACAGGTATTTGAGTTCAACATGTAGAAGTAGAAAGTACAGGTATTTGACTTCAACATGTAAGAAGTAGAAAGTACAGGTATTTGGGTTCAACATGTGAAAGTAGAAAGTACAGGTATTTGAGTTCAACATGTAAGAAGTAGAAAGTACAGGTATTTGGGTTCAACATGTGAGAAGTAGAAAGTACAGGTATTTGAGTTCAACATATAAGAAGTAGAAAGTACAGGTATTTGAGTTCCACATGTAAGAAGTAGAAAGTACAGGTATTTGAGTTCAACATGTGAGAAGTAGAAAGTACAGGTATTTGAGTTCAACATGTGAGAAGTAGAAAGTACAGGTATTTGAGTTCAACATGTAAGAAGTAGAAAGTACAGGTATTTGAGTTCAACATGTAAGAAGTAGAAAGTACAGGTATTTGACTTCAACATGTAAGAAGTAGAAAGTACAGGTATTTGGGTTCAACATGTGAGAAGTAGAAAGTACAGGTATTTGAGTTCAACATGTAAGAAGTAGAAAGTACAGGTATTTGGGTTCAACATGTGAGAAGTAGAAAGTACAGGTATTTGAGTTCAACATATAAGAAGTAGAAGTACAGGTATTTGAGTTCAACATGTAGAAGTAGAAAGTACAGGTATTTGAGTTCCACATGTAAGAAGTAGAAAGTACAGGTATTTGAGTTCAACATGTAAGAAGTAGAAAGTACAGGTATTTGAGTTCAACATGTGAGAAGTAGAAAGTACAGGTATTTGAGTTCAACATGTGAGAAGTAGAAAGTACAGGTATTTGAGTTCAACATGTAAGAAGTAGAAAGTACAGGTATTTGGTTCAACATGTGAGAAGTAGAAAGTACAGGTATTTGGGTTCAACATGTAAGAAGTAGAAAGTACAGGTATTTGAGTTCAAATGTAAGAAGTAGAAAGTACAGGTATTTGAGTTCAACATGTAAGAAGTAGAAAGTACAGGTATTTGAGTTCAACATGTAAGAAGTAGAAAGTACAGGTATTTGGGTTCAACATGTAAGAAGTAGAAAGTACAGGTATTTGAGTTCCACATGTAAGAAGTAGAAAGTACAGGTATTTGAGTTCAACATGTGAGAAGTAGAAAGTACAGGTATTTGAGTTCAACATGTGAGAAGTAGAAAGTACAGGTATTTGGGTTCAACATGTAAGAAGTAGAAAGTACAGGTATTTGAGTTCAACATGTAAGAAGTAGAAGGTACAGGTATTTGAGTTCAACATGTAAGAAGTAGAAAGTACAGGTATTTGAGTTCAACATGTAAAAGTAGAAAGTACAGGTATTTGGGTTCAACATGTAAGAAGTAGAAAGTACAGGTATTTGAGTTCAACATGTAAGAAGTAGAAAGTACAGGTATTTGGGTTCAACATGTAAGAAGTAGGAAGTACAGGTATTTGAGTTCAACATGTGAGAAGTAGAAAGTACAGGTATTTGGGTTCAACATGTAAGAAGTAGAAAGTACAGGTATTTGAGTTCAACATGTGAGAAGTAGAAAGTACAGGTATTTGGGTTCAACATGTAAGAAGTAGAAAGTAAAAACTTGAACAAATAAAAACTTGTTTCAATTAAGATACAAAATAAGATGTTTTCAAGAGTCTTGAAGATGCGTTGTCTAAAAACAAGACGCTCTATCTCACTGCTTTGTTACCTCTTCAGTTATTAGGTCGTATTTCGAGTCTAACGACATATTCTGACTCGAAATGAGACGAATATTCTTGGCAAGATTTTGAGTTTTTACTGTGAGTGGGTTTGTGTGATTTCTCTCTCTCTCGTTCCTGCACTGATCATCACAGCGTCTCCACATGCCAGCTCATATCAACGTGTGTGTGTGTGTGTGTGTGTGTGTGTGTGTGTGTGATATGGTAATGCCATGCTAATGCACCGTACCAATCAGCCCTCACCACCTGGAGATTATCCGTGATTCATTTCACCTCAGCATGAGAGAAACTGTCAGATCTGACATTCGAGCTGACGTAAAACCCTCTGATCCGGGCCGAGAAACTCAAAAGCCCAATTCCAAACCGCCCCCTGCACACTAGTCCTCCGTTTGCGCGTTCGCACAGAGGGGAACAAGGTGCTTTCAAATAGTTCCGTGAAAACATTAACTGATAAAATACACAACGTGATGGACATTTAATATTCAACTTCATGGTTACCTCGAATAGTTTTTTAACTTAATTACTCATTATTAATCTAGAAAAGTGTATATTTACAGAGACGGTTGCAAAAACTAAGCAGCTTATAAATCAGATTTAAGAAGGGAGCCTCGTTCAGCTGCGAGTGAGACTACAGACCTACTTCACTCCATCACGGAGGGGGAGTGGGTAGGGTGTGGTTTGGAATTGGGCCTAAATATTATATTTTTTCTTCTGCTTCTTCCTCTGTCTTCACCCAGCGGAGGAGTCCGTTTCCTGTGAGAATCCCGGTCTGCCCGACAACGGATACCAGATCCTGTCCAAGAGGCTGTACCTGCCCGGGGAGTCGCTCACCTTCGTCTGTTACCAGGGTTACGAGCTAATTGGAGAGGATGCAATTAAATGCATCATGGGAACCCCGTCCTTCTGGAGCGGCCCTCTTCCGTTCTGCATGGGTGAGGCTGCTCAGAAAGGCTTTTGGATTCATGCATGAAGTCAGTATGCAGTACACTTTCCCTCCCCAATGCTCGTTGATACAGACTGACCCCCCGATGCATGCTAATGACCGCTTGCTAATCAGAAGCATTCCTTAATCAGTCCAACAGCAGGGACATTGAGAGTGTTGCAGAAGAAAGGCATGACATATTAGAAATAAGCAAAGCACACATTAGTAATACGAATAGGCACTCAAACATGATTACAAGCTATTTCAGTCTAACTAAGTGACAGAGAGCTTATCAAGTATTGTAACCCTTAATACATGTTGGTGATTATAGCGCAGTACAATTGCAAATAAGTGTTTATATTGCACATTGTTCTATAGGTGTTAGTGCATGTAAACGGTCGGCAAAGGCTTTCTCTTCCACACACCCCCCCCCCCCCCCCCCAGAGAGTCAGGTGTTTGCAGGGCTAATAAATAATAATAATAAACGTTATTTATACAGCACCTTTCACGCAGCCCAAAGTATGACAGATGAGGAACATGGCACAGACAAACAGAAAGAGTTATATCACTGAACCGTACAACAATGAAACATGAACAGTGATACTACCAGAGAATTACAATGGCCCCAAATTAAAAACATAGGTCTTTAATTTACTTTTGAAAATTCCAATGGAGGCTGTTCTAAAATCAAATGGGAATCCACAGTTTGGGCCGATTTAGAAACAGAACGCAGCCGCTCCAGTTTAAAAATGATAATCCAGGAGAGACATCAGAACAGAAACAACCTTTCAAAACACAACAGGAAACAGATCAACTAAAAACTAGGATCATAATAACTGTTGAATAAAGATCCTTACACACCAACCTGATTTTGGCGTCGATAGATGTCGATAGATGTCAGGCCGTCGATGAGCGTCCTGTCGCCCTGCTCAGATTAACCCTAACCCTAACCCATGGATGTATAATAAGAACTGGATACAGCGTGGGAGGCGGGGCCTAACGTCACAGATTACCCAGCATGCCTGAGAAGTATCCGTATGTCCGCTCATAGAGCATGCGCAACTTTAACCAAAATGCTCGTCCACATCAAGCACGTCAATTTGAACACGTAACAGCACCGCGCGTTCATGACAGCATGGTACTGGATTGTTATTATGATGGATTTTGATATTAACGAGGCGGCAGTTAGCAGCTAGCTAGTAACTATGCTAATTTCTGTACTTTTATATCACGCTGATCAAATCAAATCAAGTTTTATTTATAGAGCACATTTATAAACGATGTTTGGTGGAGCCAAAGTGCTGAACATGAAATCAAAATAGCCTCCAGTCGAGACACTTTACAGCAAATACAACAGCACAGACCCTCTGTCCTTAGACCCTCTGTCCTTAGACCCTCTGTCCTTAGACCCTCTGTCCTCAGACCCTCTGTCCTCAGACCCTCTGTCCTTAGACCCTCTGTCCTCAGACCCTCTGTCCTTAGACCCTCTGTCCTCAGACCCTCTGTCCTTAGACCCTCTGTCCTCAGACCCTCTGTCCTTAGACCC
>CADEHL010000089.1:0-25000 GCA_902827135.1 Harpagifer antarcticus
CACACACACACACACACACACACACACAACACACACACACACACACACACCAACACACACACACACACACACAGGCAGTGAGGGATGAAGTCATTATCAGCTCTAATGGGTGACGTACCAACATGTCCACAGCTCTGTAGGGAAATAACATGACAGCTAAACAAACGACGCCATTAGTCATACTTAACACCACCTGTAAATCAACTGTGTGTGTGTGTGTGTTTGGAGTGTGTGTGTGTTTGGAGTGTGTGTGTTTGTGTGAGATGGGGGGGGGGGTTCATGTAATGTGTGTTTGTGCGTAATGTTGTGTTTTAACAGGTTGTTTGCTCGACAACTGCAACCCGTGGAAAATGTGAAGCGTGCAGATGACTGACAATATATGACACGAATAAACACACACACACACACACACACACACACACACACACACACACACACACACACACACACACACACACACACACACACACACACACCACACACCAAAACACACACTGATGTGTTGCTGAACATAGCTTATAAACACACTATGACCAGTCTCTGATCATATTTTCCACTACAGGACTAAACGAGGCTCAGGTGCTAATTTGTCAACGAGAGGCCAAAGCATCCCTGGGTTTGGGTTGAGTGAAGCAGCAGCACCCGTGAACACGGTCCCAGACAGAACACTGACCCGTGAACACAGTCACAGACAGAACACTGACCCGTGAACACGGTCACAGACAGAACACTGACCCGTGAACACAGTCACAAACAGAACACTGACCCGTGAACACAGTCACAGACGGAACACTGACCCGTGAACACGGTCACAGACAGAACACTGACCCGTGAACACAGTCACAAACAGAACACTGACCCGTGAACACAGTCACAGACGGAACACTGACCCGTGAACACAGTCACAAACAGAACACTGACCCGTGAACACAGTCACAGACAGAACACTGACCCGTGAACACAGTCACAGACAGAACACTGACCCGTGAACACGGTCACAGACAGAACACTGACCGTGAACACAGTCACAAAAGAACACTGACCCGTGAACACAGTCACAGACGGAACACTGACCCGTGAACACAGTCACAAACAGAACACTGACCCGTGAACACAGTCACAGACAGAACACTGACCCGTGAACACAGTCACAAACAGAACACTGACCCGTGAACACAGTCACAGACAGAACACTGACCCGTGAACACAGTCACAGACAGAACACTGACCCGTGAACACAGTCACAGACGGAACACTGACCCGTGAACACAGTCACAGACGGAACACTGACCCGTGAACACAGTCACAGACGGAACACTGACCCGTGAACACAGTCACAGACAGAACACTGACCCGTGAACACAGTCACAAACAGAACACTGACCCGTGAACACAGTCACAGACAGAACACTGACCCGTGAACACAGACAGAACACTGACCCGTGAACACAGTCACAGACAGAACACTGACCCGTGAACACAGTCACAGACAGAACACTGACCCGTGAACACAGTCACAAACGGAACACTGACCCGTGAACACAGTCACAGACAGAACACTGACCCGTGAACACAGTCACAAACAGAACACTGACCCGTGAACACAGTCACAGACAGAACACTGACCCGTGAACACAGTCACAGACAGAACACTGACCCGTGAACACAGTCACAGACAGAACACTAACCCGTGAACACAGTCACAGACAAACAAGGAACCAACAAGGACAGAGAAAACAGAACTTAAATACACACAAGATAATCAACGACACAAGAGATAAGTGAGGAGGGAGGAGAGAACACAGGGGCACCAGGTGAACACAATCAGGTAATCAGACACAGACAGAAAGCAACAGGCCAGACAGGGACAGATCGTGACACCCTGTTATTCAATTAAGATGACATGTTACATTTCTGCTATATAACCTTTGGTCTTTTTGAAAAATAAATATCATACACTCCTTCAGGTCAGCCTTTATTGTTGATCAGATTTATATGTTCAGAACACACCCATTTTTTGTGTTGCATTGTAGTTATTAGGGTGAACATATTAGATTAATCTCTTATTTATTCAACATTAATTCCCCTATACTTTAGTTAATTACCAAATACCTCAAATATAAAGTCTCTGCCAACAGCTGTACTTCATGTTAAGTGCTTATAATGCATATGAGAATGCTAACGTTAGCATTCAGCTGAAGGTACCATTTTGCTACAGTGTTATTCAATATGATCAGACATGGTTTAGATTAAAGGGGCCTTTAGGCTATAAAGGAACTCCAGCACGAGGACTTCTCCGCCGCTAAGCTAAAGGAGGCTAATGTTAGGCTATAAAGGAACTCCAGCACGAGGACTTCTCCACCGCTAAGCTAAAGGAGGCTAATGTTGGGCTATAAAGGAACTACAGTACGGTCACATGACTTCTCGTCACCACCGCTAAGCTAAAGGAGGCTAATGTTGGGCTATAAAGGAACTACAGTACAGTCACATGACTTCACGTCACCACCGCTAAGCTAAAGGTGGCTAATGTTGGGCTATAAAGGAACTACAGCACGGTCACATGACTTCACGTCACCACCGCTAAGCTAAAGGCAGCTAATGTGGGCTATAAAGGAACTACAGCACGGTCACATGACTTCACGTCACCACCGCTAAGCTAAAGGCAGCTAATGTTGGGCTATAAAGGAACTACAGCACGGTCACATGACTTCACGTCACCACCGCTAAGCTAAAGGAGGCTAATGTTGGGCTATAAAGGAACTACAGCACGGTCACATGACGTCACGTCACCACCGCTAAGCTAAAGGCAGCTAACGTTGGGTTATAAAGGAACTACAGCACGGTCACATGACTTCACGTCACCACCGCTAAGCTAAAGGAGGCTAATGTTGGGCTATAAAGGAACTACAGTACAGTCACATGACTTCTCGTCACCACCGCTAAGCTAAAAGAGGCTAATGTTGGGCTATAAAGGAACTACAGTACAGTCACATGACTTCACGTCACCACCGCTAAGCTAAAGGTGGCTAATGTTGGGCTATAAAGGAACTACAGCACGGTCACATGACTTCACGTCACCACTGCTAAGCTAAAGGCAGCTAATGTTGGGCTATAAAGGAACTACAGCACGGTCACATGACTTCACGTCACCACCGCTAAGCTAAAGGCAGCTAATGTTGGGCTATAAAGGAACTACAGCACGGTCACATGACTTCACGTCACCACCGCTAAGCTAAAGGCAGCTAATGTTGGGCTATAAAGGAACTACAGCACGGTCACATGACGTCACGTCACCACCGCTAAGCTAAAGGCAGCTAACGTTGGGTTATAAAGGAACTACAGCACGGTCACATGACTTCACGTCACCACCGCTAAGCTAAAGGAGGCTAATGTTGGGCTATAAAGGAACTACAGCACGGTCACATGACTTCACGTCACCACCGCTAAGCTAAAGGAGGCTAATGTTGGGCTATAAAGGAACTACAGCACGGTCACATGACTTCACGTCACCACCGCTAAGCTAAAGGTGGCTAATGTTGGGCTATAAAGGAACTACAGCACGGTCACATGACTTCACGTCACCACCGCTAAGCTAAAGGCAGCTAATGTTGGGCTATAAAGGAACTACAGCACGGTCACATGACTTCACGTCACCACCGCTAAGCTAAAGGCTTTGCCTTCTGGCTCAGCTCCCTTTTCGTCACAACGGTGCGGTAAAGCGACTGCAGTACCGCTCCCGCTGCTCCGATTCTCCGGCCCATCTCACGCTCCATTGTTCCCTCACTCGAGAACAAGACCCCGAGATACTTGAACTCCTTCACTTGGGGTAAGGACTCATTCCCTACTTGGAGTGGACAGTCCATCGGTTTCCTGCTGAGAACCATGGCCTCAGATTTGGAGGTGCTGATCCTCATCCCAGCCGCTTCACACTCGGTTGCGAACCGATTCATTCTTGTTAGCAAACCACTGTTTTTAAATTCACCAGTACTTACTGACATATTTTATATTGTATAACAGAACGTTAAGAGCTTGTTCAGCTTGTGACCCTATTTCAGGACAACAACCAAACAGGAAGTGTGCAAATGCTGCGTCATTTCTGGGTTTAGGACTAATTTCTCCAAAACTATTCTCACTGGCATAAGCTCTGGGTTGTGTTTCATATATTGGATCATCAACTGGAGAGTTTGCAGAGTTTTGCACGTGTGTTGAGAACAGTTGGCCAATTTAAGACGAAAATCCAATTATCGTTGCTGTAAATCGCCAACCTTTATAGTGCATGATTTCCACGTAAACCTGACCTTCTCTGCTGGTGAACACTCAGTGTTCCTCCTGAGTGAGGTGACGGTGTGGAGAGTCTCCCGGTGGCATCGCAGCTTCACTCAGAGCCGATGTTAATCCTCTCTAAACTCTGAGCAGCTGTAAAGAGTCTGAGGGGACCAGGCAATAAAACAGCAACACAACAACGAGCCACTCAGTGCTGCCATGACCTACACACACACACACACACACACACACACACACACACACACACACACACACACACACACACACACACACACACACACACACACACACACACACACACACACACCACACACACACACACACACACACACACACACACAGCTGTGGAGCGTGGCCTTTAGGTGCAGCTGTTTGAATGAAGACATTGACCTTCTCTGAGCTGCGTGTTGTCAGCACTTCCTGACCCACGTTAACCTTCATCAGGAATATCAGATCACACACACACACACACACACACACACACACACACACACACACACACACACACAGGTGGGAAGTAGTGGAGAACAAATACTTCGTTACTGAACTTCAGTACATTCTTTCTGCCATCAGTTTACTCCACCTGTAAATCAACTGTGTGTGTGTGTGTGTGTGTGTGTTTTTGGAGTATGTGTGTGTGTGTGAGATGGGGGGGGGTCATGTAATGTGTGTGTTTGTGCGTAATTTTGTGTTCTAACAGGTTGTTTGCTCGACAACTGCAACCCGTGGAAAATATGAAGCGTGCAGATGACTGACAATATATGACACAAATAAACACACACACACACACACACACACACACACACACACACACACACACACACACACTACTAATTCTGACGACTTTGACTTCTTACATGTTGAACTCAAATACCTGTACTTTCTACTTCTTACATGTTGAACACAAATACCTGTACTTTCTACTTCTTACATGTTGAAGCCAAATACCTGTACTTTCTACTTCTTACATGTTGAACCCAAATACCTGTACTTTCTACTTCTTACATGTTGAACACAAATACCTGTACTTTCTACTTCTCACATGTTGAACTCAAATACCTGTACTTTCTACTTCTCACATGTTGAACTCAAATACCTGTACTTTCTACTTCTTACATGTTGAACTCAAATACCTGTACTTTCTACTTCTTACATGTTGAACTCAAATACCTGTACTTTCTACTTCTTACAAGTTGAACTCAAATACCTGTACTTTCTACTTCTCACATGTTGAACACAAATACCTGAACTTTCTACTTCTCACATGTTGATCTCAAATACCTGTACTTTCTACTTCTCACATGTTGAACCCAAATACCTGTACTTTCTACTTCTTACATGTTGAACACAAATACCTGTACTTTCTACTTCTTACATGTTGAACACAAAAACCTGTACTTTCTACTTCTCACATGTTGAACACAAATACCTGTACTTTCTACTTCTTACATGTTGAACACAAATACCTGTACTTTCTACTTCTTACATGTTGAACACAAAAACCTGTACTTTCTACTTCTTACATGTTGAACACAAATACCTGTACTTTCTACTTCTTACAAGTTGAACTCAAATACCTGTACTTTCTACTTCTTACATGTTGAACTCAAATACCTGTACTTTCTACTTCTCACATGTTGAACACAAATACCTGTACTTTCTACTTCTTACATGTTGAACACAAATACCTGTACTTTCTACTTCTTACAAGTTGAACTCAAATACCTGTACTTTCTACTTCTTACAAGTTGAACCCAAATACCTGTACTTTCTACTTCTTACATGTTGAACCCAAATACCTGTACTTTCTACTTCTTACATGTTGAACCAAATACCTGTACTTTCTACTTCTACATGTTGAACACAAATACCTGTACTTTCTACTTCTTACATGTTGAACAATACCTGTACTTTCTACTTACATGTTGAACAAATACCTGTACTTTCTACTTCTTACATGTTGAACTCAAATACCTGTACTTTCACTTTCACATGTTGAACAAATACCTGTACTTTCTACTTTTACATGTTGAACCAAATACCTGTACTTTCTACTTCTTACATGTTGAACCAAATACCTGTACTTTCTACTTTTACATGTTGAACACAAATACCTGTACTTTCTACTTCTTACATGTTGAACACAAATACCTGTACTTTCTACTTCTTACATGTTGAACCCAATATGTACTTTCTACTTCTTACATGTTGAACCAAATACCTGTACTTTCTACTCTTACATGTTGAACCAATACCTGTACTTCTATACTTCTTACATGTGAACCAAAATACCTGTACTTTTACTTCTACATGTTGAACACAAATACCTGTACTTTCTACTTCTCACATGTTGAACACAAATACCTGTACTTTCTACTTCTTACATGTTGAACCCAAATACCTGTACTTTCTACTTCTTACATGTTGAACACAAAAACCTGTACTTTCTACTTCTTACATGTTGAACTCAAATACCTGTACTTTCTACTTCTTACATGTTGAACACAAATACCTGTACTTTCTACTTCTCTCATGTTGAACTCAAATACCTGTACTTTCTACTTCTCTCACATGTTGAACTCAAATACCTGTACTTTCTACTTCTTACATGTTGAACTCAAATACCTGTACTTTCTACTTCTTACATGTTGAACTCAAATACCTGTACTTTCTACTTCTTACAATGTTGAACACAAATACCTGTACTTTCTACTTCTTCACATGTTGAACACAAATACCTGTACTTTCTACTTCTTACATGTTGAACACAAAAACCTGTACTTTCTACTTCTTACATGTTGAACCCAATAACCTGTACTTTCTACTTCTTACATGTTGAACACAAAAACCTGTACTTTCTACTTCTTACATGTTGAACATCAAATACCCTGTACTTCTACTTCTTACATGTTGAACACAAATACCTGTACTTTCTACTTCTCTCCATGTTGAACTCAATACCTGTACTTCCTTCTTTCTACTTCTTACAGGTTGAAACCAAATACCTGTACTTTCTACTTCTTACATGTTGAACCTCAATACCTGTACTTTCTACTTCTTAACTGTTGAACTCAAATACCTGTACTTTCTATTCTACTTCTTACATGTTGAACTCAAATACCTGTAACTTTTTCTACTTCCTTAACATGTTGAACTCAAATACCTGTACTTTTCTACTTCTTACATGTTGAACTCAAATACCTGTACTTTCTACTTCTTACATGTTGAACACTAATCCTGTACTTTATACTTCTTACATGTTGAACCCAAATACCTGTACTTTCTACTTCTTACATGTTGAACTCAAATACCTGTACTTTCTACTTCTTACATGTTGAACACAAATACCTGTACTTTCTACTTCTTACATTGTTGAACACAAAAACCTGTACTTCTACTTCTTACATGTTGAACTCAAATACCTGTACTTTCTACTTCTTACATGTTGAACTCAAATACCTGTACTTTCTACTTCTTACATGTTGAACTCAAATACCTGTACTTTCTACTTCTTACATGTTGAACACAAATACCTGTACTTTCTACTTCTTACATGTTGAACACAAAAACCTGTACTTTCTACTTCTTACATGTTGAACTCAAATACCTGTACTTCTACTTCTTACATGTTGAACCCAAATACTGTACTTTCTACTTCTTACATGTTTGAACACAAAAACACTGTACTTTCTACTTCTTACATGTTGAACTCAAATACCTGTACTTTCTACTTCTTACATGTTGAACTCAATACCTGTACTTTCTACTTCTTACATGTTGAACACAAAAACCTGTACTTTCTACTTCTTACATGTTGAAACACAAAATACCTGTACTTTCTACTTCTTACATGTTGAACTCAAATACCTGTACTTTCTACTTCTTACATGTTGAACACAAATACCTGTACTTTCTACTTCTCTCATGTTGAACTCAAATACCTGTACTTTCTACTTCTCACATTTGAACTCAAATACCTGTACTTTCTACTTCTTACATGTTGAACTCAAATACCTGTACTTTCTACTTCTTACATGTTGAACTCAAATACCTGTACTTTCTACTTTTTACATGTTGAACTCAAATACCTGTACTTTCTACTTCTCACATGTTGAACACAAATACCTGTACTTTCTACTTCTTACATGTTGAACACAAAAACCTGTACTTTCTACTTCTTACATGTTGAACACAAATACCTGTACTTTCTACTTCTTACATGTTGAACCCAAATACCTGTACTTTCTACTTCTTACATGTTGAACACAAATACCTGTACTTTCTACTTCTCACATGTTGAACTCAAATACCTGTACTTTCTACTTCTTACATGTTGAACTCAAATACCTGTACTTTCTCCTTCTTACATGTTGAACCCAAATACCTGTACTTTCTACTTCTCACATGTTGAACCCAAATACCTGTACTTTCTACTTCTTACATGTTGAAACTCAAATACCTGTCCTTTCTACTTCTTACATGTTGAACTCAAATACCTGTACTTTCTACTTCTTACATGTTGACCCAAATACCTGTACTTTCTACTTCTCACATGTTGAACCCAAATACCTGTACTTTCTACTTCTTACATGTTGAACCCAAATACCTGTACTTAGTCTACTTCTTACATGTTGAACTCAAATACCTGTACTTTCTACTTCTCCACATGTTGAACTCAAATACCTGTACTTTCTACTTCTTACATGTTGAACTCAAATACCTGTACTTTCTACTTCTTACATGTTGAACCCAAATACCTGTACTTTCTACTTCTCACATGTTGAACCCAGATACCTGTACTTTCTACTTCTTACATGTTGAAATCAAATACCTGTACTTTCTACTTCTCACATGTTGAACTCAATAACCTGTACTTTCTACTTCTTACATGTTGAACTCAAAATACCTGTACTTTCTACTTCTTACATGTTGAACTCAAATACCTGTACTTTTCTACTTCTTACATGTTGAACTCAAATACCTGTACTTTCTACTTCTTACATGTTGAACTCAAATACCTGTACTTTCTACTTCTTACATGTTGAACTCAAATACCTGTACTTTCTACTTCTCTCATTTCCCAAACAGCTGGTTCCTTTAGTCTGAATGTGTGTTTGATGCGTGGTCATTATTCTTTAGAGTCATTGCGTGCCTATTGATCTGAACACGATCCGTGTATCCATCACTTCCTGGTCTTCTCTAAAGAAGAGGGACCAATGGAAACGTTGTCATGTTGCCGTTGTTCAGCATGGAAACATTCATTAGCTAACAATGACATTATTGTTCTATTGATATAAAGGGAGGTCAGGTACTCTTTAAAACAGCTGCTAGCTATGGGTACTTTTTACTGAAGTACACTTCAAAGCCTCTTTACTTTTACTTGAGTAAAGAAGTTTAGTCAGTACTTCTACTTTCACCAGAGTATTTCTAAACACGAGTATCTGTACTTCTACTTGAGTACAGGATGTGTGTACTTTTGCCATCTCTGTACACACCCCCCCACACACACACACACACACACACACACACACACACACACACACACACTTGTACATGTTCACTCTATGTGGACATGCAGGAACCATGATACGTACATTTGCGTTCACAACAAGCAAATGTTGGTGTTTGACAGGCGGAGAGGAATGTGTCTCAGCCAATCAGGAACCCAGCAGGAAGGAAACCAGGAAACAGTTCAATCGATGTTCCCAGACGACACTAATACGAGACACACACTACTTAAAATAACGCTGTACATTATTCAAACTATGATACATACAATGTGTTGGAGCCCTAGCCAATAGGAGCACGAATGTTCCACAGTGATGTCACTATGTTTTGGAAGTAAACAAAGGAGCATTTATTAAATATTAATATTGTGGTAAAACGTGACGATAAAGAAAGGATTTATTTGGTTTTTTTCAGGATAGGTTGCAATTTTATTAGAGATTTGGTTTAAATCGGAACATTTCTGGGAAGAAAGATGAAAATAAGTCGTTTTATTCAAAGAAAAGTAACTTTTATAACGAAAGAGTCGTTTATTTGAGAACATCTTTCAAGTTTTATCGAAAAGACGTAACTGTACTGGGAAAAGCAAGTTGTCATACACAAAACGGTGTCAAGTATTTAGGTAAAAAGGTGGATTGTTTCAAGATAAAACAATTTGACTTTCTTCGCACATTACGTGTAAAAGTGGCCCAGTGTGATGCAGTCACTCTTTAACTCTTCTTCTGTGGTGTTTTGGAGGTTAATGCTGCGGTTTGGCTTGTGCTCTGGATATTTGAATTGGCAGTCACAGCGAGCTGTTAGTGAGAGAGAGCCTGTGTTTGTGTACATGCATATTTATGTGTGTGTGTGTGTGTGTGTGTGTGTGTGTGTGTGTGTGTGTGTTCCTGAGCTCTGGGAGTCTATAAAGCCATTCAAAGGGTGATTATATGTTAGCACAAACTTTACAGAAGTGAGGTCACCTCTGTTGGTGTGTGTGTGTGTGTGTGTGTGTGTGTGTGTGTGTGTGTGTGTGTGTGTGTGTGTGTGTGTGTGTGTGTGTGTGTGTGTGTGTGTGTGTGTGTGTGTGTGTGAGTGTGTGTGTGTGTGTGCGCAACCAAATTGCCAATACCAACACAGGACTTGCCTCACACCTCCCTCCATCAATCCATCACTTCTTCACTCACCATTTTAACCTTTTGTCCCCATTTGAAGTATTTGTACTCAACTTGAGTATATTTCTTTACGACTATGGCTCACACGAAACCCATAATGAGAATATAATGCATTGTTAACTTTCCAAAATATATTATATATTATTCCCTCTGTTATGTAGTATTTGGTTTCCTTTACAGTACACGTTACGGGAAAACACAAGGCGATGTTCTGTGAGAATTATCATTGTTTTTTATGTAAGATTTCCATAAATTCACGACTAAATCCCGGATTACGACAATCAGGCTTACATTAGCAATGTATTTGAAGACATTAAGTTAATTACGTTTTCCAAATGAACTTGTGTCCGAGTTCCTTTCCATTTTTAGAAAATGACATTGAAGACGAATGTCAGGAGAAATTTGGTCATTTAATATTTCGTATGTTGACGTTTGAAGTACAATTTGCCCATAATATGTCTTTGATTTGAGAGGTTTCCACTGATAAACCCCCCAGCAGTAACTGTAGATTCGCCCTGATTTGACTGTGCTGTTTCTGTTTAGCTTGTTGGAGTTTGGGAAGTTGTAAAGCTACAGGTGATCCTTCATTTATTGAACAGTAAAAAGAGACGTACAATGTGTTTCTGCCCCGAAAGGCTTGGAGCAATCAAAATGCATCCAAAAACGTTTGGGAACTTGAGTCTATATCTTTCATATTCATATATTCTTTCATGTAAAAGATAGCGGTGGTGACGTGAAGTCATGTGACCGTGCTGTAGTTCCTTTATAGCCCAACATTAGCCACCTTTAGCTTAGCGGTGGTGACGTGAAGTCATGTGACCGTGATGTAGTTCCTTTATAGCCCAACATTAGCCTCCTTTAGCTTAGCGGTGGTGACGTGAAGTCATGTGACCGTGCTGTAGTTCCTTTGTAGCCCAACATTAGCCGCCTTTAGCTTAGCGGTGGTGACGTGAAGTCATGTGACCGTGCTGTAGTTCCTTTATAGCCCAACATTAGCCGCCTTTAGCTAGCGGTGGTGACGTGAAGTCATGTGACCGTGCTAGTAGTTCCTTTATAGCCCACATTAGCCGCCTTTAGCTTAGCGGTGGTGACGTGAAGTCATGTGACCGTGCTGTAGTTCCTTTGTAGCCAACATTAGCGTCCTTTAGCTTTAGCGGTTGGTGACGTGAAGTCATGTGACCGTGCTGTAGTTCCTTTATAGCCCAACATAGCCGCCTTTAGCTTAGCGGTGGTGACATTGAAGTCATGTGACCGTGCTGTAGTTCCTTTATAGCCCAACATTAGCCGCATTTAGCTTAGCGGTGGTGACGTGAAGTCATGTGACCGTGCTGTAGTTCCTTTATAGCCCAACATTAGCCGCCTTTAGCTTAGCGGTGGTGACGTGAAGTCATGTGACCGTGCTGTAGTTCCTTTATAGCCCAACATTAGCCGCCTTTAGCTTAGCGGTGGTGACGTGAAGTCATGTGACCGTGCTGTAGTTCCTTTATAGCCCAACATTAGCCGCCTTTAGCTTAGCGGTGGTGACGTGAAGTCATGTGACCGTGCTGTAGTTCCTTTATAGCCCAACATTAGCTGCCTTTAGCTTAGCGGTGGTGACGTGAAGTCATGTGACCGTGCTGTAGTTCCTTTATAGCACAACATTAGCCTCCTTTAGCTTAGCGGTGGTGACGTGAAGTCATGTGACCGTGCTGTAGTTGCTTTATAGCCCAACATTAGCTGCCTTTAGCTTAGCGGTGGTGACGTGAAGTCATGTGACCGTGCTGTAGTTCCTTTATAGCACAACATTAGCCTCCTTTAGCTTAGCGGTGGTGACGTGAAGTCATGTGACCATGCTGTAGTTCCTTTATAGCACAACATTAGCCTCCTTTAGCTTAGCGGTGGTGACGTGAAGTCATGTGACCGTGCTGTAGTTCCTTTATAGCCCAACATTAGCTGCCTTTAGCTTAGCGGTGGTGACGTGAAGTCATGTGACCGTGCTTGTAGTTCCTTTATAGCCCAACATTAGCCGCCTTTAGCTTAGCGGTGGTGACGTGAAGTCATGTGGACCGTGCTGTAGTTCCTTTATAGCCCAACATTAGCTGCCTTTAGCTTAGCGGTGGTGACGTGAAGTCATGTGACCGTGCTGTAGTTCCTTTATAGCCCAACATTAGCCTCCTTTAGCTTAGCGGTGGTGACGTGAAGTCATGTGACCGTGCTGTAGTTCCTTTATAGCCCAACATTAGCCTCCTTTAGCTTAACGGTGGTGACGTGAAGTCATGTGACCGTGCTGTAGTCCTTTATAGCCCAACATTAGCCTCCTTTAGCTTAGCGGTGGTGACGTGAAGTCATGTGACCGTGCTGTAGTTCCTTTATAGCACAAACATTAGCCTCCTTTAGCTTAGCGATGGTGACGTGAAGTCATGTGACCGTGCTGTAGTTCCTTTATAGCCCAACATTAGCTTTTACTTCAGAAATCATGAAGTGGTGTTACATGTGGAGATTATCTAGCTCTCACTCGGGCACCATATTGTTTTTTGACCTTATGGAGCAGTGAAAGCGACTAATGGGTCCATTTGGCTCCAACACTTGTTTTCACGTATTGTTTAATATAACTCAAACGTGTTTTGGACGTACCTTGTGGAACTTTAAATGACTCTCAACAAGTAGAAACACAAAGAGATGTTTTTGTGGAAAAACCCTTCTTCTCTTAAACAAGTAAGTAATGTTTGGGAATGTTTTGTTCCCAAACAGAATCGATCTTCACCTGCAACCCAAAAGCTAAAGTTTCAAACCACTGATGAAGTTAACCTTCAAAACAAAACCACTGTGTTATCCACCGGTCGGGAGATGACTCATAACTCTACTGCTAATCCTCATCATGTATTTACCTTATTAGAGGTAAATACATTTGCCATTTCATTAACTGGTAGCAGATTACTTTCCTCCCGATGTTAAATCTATCTTCAAAACAAAGAATGAAATGTCATTACATCAGCTGCAGATTTGGAAACAAGAATCGGGCCATTAAAAAAATCTAACTTTCATTGTGACCTGAGAGCTTTAGGTCGGCACAGCGGTGACCTTTGAGCCAACATCTCACATGTTACTAATGACAATGCTAACATGCTAACGATTAGCATGGTCACTGTCTAAAGGCTGTTACACACCTAAAGGCTGTTACACACCTAAAGGCTGTTACACACCTAAAGGCTGTTACACACCTAAAGGCTGTTACACACCGAACCGATCTTCGCCGTCGATAGATGTCGGGCCGTCGATGAGCGTCGTGTCGCCCTACTCAGATCGGTGTGTACCGCACCGTTGTGTCTGTTCGGCCGTGCCGACACCTTCCGCCGCCGGTTCGACTTGTTGAATCAGGAGGCAGTCGGCTAAAGGTCGTCGGCCAAAGAAATCACTCTGATTGGCTGTTCAGCTTAGCGAATCAGTGCATGAGAAGCGAAACGGAAGTGAGAGACGTAACAAACTATTAAGAAGGCAAATGTGAGATTTCCTTTAACTCCAGCTCTCGACTCGGTTCAGGATTCAGCCCCGTGAGCTTCTTCTTCTTCTCTCTGTTATCACGCAGTCTGTTCTTCTTCTCTCGGTGTATCACGCAGTCTGTTCTTCTTCTCTCTGTGTATCACGCAGTCTGTTCTTCTTCTCTCTGTGTATCACGCAGTCTGTTCTTCTTCTCTCGGTGTATCACGCAGTCTGTTCTTCTTCTCTCGGTGTATCACGCAGTCTGTTCTTCTTCTCTCGGTGTATCACGCAGTCTGTTCTTCTTCTCTCGGTTGTATCACGCAGTCTGTTCTTCTTCTCTCTGTTATCACGCAGTCTCTTCTTCTTCTCTCTGTGTATCACGCAGTCGTATCTTTCGTATCACGCAGTCTGTTCTTCTCTCTGTGTATCACGCAGTCTGTTCTTCTTCTCTCTGTGTATCACGCAGTCTGTTCTTCTTCTCTCTGTGTATCACGCAGTCTGTTCTTCTTCTCTCTGTGTATCACGCAGTCTGTTCTTCTCTCTCTGTGTATCACGCAGTCTGTTCTTCTTCTCTCGGTGTATCACGCAGTCTGTTCTTCTTCTCTCTGTGTATAACACAGTCTGTCTTCTTCTCCTGGTATCACGCAGTCTGTTCTTCTTCTCTCTGTGTATCACGCAGTCTGTTCTTCTTCTCTCGGTGTATCACACAGTCTGTTCTTCTTCTCTCTGTGTATCACGCAGTCTGTTCTTCTTCTCTCTGTGTATCACGCAGTCTGTTCTTCTTCTCTCTGTGTATCACGCAGTCTGTTCTTCTTCTCTCGGTGTATCACGCAGTCTGTTCTTCTTCTCTCTGTGTATCACGCAGTCTGTTCTTCTTCTCTCTGTGGTATCACGCAAGTCTGTTCGTCTTCTCTCTGTGTATCACGCAGTCTGTTCTCTTCTCTCGGTATCACGCAGTCTGTTTCTCTTCTCTCGGTGTATCACGCAGTCTCTTCTTCTCTCGGGGTATCACGGCAAGGCTGTTCTTCTTCTCTCGGTGTATCACGCAGGTCTGTTCTTCTTATCTCTGTGTATCACGCAGTCTGTTCTTCTTCTCTCTGTGTATCACGCAGTCTGTCTGTTCTTCTCTCGGTGTATCACGCAGTCTGTTCTTCTGATCTCTTGTGTATCACGCACAGTCTGTTCTTCTTCTCTCTGTGTATTTACGCAGTTTTTTTAGTGTCTGTCTTCTTCTCTCGGTGTGTATTCACGCAGTCTCGTTCTTCTTCTCTCGGTGTATCAACGCAGTTCTGTTCTTCTTCTCTCTGTGTATCACGGCAGTTGTTCTCTCATTCTCTCTGTGTATCACGCAGTCTTGTTCTTCTTTCTCTCTGTGTATCCCAGCAGTCTGTTCTTTCTTTCTTTCGGTGTATCACGCAGTCTGTTCTTCTTCTATCGGTATGTATTCACACAGTCTGTTCTTCTTCTCTCGGTGTATCACGCAGTCTGTTCTTCTTCTCTCGGTGTATCACGCAATCTGTCTTCCGGTTGTTGCCTCTTTTGAATGACGAATACACACTACCGCCGCCTGCTGGTAAGGAGAGTTATTGCCACTCACGCATGCGCAGTGCGTACGTGCTACTTGGCCTTCGGCTGAAGTCTTTGCGGTGTGTTCCAGTGCGACACATGGCCAAGACGCAGGAGACGTGAGGCGACGTTCCGCCGGGACGTGTTCTTTGGTGTGTAAGAGGTTTTAGCGACATTTGCTAATTAGCATTACACTTAAACAAAGTCTGAGGCTGATGGGAAATGATGCTCGTGATGCAGGTAGTCATAGATCAAATACTTTTACTCAAGATCTGAGAACTTCAACTTTTACTCAAATACAAGATCAAAATAAAAGTCCGACCTGATGATGGCGCTAGATTAAAAAAACACATTCAGAAAACCATTGACCTTCATCCATAGAGCCAATTAACCATGTTCTGTTGTTGCCACAGAACACATGGAGTGATTGTTGGAAATGTCATTGGATATAACAAAAAACATTTGACCTTTTCTCAAACGTTTTCTCGCCATGCGCCATGTTTTCATTGTAAACTAAAGCATACACGTTTATCATAGCAAGCCCTCATTAGCATCCGGGTTGTCGGGGTGACCGTGACAAAACACACGTCCGCTGGTTCGTCAAGTGAAACTGACGTTTTCCATTTGTTTGGTTTCCTCCGAAGGTCATCGCAGATTTTCTTTTCTTTCGTCATTGGAAGTGAGTTGGCCAGATTTGACACACTGGCGCCCTCCGAGGCCTTTGTTGCTGAGCCTCGAACTACAGATGCTTTTAGTTCCCATGGGTCTCTACCACTACCACACACACACACACACACACACACACACACACACACACACACACACACCACACACACACCCACACACACACACACAGCAGAAGTTGTGGTAAATGCTGTGTGTGTGTGTGTGTGTGTGTGTGTGTGTGTGTGTGCGTGCGTGTGTGCGTGTGTGTGTGTGTGTGTGTTAGTTTTGGATGTTTTCCCTTTGTGGCTATAATCAGGGGCGTCTTTGACATGTCACAGTTTCTCCACCTAGGCATGACCTGCCCTCAGCCAGGAAACACTGAACAAACTCACTGTGCCCTAATGTGTGTGTGTGTGTGTGTGTGTGTGTGTGTGTGTGTGTGTGTGAAATTGTTCCAAAGAAGTATATATGCATTGGAGTTTCACTTTGAATGCGCATTTTTAATAGCCGTTATTCAGCATTTTAAGCAGGTATTGTAAGAATAACAGCGTGTGTATATATAGGGTCCTTTAGGATGGATCAAAGTTTCAGAAAGATTTCAAGTTTTAATATTTATCAGACTGTATCAAGCTGTTTTCAACATCAGGTTACATTTAAGAATATAATTGGACCAAAATGTTTCAAATTGTTTATCAAGAAACCTTTAGTGACTTCTTATCCAATAAATGGTAATGGGTCAGAAAAGCATTAGAGTCACATGTAACATTTTTTATTTTTTAGATCTAACCAAACACTGTTTGTTCTTGGTTAAAGTTAAAATGTAGATAAAACAAATCAAAGTCAAACCTGGGAAAAACTCAGAATTCTCAGAATAAATCAGTAATCTGATTAAAATGTGAAATCTGAGAATACATTTCGGAAAGTCAAAATCCGGAGAAAAAAATCTAACATGAGAAAAAAAAATCCGAACGCTCAGAAAACTGTCATTCCTGAAGAAAATCAAATAGGAGTCCCTAGGGAGGTGTTCCAGGCACGTCCAGCTGGGAAGGGACCAAGGGGTAGACCTAGGACCAGGTGGAGGGATTATATCTCTTCTCTGGCCTGGGAGCGCCTTGGGACCCCCCAGTCAGAGCTGGTTGATGTGGGGAAAGGAAGTTTGGGGCTCTCTGCTGGAATTGATACCCCCGAGACCCGACCACGGATAAGCGGAAGAAGGTGGATGGATGGAACTTGGAATTCTGAGAAAAAAAGTTGGAATTCTGAGAAAGAATTGATAAATTATAAAATGTGGAGAAAACTGTCAAAATTCTGAGAAAATGTTAATATTCTGTCAGATATCGGTAAAAAAAAAAATCTAACCTGAAAGAAAACGTGTAATTCTAAGATAAAAATCAAACGTCAAATCTGAGAAAATAAACCGAACCTAGATAAAAAGCCTGAATTCAAATAAATAGTCAAACCTAAATAGTTCGGAGCAGGGATGACGTATTTACCCGGAAGTAAGCTGCCGGTTCCCTCGACAAAAATCAATGGGATTTCTCCAGAGGATTTTGGAAAATAGCTGAAATAAGACGAACGAACCTGTTTGATGAATGCACGTTTTGTTCAGCCGGATCATCTCCACATGTCTACTTTTATAATGTTCATAAATCTAATGTCCTGAAGCTAAATGCTAACGTGATGCTACAAAGGAACTACAGGCGAGTCCAGCAGCACGACTTCAACGTCACGCCAACTTCAGATCCAGATTCAAACACTCAGACTCTAGATGGAACGAGTTGAAGCGTTTGTTTGAACACTCTGCAGGAGGCAGGGACTTGCTTTCAAGCAGAACAGAAACTAACTTAGAGGAGTGTTCACGTGTTCGGCGTAATGACGTACAACGACCTCCACGACTTCTGTAGTCCCGTTCAGCCACTTGGTAACAACCAGCGTTTCTCAGACACGCCCACTCTTCAGGAATCACAGTGGGGTCACTGCTGATGATTTAATGTCCTAGAACCAAACGTGACCCGTCTCTTCAATGCGTCTCAACCTCAGACCTTAGTTCAGATAGCTTCCTAAATGCTATGGAGAGATCCCATTGGCTCTGAGACGAGGGAACAGGAAGTGGATATAGTCTCTTTACAATGATTTGGCAATATAGTCCTTGAACCCTTATTTTGAATCTTTAATACACATCATTAAAACAATCGACGACACTTATCATAACAGGGTGTTGCATTGCATTTCCAAACATATCAGAACATCAAAATCACCAACACTTAATATTTTCATTTGACATTTTTACTGTATTTATGTTTCAACAACTTCATGGAGCTCTGACAACAAAAGCAAATCTCTTTACCCGAACACTCTGAGTAGAAGTCGTCGTATTTTTAGAAATAGCAGTTTCCATTTGACTGTAATCAACAGCTGGCATTGTTTCTCACACATATGAAATGTTACAGCAAACATGAGGCCAAGACAAATATATTCAAATGTATAAAATAGCAAACAAGGGGAGGATACAATCTGATGCCTTTCTTAAGAGGTGAGAGCGTGTGGTGTTGGGAAGACTTGTGTGTTTGTGATATCATTATAATAACCTTTATAATTAACCGGCGCATTTTCATTACTTTCACAGATTCATCACGAAAACGTTCAATAAACATCTCGTTTCTCTGCATGTCAAGTCACACACACACACACACACACACACACACACACACACACACACACACACACACACACACACACAGCTGTGGGTTAGATCATCAGTTTGTACAGCAGGCTGGTACCCGGTCCTGCGTCAGGAGGTGTTAGTGGTAACATTAGCCGGGGGGTGGGAGGAAGAGCCAGGCACAGGGAGAGGAGGACGATGGAGAGTGTGTGTGTGTGTGTGTGTGTGTGTGTGTGTGTGTGTGTGTGTTAGCATAACCTAAGACTTAGACGTGTCATTACTGTTGTTGCTTTAACATTTAAACACTCAGGAAATCAGGCGATCTTAGCAGGGGTCTGTCGTCACATTCCCGTCCTCTCCTCTCGATATTCAACGTCTTCTTTGTTGAAAAGAAGCAAGAAAGTCAAATTTATTTATAAAGCGCTTTTCCCAGACACAGTCACAGAAGTGCTCAAGTGCTTGACAAAGCATTACAACATCATACGAACCATAAAAGATTAAATGACATCACAAGCCACGTGTTAAGAAGTGCTAAAAACACGATACACAATAAAAACATGGAATAGATTGAGAAAAGCACACCAGATAACCAAGTCCTTAGATCCTTTACTCGAGTAACACTGATTATACCACATTGTAGAAATATGGAGTTGCAGAGAGCTGTGCTAGAAGTAGACATTATTTCAACTTTGACCTCAATTTGCAGCTGATATCTCAACAAGCAACCAATCAGAGCACAGCTGTATGAACCAGGGGATGTAACTGCAAAAAACGAGACGATGAGATTTTCTCATAGACTTCTATATAATCTGAAGTAATAAAGAGAGAGAGAAGCAGGAACATTTCCTCATAGACTTCTCTACAATCTGAGGTAATAAAGAGAGAGAGAAGTAGGAACATTTTCTCATAGACTTCTATATAATCTGAGGTAATAAAGAGAGAGAGAGAGAAGTAGGAACATTTCCTCATAGACTTCTCTACATTCTGAGGTAATAAAGAGAGAGAGAAGCAGGAACATTTCCTCTTAGACTTCTCTACATTCTGAGGTAATAAGAGAGAGAGAGAGAAGTAGGAACATTTCCTCATAGACTTCTCTACATTCTGAGGTAATAAAGAGAGAGAGAAGCAGGAACATTTCCTCTTAGACTTCTCTACATTCTGAGGTAATAAAGAGAGAGAGAGAAGTAGGAACATTTCCTCATAGACTTCTATACAATCTGAGGTAATAAAGAGAGAGAAGTAGGAACATTTCCTCATAGACTTCTATACATCTGAGGTAATAAAGAGAGAGAGAAGTAGGAACATTTCCTCATAGACTTCTATACAATCTGAGGTAATAAAGAGAGAGAGAAGTAGGAACATTTCCTCATAGACTTCTATACAATCTGAGGTAATAAAGAGAGAGAGAAGTAGGAACATTTCCTCATAGACTTCTATACAATCTGAGGTAATAAAGAGAGAGAGAAGTAGGAACATTTCCTCATAGACTTCTCTACATTCTGAGGTAATAAAGAGAGAAGTAGGAACATTTCCTCATAGACTTCTCTACATTCTGAGGTAATAAAGAGAGAGAGAAGTAGGAACATTTCCTCATAGACTTCTCTACAATCTGAGGTAATAAAGAGAGAGAGAAGTAGGAACATTTCCTCATAGACTTCTCTACATTCTGAGGTAATAAAGAGAGAGAGAAGTAGGAACATTTCCTCATAGACTTCTCTACATTCTGAGGTAATAAAGAGAGAGAGAGAAGTAGGAACATTTTCTCATAGACTTCTATATAATCTGAAGTAATAAAGAGAGAGAGAAGCAGGAACATTTCCTCATAGACTTCTATATAATCTGAGGTAATAAAGAGAGAGAGAGAGAAGTAGGAACATTTCCTCATAGACTTCTATATAATCTGAGGTAATAAAGAGAGAGAGAAGTAGGAACATTTCCTCATAGACTTCTATATAATCTGAGGTAATAGAGAGAGAGAGAGAAGTAGGAACATTTCCTCATAGACTTCTATATAATCTGAGGTAATAAAGAGAGAGAGAGAAGTAGGAACATTTCCTCATAGACTTCTCTACAATCTGAGGTAATAAAGAGAGAAGTAGGAACATTTCCTCATAGACTTCTCTCCAATCTGAGGTAATAGAGAGAGAAGCAGGAACATTTCCTCATAGACTTCTCTACAATCTGAGGTAATAGAGAGAGAGAGAAGTAGGAACATTTCCTCATAGACTTCTCTCCAATCTGAGGTAATAGAGAGAGAAGCAGGAACATTTCCTCATAGACTTCTCTACAATCTGAGGTAATAGAGAGAGAGAGAAGCAGGAACATTTCCTCATAGACTTCTCTCCAATCTGAGGTAATAGAGAGAGAAGCAGGAACATTTCCTCATAGACTTCTATATAATCTGAGGTAATAAAGAGAGAGAGAGAAGTAGGAACATTTCCTCATAGACTTCTATATAATCTGAGGTAATAGAGAGAGAGAGAGAAGTAGGAACATTTCCTCATAGACTTCTATATAATCTGAGGTAATAAAGAGAGAGAGAAGTAGGAACATTTCCTCATAGACTTCTATATAATCTGAGGTAATAGAGAGAGAGAGAGAAGTAGGAACATTTCCTCATAGACTTCTATATAATCTGAGGTAATAAAGAGAGAGAGAGAAGTAGGAACATTTCCTCATAGACTTCTCTACAATCTGAGGTAATAAAGAGAGAAGTAGGAACATTTCCTCATAGACTTCTCTCCAATCTGAGGTAATAGAGAGAGAGAGAAGTAGGAACATTTCCTCATAGACTTCTCTCCAATCTGAGGTAATAAAGAGAGAAGTAGGAACATTTCCTCATAGACTTCTCTCCAATCTGAGGTAATAAAGAGAGAGAGAAGCAGGAACATTTCCTCATAGACTTCTCTACAATCTGAGGTAATAAAGAGAGAGAGAAGTAGGAACATTTCCTCATAGACTTCTCTACAATCTGAGGTAATAGAGGGAGAAGTAGGAACATTTCCTCATAGACTTCTATACAATCTGAGGTAATAAAGAGAGAGAGAAGTAGGAACATTTCCTAATAGACTTCTATACAATCTGAGGTAATAAAGAGAGAGAGAGAAGTAGGAACATTCCTCATAGACTTCTATACAATCTGAGGTAATAAAGAGAGAGAGAAGTAGGAACATTTCCTAATAGACTTCTATACAATCTGAGGTAATAAAGAGAGAGAGAGAAGTAGGAACATTTCCTCATAGACGTCTCTACAATCTGAGGTAATAGAGAGAGAATTAGGAACATTTCCTCATAGACTTCTCTACAATCTGAGGTAATAGAGAGAGAAGTAGGAACATTTCCTCATAGACTTCTATACAATCTGAGGTAATAGAGAGAGAAGCAGGAACATTTCCTCATAGACTTCTCTACAATCTGAGGTAATAAAGAGAGAGAGAAGTAGGAACATTTCCTCATAGACTTCTCTACAATCTGAGGTAATAGAGGGAGAAGTAGGAACATTTCCTCATAGACTTCTCTACAATCTGAGGTAATAGAGAGAGAAGTAGGAACATTTCCTCATAGAGTTCTCTACAATCTGAGGTAATAGAGGGAGAAATAGGAACATTTCCACATAGACTTCTATACAATCTGAGGTAATAGAGAGAGAAGTAGGAACGTTTCCTCATAGACTTCTCTACAATCTGAGGTAATAGAGAGAGAAGTAGGAACATTTCCTCATAGACTTCTCTACATTCTGAGGTAATAAAGAGAGAGAGAGAAGTAGGAACATTTCCTCATAGACTTCTCTACAATCTGAGGTAATAGAGAGAGAAGTAGGAACATTTCCTCATAGACTTCTCTACATTCTGAGGTAATAAAGAGAGAGAGAGAAGTAGGAACATTTCCTCATAGACTTCTCTACAATCTGAGGTAATAAATCAAGAGAGAAGTAGGAACATTTCCTCATAGACTTCTATACAATCTGAGGTAATAGAGAGAGAAGTAGGAACATTTCCTCATAGACTTCTATACAATCTGAGGTAATAGAGAGAGAAGTAGGAACATTTCCTCATAGACTTCTATACAATCTGAGGTAATAGAGAGAGAAGTAGGAACATTACCTCATAGACTTCTCTACAATCTGAGGTAATACATCAAGCCAGAAGTATGAATATTTTCTCATAGACTTCTATACAATCTGTCTTCATGCCTCCTGCTGGATATTAGAGAGATTGCTGAAACTTCCCAGCGGCTTTAGCTTTTAAAAGCGGAGTGTCTTGACCCCCACGGTTCAGCTCAGCGTCCAATGACCCGTCACGACCCCCATCTGTCAACATTTATGAACTTTTGAATCTAATCTGGAGCACTTTTATTTGTGTTCAAGATCACCTTACCATACGAGCAGCATGTGGTAAGTAAAGTAAATTACCTCTGAATCTAATCTGGAGCTGCCATCATCTGTTACAGGTCCATTTAACGGCTCCTGTGCTAACAACATTTCTTCTTAATGACTCCTTCAAACCAGAGGCCATGTGAAAACACACACACGCAAACACACACAAACACACACTTTACTACGTGTCTTTGAGGAGAGGCAGGGCCATCACTCACATCTTGCTTTTCGCGTGAGTGTGTGTGCATCACTGAGTATAAATACATCCTTAACCTTTATTTTCTTTGCTTCTTTGCACTTTCTCTCCCATTGAAAGTGGGCTAACACACACACACACACACACACACACACACACACACACACACACACACACCCCAGTGTAGAATAGTGGGCAGGATGGCGGGGTGGCAGCCATTATTTATGTCTGCTTTCTTTAGCGAGGTTTCTCACAGGAACAGGAGCCGAACAGGAATCCTACGCTTCCTCTGAGTCTGCCATTTATCACTCTTTATTAATACACACACACACACACATACACACACACACACACACACACACACACACACACACACACACACACACACACACACACATTCACAGAGCATAGACACAGTTACAGACCAGACATTACACATAAACAAATATCCATTCACAGATAAAATAGACGCACTAATGCATGTCGGGTATGGATGAAAGATTCCATGTGAGTTACTCGTCAAACCAGATTTTTAAGAAATCAATAGCTTTTAATTGCTCAAATTGCAGCTTGCATTTTCTTTTTTACATTACATTGCATTTAGCTGACGCTTTTATCCAAAGCGACTTACAGTAAGTACATTCGACCAGGAAGACACAACCCTGAAGAAAACAGAATCATAAAGTACATCAGGTTTCATAGAGCCAAACACTTCAAGTGCTACTCAGCTGGCTTTAGAGGAGCCAGTCCTTTGTTAGTATATAAGTGCTTTGTTAGTAATTCTATGGCTGGAAGTGGAGTCGAAAGAGATGAGTTTTCAGTCTGGAAGGTGTGTAAGCTTTCTGCTGTCCTGATGTCAATGGGGAGCTCATTCCACCATCTTGGAGCCAGGATAGCAAACCCACGTGTTTTCTGCTGATGGGAACTTGGGTCCCCCTCGCAGCGAGGGTGCAGCGAGTCGTTTGGCTGATGCAGAGCGGAGTGCACGTGCTGGGGTGTACGGTTTAACCATGTCCTGGATGTAGGAAGGGCCAGATCCATTCGCAGCATGGTACGCAAGTACCAGTGTCTTGAAGTGGATTCTAGCAGTTACCGGGAGCCAGTGGAGGGAGCGGAGGAGCGGAGTGGGGGGGGGA
>CADEHL010000089.1:30000-68555 GCA_902827135.1 Harpagifer antarcticus
CTTTTACTGTAACAGAGTATTCCTACACTCTGGTACTTCTACTTTTACTCAAGAACAAGATCTGAGTACTTCTACTTTTACTCAAGAACAAGATCTGAGTACTTCTACTTTTACTCAAGCACAAGATCTGAGTACTTCTACTTTTACTCAAGCATAAGATCTGAGTACTTCTACTTTTACTCAAGTACAAGATCTGAGTACTTCTACTTTTACTCAAGAACAAGATCTGAGTACTTCTACTTTTACTCAAGAACAAGATCTGAGTACTTCTACTTTTACTCAAGCACAAGATCTGAGTACTTCTACTTTTACTCAAGAACAAGACCTGAGTACTTCTACTTTTACTCAAGCATAAGATCTGAGTACTTCTACTTTTACTCAAGCATAAGATCTGAGTACTTCTACTTTTACTCAAGTACAAAATCTGAGTACTTCTACTTTTACTCAAGTACAAGATCTGAGTACTTCTACTTTTACTCAAGAACAAGATCTGAGTACTTCTACTTTTACTCAAGAACAAGATCTGAGTACTTCTACTTTACTCAAGCACAAGATCTGAGTACTTCTACTTTTACTCAAGTACAAGACCTGAGTACTTCTACGTTTACTAAGTACAAAATCTGAGTACTTCTACTTTTACTCAAGAACAAGATCTGAGTACTTCTACTTTTACTCAAGAACAAGACCTGAGTACTTCTACTTTTACTCAAGTACAAGATCTGAGTACTTCTACTTTTACTCAAGTACAAGATCTGAGTACTTCTACTTTTACTCAAGTACAAGACCTGAGTACTTCTACGTTTACTAAGTACAAAATCTGAATACTTCTACTTTTACTCAAGTACAAGATCTGAGTACTTCTACTTTTACTCAAGTACAAGACCTGAGTACTTCTACGTTTACTAAGTACAAAATCTGAGTACTTCTACTTTTACTCAAGTACAAGATCTGAGTACTTCTACTTTTACTCAAGAACAAGATCTGAGTACTTCTACTTTTACTCAAGAACAAGACCTGAGTACTTCTACTTTTACTCAAGAACAAGATCTGAGTACTTCTACTTTTACTCAAGTACAAGATCTGAGTACTTCTACTTTTACTCAAGAACAAGATCTGAGTACTTCTACTTTTACTCAAGTACAAGACCTGAGTACTTCTACTTTTACTAAGTACAACATCTGAGTACTTCTACTTTTACTCAAGTACAAGATCTGAGTACTTCTACTTTTACTCAAGAACAAGATCTGAGTACTTCTACTTTTACTCAAGCACAAGATCTGAGTACTTCTACTTTTACTCAAGTACAAGACCTGAGTACTTCTACGTTTACTAAGTACAAAATCTGAGTACTTCTACTTTTACTCAAGTACAAGACCTGAGTACTTCTACTTTTACTAAGTACAAAATCTGAGTACTTCTACTTTTACTCAAGTACAAGATCTGAGTACTTCTACTTTTACTCAAGAACAAGATCTGAGTACTTCTACTTTTACTCAAGCACAAGATCTGAGTACTTCTACTTTTACTCAAGTACAAGACCTGAGTACTTCTACGTTTACTAAGTACAAAATCTGAGTACTTCTACTTTTACTCAAGAACAAGATCTGAGTACTTCTACTTTTACTCAAGAACAAGACCTGAGTACTTCTACTTTTACTCAAGCATAAGATCTGAGTACTTCTACTTTTACTCAAGCATAAGATCTGAGTACTTCTACTTTTACTCAAGTACAAAATCTGAGTACTTCTACTTTTACTCAAGTACAAGATCTGAGTACTTCTACTTTTACTCAAGAACAAGATCTGAGTACTTCTACTTTTACTCAAGAACAAGATCTGAGTACTTCTACTTTTACTCAAGCACAAGATCTGAGTACTTCTACTTTTACTCAAGTACAAGACCTGAGTACTTCTACGTTTACTAAGTACAAAATCTGAGTACTTCTACTTTTACTCAAGAACAAGATCTGAGTACTTCTACTTTTACTCAAGAACAAGACCTGAGTACTTCTACTTTTACTCAAGTACAAGATCTGAGTACTTCTACTTTTACTCAAGTACAAGATCTGAGTACTTCTACTTTTACTCAAGTACAAGACCTGAGTACTTCTACGTTTACTAAGTACAAAATCTGAGTACTTCTACTTTTACTCAAGTACAAGATCTGAGTACTTCTACTTTTACTCAAGTACAAGACCTGAGTACTTCTACGTTTACTAAGTACAAAATCTGAGTACTTCTACTTTTACTCAAGTACAAGATCTGAGTACTTCTACTTTTACTCAAGAACAAGATCTGAGTACTTCTACTTTTACTCAAGAACAAGACCTGAGTACTTCTACTTTTACTCAAGAACAAGATCTGAGTACTTCTACTTTTACTCAAGTACAAGATCTGAGTACTTCTACTTTTACTCAAGAACAAGATCTGAGTACTTCTACTTTTACTCAAGTACAAGACCTGAGTACTTCTACTTTTACTAAGTACAACATCTGAGTACTTCTACTTTTACTCAAGTACAAGATCTGAGTACTTCTACTTTTACTCAAGAACAAGATCTGAGTACTTCTACTTTTACTCAAGCACAAGATCTGAGTACTTCTACTTTTACTCAAGTACAAGACCTGAGTACTTCTACTTTTACTAAGTACAAAATCTGAGTACTTCTACTTTTACTCAAGTACAAGACCTGAGTACTTCTACTTTTACTAAGTACAAAATCTGAGTACTTCTACTTTTACTCAAGTACAAGATCTGAGTACTTCTACTTTTACTCAAGAACAAGATCTGAGTACTTCTACTTTTACTCAAGCACAACATCTGAGTACTTCTACTTTTACTCAAGAACAAGATCTGAGTACTTCTACTTTTACTCAAGTACAAGACCTGAGTACTTCTACTTTTACTAAGTACAAGATCTGAGTACTTCTACTTTTACTCAAAAACAAGATCTGAGTACTTCTACTTTTACTAAGTACAAAATCTGAGTACTTTACCGTGTGTTCTTCTTCTCTCTTGTTTTTTGTTTTCAGGAATTCTGTTCGGTCCGAGCTCTAGCATCCTGGAGAGTGTCCTCTCCCTGTTTAACATCATGTCGCACCCTGCACAGCACCCCACAGGTAACACACACACACACACACACACACACACACACACACACACACACAGAGCACCCCACACACACACACACACACACAGAGCACCCCACAAGTAACACAGATACACACACACACACACACACACAGAGCACCCCACAAGTAACACACACACACACACACACAGAGCACCCCACAAGTAACACACACACACACACACACACACACACACACACACACACACAGATACAACCACACCACGACACACACACACACACACAGATACACACACACGCACACACACGGCACCCGACCGGTAGCACACAGACATATTTATTTAAGGTGTTGAAGTCACAACGTTTTTGAAAAATGTATTTAACAACTGATTCAACAAAAACAACCTGCAAACATAAAAACTAACTGAGGGAATTAAAGACAAAGAAATAAATAATAAATCAATTTATAATAATAAACAGTTATTCGTTGAGGTCCTTTATCTTGATAACACATCTTCAGAAATCCCTTGATTAAATATGTTTGGTGTGAATTTTACAACGCAGTGGTGGTTTGGGATAAACCCTCTAACATGTGGCCCTGACCACGGCTTCAATGGAGCGCTGTTAGTTACGGCCGACATCATCGTCTCACGGGACAGACACTGGACAGACACTGGACAGACACTGGGCAGACACTGGGCAGACACTGGGCAGACACTGGACAGACACTGGGCAGACACTGGGCAGACACTGGACAGACACTGGACAGACACTGGGCAGACACGGGACAGACACTGGGCAGACACGGGACAGACACGGGACAGACACTGGACAGACACTGGGCAGACACGGGACAGACACTGGGCAGACACTGGGCAGACACTGGGACAGACACTGGGACAGACACTGGGACAGACACTGGACAGACACGGGACAGACACGGGACAGACACTGGGCAGACACTGGGACAGACACTGGGACAGACACTGGACAGACACTGGACAGACACGGGACAGACACGGGACAGACACGGGACAGACACTGGGCAGACACTGGGACAGACACTGGGCAGACACTGGGACAGACACTGGGACAGACACTGGGACAGACACTGGGCAGACACTGGGCAGACACTGGGACAGACACTGGGCAGACACTGGGCAGACACTGGACAGACACGGGACAGACACTGGGCAGACACTGGGACAGACACTGGGACAGACACTGGGACAGACACGGGACAGACACGGGACAGACACGGGGCAGACACTGGGACAGACACTGGACAGACACTGGACAGACACTGGACAGACACTGGACAGACACGGGACAGACACGGGACAGACACTGGGCAGACACTGGGACAGACACTGGGACAGACACTGGGACGACACTGGGACAGACACTGGGACAGACACTGGACAGACACGGGACAGACACGGGACAGACACTGGGCAGACACTGGGGCAGACACTGGGACAGACACTGGGACAGACACTGGACAGACACTGGACAGACACTGGACAGACACTGGGACAGACACTGGGACAGACACTGGACAGACACTGGGACAGACACGGGACAGACACTGGGCAGACACTGGGACAGACACTGGACAGACACTGGGACAGACACGGGACAGACACGGGACAGACACTGGGCAGACACTGGGACAGACACTGGGACAGACACTGGGACGACACTGGGACAGACACTGGACAGACACTGGGACAGACACTGGACAGACACGGGACAGACACGGGACAGACACTGGGCAGACACTGGGGCAGACACTGGGACAGACACTGGGACAGACACTGGGACAGACACTGGACAGACACTGGACAGACACTGGACAGACACTGGACAGACACTGGGACAGACACTGGACAGACACTGGGACAGACACTGGGACAGACACTGGACAGACACTGGAACAGACACTGGACAGACACTGGGACAGACACTGGGACAGACACTGGACAGACACTGGACAGACACTGGGACAGACACTGGGACAGACACTGGACAGACACTGGACAGACACGGGACAGACACTGGGCAGACACTGGGACAGACACTGGACAGACACGGGACAGACACGGGACAGACACTGGACAGACACTGGGACAGACACTGGGACAGACACTGGACAGACACTGGACAGACACTGGGACAGACACTGGACAGACACTGGACAGACACGGGACAGACACGGGACAGACACTGGGCAGACACTGGGACAGACACTGGACAGACACGGGACAGACACGGGACAGACACGGGACAGACACTGGACAGACACTGGGACAGACACTGGACAGACACGGGACAGACACTGGGACAGACACTGGACAGACACTGGGTCATCTGTCAGCCGTGATATTTCAGTGTGATTCCTGATGAAGGTTAACGCGGGTCAGGAAGTGCTGACAACACGCAGCTCAGAGAAGGTCAAGGTGTTCAAACAGCTGCACCTAAAGGCCACGCTGTGTGTGTGTGTGTGTGTGTGTGTGTGTGTGATAGGTAACACACAGAGATATACACACACAGAGGACACACACACACACAGATGTTACCTGTAGGTTACCTCTGTGTGTGTGTGTTACCTCTGTGTGTATATCTCTGTGTGTTACCTATGTGTCACACACACACACACAGGTAACGCACACACAGACATATACACACACAGAGGTAACACACACACACAGGTAACACACAGACATATACACACACAGAGGTAACACACACACAGGTAACACACAGAGGTAACACACACACAGGTAACACACAGAGATATACACACAGAGGTAACACACACACACACACACACACGGAGATATACACACACACACAGAGATATACACACACACAGAGATATACACACACACAGAGATATACACACACACACAGAGATATACACACAGAGGTAACACACACACACACAGAGATATACACACACACAGAGATATACACACACACAGAGATATACACACACACACAGAGGTAACACACATGCTTAGTGGAGCATGCGCGTGAGCTGCGAGCACCAGAGACTCGCAGCGGCAACACTGAGGCTCCGTGGTAAACTGTGGTGACGTGAGGAGCCGTTTGGGAGCCGGCGCTTTAAGAGAGCCGAGCCAAATGATCCGGCTCACTGACGTAAACAGACCGTATCTATAAGGGACGGCTCAAGTCCTCGGGGGGGCCGCCCTCTCAGCCCCGGGCTGGCGGAAACACTGGCTGTCACTCAACACAGTAAATGGAGCATTAGCTTTAGCCAACATGCTAATTTCCAGCTGATAATAGACACCTTTTTTAAATCGAAATACAGCATCAGTTATAAAGAAAGGGTGAAAGACACGTAGATAAAAGAGAACAAGATGACATTAAATACGGTTTATTACGGTGATAACTATTTAGATAAAAAGATGACAAACAGATGGATGTTCTTCAGAGTTCAGGTGTTTAACAGTCTCATAGCGCGGTGCAGGAACGACTCCTAAAACCAGGAAGTGAGTCAGCATCCACTTCCTGTTCCCTCGTCTCAGAGCCAATGGGATCTCTCCATAGGGTTTAGGAAACTATCTGAACTAAGGTCTGAGGTTGAGACACACTGAAGAGACGGATCACGTTCTGTTCTACATTAAATCATCAGCAGTGACCCCACTGTGATTCCTGAAGAGTGGGCGTGTCTGAGAAACGATGGTTGATACCAAGTGGCTGAATAGGACTACAGAAGTCGTGGAGGTCGTTGTACGTCATGACGCCGAACACGTGAACACTCCTCTGAGTTAGTTTCTGTTCTGCTTGAAAGCAAGTCCCTGCCTCCTGCAGAGTGTTCAGACAAACGCTTCAACTCGTTCCATCTAGAGTCTGAGTGTTTGAATCTGGATCTGAAGTCGGCGTGACGTTGAAGTCGTGCTGCTGGACTCGCCTGTAGCTCCTTTATGGCATCACGTTAGCATTTAGCTTCTGGCCATTAGATTTATGATTAGAAAAAGTAGGGCAGACATGTGGAGATGATCCGGCTGAACAGGTTAGTTTTCCACAGACCTTATTTTTTACAATATTCCAAAATCCTGTGGAGACATCCCGTTGCTTTCAGTCGAGGGAACCGGCAGCTTCCTGCAGGGTGAACACGTCCTCCCTGCTCCGCTCTATGGCCTGTGGCTCTATGGCCTGTGGCTCTATGGCCTGTGGGTCTATGGCCTGTGGCTCTATGGCCTGTGGCTCTATGGCCTGTGGCTCTATGGCCTGTGGCTCTATGGCCTGTGGCTCTATGGCCTGTGGCTCTATGGCCTGTGGCTCTATGGCCTGTGGGTCTATGGCCTGTGGCTCTATGGCCTGTGGGTCTATGGCCTGTGGCTCTATGGCCTGTGGCTCTATGGCCTGTGGGCCTGTGGCTCTATGGCCTGTGGCTCTATGGCCTGTGGGTCTATGGCCTGTGGGTCTATGGCCTGTGGGTCTATGGCCTGTGGCTCTATGGCCTGTGGGTCTATGGCCTGTGGGTCTATGGCCTGTGGGTCTATGGCCTGTGGGTCTATGGCCTGTGGGTCTATGGCCTGTGGCTCTATGGCCTGTGGCTCTATGGCCTGTGGGTCTATGGCCTGTGGCTCTATGGCCTGTGGCTCTATGGCCTGTGGCTCTATGGCCTGTGGCTCTATGGCCTGTGGGATGACCTGTCTCTGAGTCTGGTGGTCTCAGACCGGATGTGGCATGAGGGTCAGAGATGACACAAGATGGCTGCTCCTCCTCCTTCACTCCTCTTGCCACCTCGTAGCGGTCCTAGGAAGCTGCTGCATGTCTCCTTAGAGGTCTTAGATCTGAATCAGTGTGCCGTGTTGTTACAGCACTCTGAGCTGCTGTATGCAAAGTGCTTTATCATTATTCTCGTCTTCCCTTTCCTCACGGTCGTCTTCCACTTTCCTCCTTTTGTCATTGAGTGATTTTAAGGCTAAAAACAGCTGCTTCCTCAGAAGGCTTCTAACTTGTTTGAGCACCTCCTGTACTGACCATGTTGTTTTAAACTATCTCTTCTTCCATTGGGTTCCTTTCTGTCGTCTTGTTGACGTTAAACACTCTGAACATGTGCTCTCTCTACTCCCTGCTCTTCATCGTCCTCCGTGCGTCTGCAGCTCTTCAATGTGAACGAGAAGCCGCAGCACACCGAGGAGGAAGTGGGAGCGTTCACCAAACTCATCGAGGTCATGGGCTTCACCGGACCCCTCAAATACAACAAATGGGTGAGGAAACATGGAGGGGGAGGAGACATGGAGGGGAAGGGGTGAGGAGACATGAAGGGGAAGGGGGGAGGAGACATGGAGGGGAAGGGGTGAGGAGACATGGAGGGGAAGGGGGGAGGAGACATGGAGGGGAAGGGGTCAGGAGACATGAAGGGGAAGGGGGGAGGAGACATGGAGGGGAAGGGGGGAGGAGACATGGAGGGGAAGGGGGGAGGAGACATGAAGGGGAAGGGGGGAGGAGACATGGAGGGGAAGGGGTCAGGAGACATGAAGGGGAAGGGGGGAGGAGACATGGAGGGGAAGGGGTGAGGAGACATGGAGGGGAAGGGGGGAGGAGACATGGAGGGGAAGGGGGGAGGAGACATGGAGGGGAAGGGGGGAGGAAACATGGTGGGGAAGGGGTGAGGAGACATGGTGGGGAAGGGGTGAGGAGACATGAAGGGGAAGGGGTGAGGAGACATGGAGGGGAAGGGGTGAGGAGACATGGAGGGGAAGGGGGGAGGAGACATGGAGTGGAAGGGGTCAGGAGACATGGAGGGGAAGGGGGGAGGAAACATGGAGTGGAAGGGGTGAGGAGACATGAAGGGGTGAGGAGACATGAAGGGGTGAGGAGACATGAAGGGGAAGGGGGGAGGAAACATGGAGGGGAAGGGGGGAGGAGACATGGAGGGGAAGGGGGGAGGAGACATGGAGGGGAAGGGGGGGAGGAAACATGGAGGGGAAGGGGGGAGGAAACATGGAGGGGAAGGGGGGAGGAAACATGGAGTGGAAGGGGTGAGGAGACATGAAGGGGAAGGGGGGGAGGAGACATGGAGGGGAAGGGGGGAGGAGACATGGAGGGAAGGGGGGGGAGGAGACATGGAGGGGAAGGGGGGAGGAGACATGGAGGGGAAGGGGGGAGGAGACATGGAGGGGAAGGGGGGAGGAGACATGGAGGGGAAGGGGGGAGGAAACATGGAGTGGAAGGGGGGAGGAAACATGGAGTGGAAGGGGTCAGGAGACATGGAGTGGAAGGGGTCAGGAGACATGGAGGGGAAGGGGTGAGGAAACATGGAGTGGAAGGGGTCAGGAGACATGGAGGGGAAGGGGGGAGGAAACATGGAGGGGAAGGGGGGAGGAGACATGGAGGGGAAGGGGGGAGGAGACATGGAGGGGAAGGGGGGAGGAAACATGGAGTGGAAGGGGGGAGGAAACATGGAGTGGAAGGGGTCAGGAGACATGGAGTGGAAGGGGTCAGGAGACATGGAGGGGAAGGGGGTGAGGAAACATGGAGTGGAAGGGGTCAGGAGACATGGAGGGGAAGGGGGGAGGAAACATGGAGTGGAAGGGGTGAGGAGACATGAAGGGGTGAGGAGACATGAAGGGGAAGGGGGGAGGAAACATGGAGGGGAAGGGGGGAGGAGACATGGAGGGGAAGGGGGGAGGAGACATGGAGGGGAAGGGGGGGAGGAGACATGGAGGGGAAGGGGTGAGGAGACATGAAGGGGTGAGGAGACATGAAGGGGTGAGGAGACATGGAGGGGAAGGGGTGAGGAGACATGGAGGGGAAAGATGAGAAGGTGTAGACATTAGGAGTTGTTATGTGTGTGTGTGTGTGTGTGTGTGTGTGTGTGTGTGTGTGTGTGTGTGTGTGTGTGTGTGTGTGTGTGTGTGTGTGTGTGTGTGTGTGTGTGTGTGTGTGTGTGTGTGTGTGTGTGTGTGTGTGTGTGTGTGTGTGTGTGTGTGTGTGTGTGTGTGTGTGTGTGTGTGTGTGTGTGTGTGTGTGTGTGTGTGTGTGTGTGTGTGTGTGTGTGTGTGTGTGTGTGTGTGTGTGTGTGTACTGATATTATCTGCCTCGTTTGTCTTGTCAGAAAATCAAGATAGCGGCGTTGCGCATGTACACGTGCTGCGTAGAGAGAGTCAACTACGACGAGTTCTTCGACAGTGAGTATTGAAACGTCTCGGCTCAAATAAACGTGAAGACGTTCAGATCTTTAGATCCTACAGACGCACACAACGCACCCACGTGAGTGTTTTAACGCTGTGTGTGTTTCAGAGTGCTCCCTGCCTGACACAATGAACTCCTGGTTCTTAGTTGCACAGCTACATATATGGTGAGTTACACACACACACACACACACACACACACACACACACAGTCATGTTGGCTATTCCTTGTGTAATGTCCTGGTGTCCTCTGCAGGATGTGCATGGTGCGGATGCGTCAGGAGGGCAGAGAGGGGAAGTACATGTGTCGCTGGCTCGTTCACTCCATGTGGGAGGACGTGGAGCAGAGGAGCAAAATCATGGGGGTAAGATCTGTGTGTGAGAGGAAGTGAACGCGCTGCAGCTTCAGCTGGGAGACCAGGGGACACTAAAGAGTGACGCACACAGCTGGAGACCAGGGGACACTAAAGAGTGACGCACACAGCTGGGAGACCAGGGGACACTAAAGAGTGACACACAAAGCTGGGAGACCAGGGGACACTAAAGAGTGACGTACACAGCTAGGAGACCAGGGGACACTAAAGAGTGACGCACACAGCTGGGAGACAAGGGGACACTAAAGAGTGACGTACACAGCTAGGAGACCAGGGGACACTAAAGAGTGACGCACACAGCTGGGAGACCAGGGGACACTAAAGAGTGACGTACACAGCTAGGAGACCAGGGGACACTAAAGAGTGACGCACACAGCTGGGAGACCAGGGGACACTAAAGAGTGACGTACACAGCTAGGAGACCAGGGGACACTAAAGAGTGACGTACACAGCTGGGAGACCAGGGGACACTAAAGAGTGACGCACACAGCTGGGAGACCAGGGGACACTAAAGAGTGACGCACACAGCTGGGAGACAAGGGGACACTAAAGAGTGACGTACACAGCTAGGAGACCAGGGGACACTAAAGAGTGACGTACACAGCTGGGAGACCAGGGGACACTAATATATATATATATATGCTAAGGTCCCGCTGCTGACACGATAGCAGTCATTTAGTGCGCATATGTAATTAAACCCATGATATCAAAATCTCACTCCAGCCAGGTACCCAAAGTTGGCAACCCTGATTTACACCCGGGTGTCTGTAGCTAACAATGCTATTTACACCCGGGTGTCTGTAGCTAACAATGCTATTTACACCCAGGTGTCTGAAGCTAACAATGCTATTTACACCCGGGTGTCTGTAGCTAACAATGCTATTTACACCCAGGTGTCTGAAGCTAACAATGCTATTTACACCCGGGTGTCCGTAGCTAACAATGCTATTTACACCCAGGTGTCTGAAGCTAACAATGCTATTTACACCCGGTGTCTGTAGCTAACAATGCTATTTACACCCGGGTGTCTGTAGCTAACAATGCTATTTACACCCAGGTGTCTGAAGCTAACAATGCTATTTACACCCGGGTGTCTGTAGCTAACAATGCTATTTACACCGGTGTCCGTAGCTAACAATTCTATTTACACCCGGGTGTCCGTAGCTAACAATGCTATTTACACCCGGGTGTCCGTAGCTAACAATGCTATTTACACCGGTGTCTATAGCTAACAATGCTATTTACACCCGGGTGTCCGTAGCTAACAATTGCTATTTACACCCGGGTTGTCTGTAGCTAACAATTGCTATTTACACCCGGGTGTCTGTAGCTAACAATGCTATTTACACCCGGGTGTCTGTAGCTAACAATGCTATTTACACCGGGTGTCCGTAGCTAACAATGCTATTTACACCCGGGTGTCTGTAGCTAACAATGCTATTTACACCCGGTGTCTGTAGCTAACAATGCTATTTACACCCGGGTGTCTGTAGCTAACAATGCCTATTTACCACCCGGGTGTCCGTAGCTAACAATGCTATTTTACACCCGGGTGTCTGTAGCTAACAATGCTATTTACACCCGGGTGTCTGTAGCTAACAATGCTATTTACACCCGGGTGTCTGTAGCTAACAATGCTATTTACACCGGGTGTCTGTAGCTAACAATGCTATTTACACCCAGGTGTCTGAAGCTAACAATGCTATTTACACCCGGGTGTCCGTAGCTAACAATGCTATTTACACCCGGGTGTCCGTAGCTAACAATGCTATTTACACCCGGGTGTCTGTAGCTAACAATGCTATTTACACCCGGTGTCCGTTAGCTAACAATTCTATTTACACCCGGGTGTCTGAAGCTAACAAATGCTATTTACACCCGGTGTCTGTAGCTAACAATGCTATTACACCCAGGTGTCTGAAGCTAACAATGCTATTACACCCCGGGTGTCTGTAGCTAACAATGCTATTTTACACCCAGGTGTCTGAGCTAACAATGCTATTTACACCCGGGTGTCCGTAGCTAACAATGCTATTTACACCCAGGTGTCTGAAGCTAACAATGCTATTTACACCGGTTGTCTGTAGCTAAACAATGCTATTTACTACCCCGGGTTGTCTGTAGCTAACAATGCTATTACACCCAGGTGTCTGAAGCTAACAATGCTATTACACCCGGGTTGTTCTGTAGGCTAACACTGCTATTACACCGGTGTCGTAGCTAACAATTGCTATTTACACCCGGGTGTCCGTAGCTAACAATGCTATTTACACCCGGGTGTCCGTAGCTAACAATGCTATTTACACCGGTGTCTATAGCTAACAATGCTATTTACACCCGGGTGTCCGTAGCTAACAATGCTATTTACACCCGGGTGTCTGTAGCTAACAATGCTATTTACACCCGGGTGTCTGTAGCTAACCAATGCTATTTACACCCGGGTGTCTGTAGCTAACAATGCTATTTACACCCGGGGTGTCCGTAGCTAACAATGCTATTTACACCCGGGTGTCTGTAGCTAACAATGCTATTTACACCCGGTGTCTGTAGCTAACAATGCTATTTACCACCCGGGTTCGTATGTAGCTAACAATGCTATTTACACCCGGGTGTCCGTAGCTAACAATGCTATTTACACCCCGGGTTGTCTGTAGCTAACAATGCTATTTACACCCGGGTGTCTGTAGCTAACAATGCTATTTACACCCCGGGTGTCTGTAGCTAACAATGCTATTTACACCGGGTTGTCTGTAGCTAACAATGCTATTACACCCAGGGTCTGAAGCTAACATGCTATTTACACCCGGGTGTCCGTAGCTAACAATGCTATTTACACCCGGGTGTCCGTAGCTAACAATGCTATTTACACCCGGGTGTCTGTAGCTAACAATGCTATTTACACCCGGTGTCCGTAGCTAACAATTCTATTTACACCCGGGTGTCCGTAGCTAACAATGCTATTTACACCCGGGTGTCCGTAGCTAACAATGCTATTTACACCGGTGTCTATAGCTAACAATGCTATTTACACCCGGGTGTCCGTAGCTAACAATGCTATTTACACCCGGGTGTCTGTAGCTAACAATGCTATTTACCACCCGGGTGTCTGTTGTAGCTAACAATGCTATTTACACCCGGGTGGTCTGTAGCTAACAATGCTATTTACACCCGGGTGTCCGTAGCTAACAATGCTATTTACACCCAGGTGTCTGTAGTTAACAATGCTATTTACACCCGGGTGTCTGTAGCTAACAATGCTATTTACACCCGGGTTGTCCGTAGCTAACAATGCTATTTACACCCGGGTGTCTGTAGCTAACAATGCTATTTACCCCGGGTGTCTGTAGCTAACAATGCTATTTACACCCCAGGTTCTGTAGGTAAAGCCTAACAATGCTATTTACACCGGGTGTCCGTAGCTAACAATTGCTATTTACACCCGGTGTCCGTAGCTAACAATTCTATTTACACCCGGGTGTCTGTAGCTAACAATGCTATTTACACCCGGGTGTCTATAGCTAACAATGCTATTTACACCCGGTGTCTGTAGTTAACAATGCTATTTACACCCGGGTGTCTGTAGCTAACAATGCTATTTACACCCGGGTGTCCGTAGCTAACAATGCTATTTACACCCGGGTGTCTGTAGCTAACAATGCTATTTACACCCGGGTGTCTGTAGCTAACAATGCTATTTACACCCGGGTGTCTGTAGCTAACAATGCTATTTACACCCAGGTGTCTGTAGGTAAGCCTAACAATGCTATTTACACCGGGTGTCCGTAGCTAACAATGCTATTTACACCCGGTGTCCGTAGCTAACAATTCTATTTACACCCGGGTGTCCGTAGCTAACAATGCTATTTACACCCGGTGTCCGTAGCTAAACAATTCTATTTACACCCGGGTGTCCGTAGCTAACAATGCTATTACACCCGGTTGTCTATAGCTAACATGCTATTTTACACCCGGGTGTCCGTAGCTAACAATGCTATTTACACCAGGGTGTCTGTAGCTAACAATGCTATTTACACCCGGGTGTCTGTAGCTAACAATGCTATTTACACCCGGGTGTCCGTAGCTAACAATGCTATTTACACCCAGGTGTCTGTAGGTAAGCCTAACAATGCTATTTACACCGGTGTCTATAGCTAACAATGCTATTTACACCCGGGTTGTCCGTAGCTAACAATGCTATTTACACCCGGGTTGTCTGTAGCTAACAATGCTATTTACACCCGGGTGTCTGTAGCTAACAATGCTATTTACACCCGGGTGTCTGTAGCTAACAATGCTATTTACACCCGGGTGTCCGTAGCTAACAATGCTATTTACACCCAGGTGTCTGTAGTTAACAATGCTATTTACACCCCGGGTGTCTGTAGCTAACAATGCTATTTACACCCGGGTGTCTGTAGCTAACAATGCTATTTACACCCGGTGTCTGTAGCTAACAATGCTATTTACACCCGGGTGTCTGTAGCTAACAATGCTATTTACACCCAGGTGTCTGTAGGTAAGCCTAACAATGCTATTTACACCGGGTGTCCGTAGCTAACAATGCTATTTACACCCGGTGTCCGTAGCTAACAATTCTATTTACACCCGGGTGTCTGTAGCTAACAATGCTATTTACACCCGGGTGTCTGTAGCTAACAATGCTATTTACACCCGGGTGTCTGTAGTTAACAATGCTATTTACACCCGGGGTGTCTGTAGCTAACAATGCTATTTACACCCGGGTGTCCGTAGCTAACAATGCTATTTACACCCGGGTGTCTGTAGCTAACAATGCTATTTACACCCGGGTGTCCGTAGCTAACAATGCTATTTACACCCGGGTGTCTGTAGCTAACAATGCTATTTACACCCGGGTGTCTGTAGCTAACAATGCTATTTACACCCAGGTGTCTGTAGGTAAGCCTAACAATGCTATTTACACCGGGTGTCCGTAGCTAACAATGCTATTTACACCCGGTGTCCGTAGCTAACAATTCTATTTACACCGGGTGTCCGTAGCTAACAATGCTATTTACACCCGGTGTCCGTAGCTAACAATTCTATTTACACCCGGGTGTGTCCGTAGCTAACAATGCTATTTACACCCGGTGTTCTATAGCTAACAATGCTATTTTACACCCGGGTGTCCGTAGCTAAACAATGCTATTTACACCCGGGTGTCTTGTCTGTAGCAACAATGCTATTTACACCCGGGTGTCTGTAGCTAACAATGCTATTTACACCCGGGTGTCCGTAGCTAACAATGCTATTTACACCCAGGTGTCTGTAGGTAAGCCTAACAATGCTATTTACACCGGTGTGTCCGCCGTAGCTAACAATTGCTATTTACACCGGTGTCCGTAGCTAACAATTCTATTTACACCCGGGTGTCCGTAGCTAACAATGCTATTTACACCCGGTGTCCGTAGCTAACAATTCTATTTACACCCGGGTGTCCGTAGCTAACAATGCTATTTACACCCGGGTGTCCGGGTGGCTATATATATTGTGTTTACAGCTACACGGTAATAATAAAGTCATTTAGCAGGAAAGAACTTAGATCATATGACGGCATCTGCATTATGAACACATGTCGTACAGTATATTAACCACACACACACACACACACACACACATCCTGATGAACAGCATACCGACACATAGGGTCAGTATATCTAAACATAGCAGCGCAGTCTGATGTCTGTATTCCAGGAAAACACCATGTGACTATTTCCACCACACACACACACACACACACACACACAGCAGTGATTGGAGCTGCTCTCAGGTTTCATGCTAATTGTGTTAGCAGCAGTAAAAACATTGCTCATTTTCTCCATGTTCATAATTCCTGTTTGACCAGATGACACACACACACACACACACCGCTCTGCTGAGTGTGTGTGTGTGTGCTGAGGAACACACACTTTACTCTGTGTGCAGCGTTGTTGTGTGGGAAAACATGTTATATATTATATTTGCATTAACTGCTAGTAGCATGCTGTTGAAAAGTAATCAGGTTAGGTCTACTTCCTGTTTTGCTGAACACTTGAGTCTGATTGGTCGTTGTTTATTCCAAGGTGTGTCATTTCTCTATATCAGACTGCTGCTTTGTATCTCCAAACACAGCGAGGGGACTATTTGATTTAGACACACGGCTGGAGACCAGGGGACACTAAAGAGTGACGCACACAGATGGGAGACCAGGGGACACAAAAGACTGACGCACACAGCGAGCGGGTCATTATCACCCGAGGACTTTAACGTGTGAGCAGAGCGTTTACTTCTGCCGTTCATGCTTTCCAGAGGATAGACCCTGCAGTTGAAGCTTCCTGTTAGCTCAGTATTTAACTTCATATTGTTTCTTTAGGTCGATTCCAGCCACAGGAAGGAGGGAATGACTTCCATGACGGAGACGTTTTACGCCGCAATATTTGGATATGATGAAGTGAGAAATCAGAATATTGTATTTATTGGTTCTATCGTAAATGGACTGAACTTCTAAATCTCTTTTCAAATCCTCAAAGCTCTTTAAATGCTACGAGTCACTCATGCAGAGGCACCAGAGAGAGAGGTTAGTTCAACACACAGAGAGAGAGAGGTTAGTTCAACACAGAGAGAGAGGTTAGTTCAACACACAGAGAGAGAGGTTAGTTCAACACACAGAGAGAGAGAGGTTAGTTCAACACACAGAGAGAGAGAGGTTAGTTCAACACACAGAGAGAGAGAGGTTAGTTCAACACACAGAGAGAGAGGTTAGTTCAACACAGAGAGAGAGGTTAGTTCAACACACAGAGAGAGAGGTTAGTTCAACACAGAGAGAGAGAGAGAGGTTAGTTCAACACACAGAGAGAGAGAGGTTAGTTCAACAACGGAGAGAGAGAGAGAGAGGTTAGTTCAACACACAGAGAGAGAGAGGTTAGTTCAACACAGAGAGAGAGGAGAGAGAGGTTCTGGAGAGAGAGAGGTTAGTAAACACACAGAGAGAGAGAGAGGTTAGTTCACAACAGAGAGAGAGAGAGAGGTTAGTTCAACACACAGAGAGAGAGAGAGGTTAGTTCAACACACAGAGAGAGAGAGAGGTTAGTTCAACACACACAGAGAGAGAGAGAGAGGTTAGTTCAACACACAGAGAGAGAGAGGTTAGTTCAACACACAGAGAGAGAGAGAGAGGTTAGTTCAACACACAGAGAGAGAGAGAGGTTAGTTCAACACACAGAGAGAGAGAGAGGTTAGTTCAACACACAGAGAGAGAGAGAGGTTAGTTCAACACACGGAGAGAGAGAGAGGTTAGTTCAACACACAGAGAGAGAGGTTAGTTCAACACAGAGAGAGAGAGGTTAGTTCAACACAAGAGAGAGAGAGAGGTTAGTTCAACACAGAGAGAGAGAGAGAGAGGTTAGTTCAACACACACAGAGAGAGAGAGAGAGGTTAGTTCAAACACACAGAGAGAGAGGTTAGTTCAACACACAGAGAGAGAGGTTAGTTCAACACACAGAGAGAGAGGTTAGTTCAACACACCGAGAGAGAGAGAGGTTAGTTCAACACAGATAGAGAGAGAGAGAGGTAGTTCAACACACAGAGAGAGAGAGGTTAGTTCAACACACAGGAGAGAGGTTAGTTTCAACACACAGAGAGAGAGAGGTTAGTTCAACACACAGAGAGAGAGAGGTTAGTTCAACACACACAGAGAGAGAGAGAGGTTAGTTCAACACACACAGAGAGAGAGGTTAGTTCAAACACACAGAGAGAGAGGTTAGTTCAACACACAGAGAGAGAGGTTAGTCAACACACAGAGAGAGAGAGGTTAGTTCAACACACAGAGAGACGAGAGGTTAGTTCAACACACCGAGAGAGAGAGGTAGTTCAAACACACACAGAGAGGTTAGTTCAACACACACAGAGAGAGAGAGAGGTTAGTTCAACACACGGAGAGAGAGAGAGTTAGTTCAAACACACAGAGAGAGAGAGTTAGTTCAAACACGGAGAGAGAGAGGTTGTTCAACACACAGAGAGAGAGAGGTTAGTTCAACACACAGAGAGAGAGAGGTTAGTTCAACACACAGAGAGAGAGAGGTTAGTTCAACACACCCAGAGAGAGGAGAGAGGTTAGTCAACACACGGAGAGAGAGAGGTTAGTTCAACACACCAGAGGAGAGAGAGGTTAGTTCAACACACACAGAGCGAGGAGAGAGGTAGTTCAACACACAGAGAGAGAGAGGTTAGTTCAACACACAGAGAGAGAGAGGTAGTTCAACACACACAGGAGAGAGAAGAGAGGTTCGTTCAACACACACAGAGAGAGGTTAGTTCAACACACGAGAGGAGAAGAGGTTAGTTCAACACACGGAGAGAGAGCGGTTAGTCAACACACGGAGAGGAGAGAGGTTAGTTCAACACAGAGAGAGAGAGAGAGGTTAGTTCAACACAGAGAGAGAGAGGTTAGTTCAACACACAGAGAGAGAGAGGTTAGTTCAACACACAGAGAGAGAGAGAGGTTAGTTCAACACACAGAGAGAGAGAGGTTAGTTCAACACACACAGAGAGAGAGAGGTTTAGTTCAAACACACAAGAGAGAGAGAGGTGAGTTCAACACACGGAGAGAGGCGAGGAGGGGGAGAGAGAGAGGTTAGGTTCAACACACGGAGAGAGAGGTTAGTTCAACACACGAGAGAAGAGAGGTTAGTTCAACACACGGAGAGAGAGGTAGTTCAACACACAGAGAGAGAGGTTAGTTCAACACACACAGAGAGAGAGGGGTTAGTTCAACACACAGAGAGAGAGGTTAGTTCAACACACAGAGAGAGAGGTTAGTTCAACACACAGAGAGAGAGGTTAGTTCAACACACAGAGAGAGAGGGTTTAGTTCAACACACAGAGAGAGAGAGGTCTAGTTCAACACACAGGAGAGAGGTTAGTTCAACACACACAGAGAGAGAGGTTAGTTCAACACACAGAGAGAGAGAGGTTAGTTCAACACACACAGAGAGAGAGAGAGGTTAGTTCAACACACAGAGAGAGAGGTTAGTTCAACACACAGAGAGAGAGGTTAGTTCAACACACAGAGAGAGAGGTTAGTTCAACACACAGAGAGAGAGGTTAGTTCAACACACAGGAGAGAGAGGTTAGTGCAACACACAGAGAGAGAGGTTAGTTCACACACACAGAGAGAGAGGTTAGTTCAACACACAGAGAGAGAGAGGTTAGTTCAACACACAGAGAGAGAGGTTAGTTCAACACACAGAGAGAGAGGTTAGTTCAACACACAGAGAGAGAGAGGTTAGTTCAACACACAGAGAGAGAGGTTAGTTCAACACAGAGAGAGAGAGGTTAGTTCAACACACACAGAGAGAGAGGTTAGTTCAACACACAGAGAGAGAGGTTAGTTTCAACACACAGAGAGAGAGAGGGTTAGTTCACACACAGAGAGAGAGGTTAGTTCAACACACAGAGAGAGAGAGGTTAGTTCAACACACAGAGAGAGAGGTTAGTTCAACACAGAGAGAGAGAGGTTAGTTCAACACACAGAGAGAGAGAGGTTAGTTCAACACACAGAGAGAGAGAGGTTAGTTCAACACACAGAGAGAGAGAGGTTAGTTCAACACACAGAGAGAGAGAGGTTAGTTCAACACACAGAGAGAGAGAGGTTTAGTTCAACACACAGAGAGAGAGAGGTTAGTTCAACACACACAGAGAGAGAGGTTAGTTCAACACACAGAGAGAGAGAGAGGTTAGTTCAACACACGGAGAGAGAGGTTAGTTCAACACAGAGAGAGAGAGAGGTTAGTTCAACACACGGAGAGAGAGAGAGGTTAGTTCAACACACGGAGAGAGAGAGAGAGGTTAGTTCAACACACAGAGAGAGAGAGAGGTTAGTTCAACACAGAGAGAGAGAGAGGTTAGTTCAACACACGGAGAGAGAGAGAGAGGTTAGTTCAACACACAGAGAGAGAGAGGTTAGTTCAACACAGAGAGAGAGAGAGGTTAGTTCAACACAGAGAGAGAGAGGTAGAGAGTTAGTTCAACACACAGATGAGAGAGAGAGGTTAGTTCAACACAGAGAGAGAGAGAGGTTAGTTCAACACACGGAGAGAGAGAGAGAGGTTAGTTCAACACACAGAGAGAGAGAGGTTAGTTCAACACAGAGAGAGAGAGAGGTTAGTTCAACACACAGAGAGAGAGAGGTAGTTCAACACACGGAGAGAGAGAGAGAGGTTAGTTCAACACACAGAGAGAGAGAGGTTAGTTCAACACAGAGAGAGAGAGAGGTTAGTTCAACACACACAGAGAGAGAGAGGTTAGTTCAACACACAGAGAGAGAGGTTAGTTCAACACACAGAGAGGTTAGTTCAACACACCGAGAGAGAGGTTAGTTCAACACACAGAGAGAGAGGTTAGTTCAACACACAGAGAGAGAGGTTAGTTCAACACACAGAGAGAGAGGTTAGTTCAACACACAGAGAGGTTAGTTCAACACACGGAGAGAGAGGTTAGTTCAACACACAGAGAGGTTAGTTCAACACACGGAGAGAGAGGTTAGTTCAACACACACAGAGAGAGAGGTTAGTTCAACACACAGAGAGAGAGGTTAGTTCACACACGGAGAGAGAGGTTAGTTCAACACACAGAGAGAGAGGTTAGTTCAACACACAGAGAGAGAGGTTAGTTCAACACACAGAGAGAGAGAGGTTAGTTCAACACACAGAGAGAGAGGTTAGTTCAACACACAGAGAGAGAGGTTAGTTCAACACACAGAGAGAGAGGTTAGTTCAACACACACAGAGAGAGAGGTTAGTTCAACACACAGAGAGAGAGGTTAGTTCAACACACACAGAGAGAGAGGTTAGTTCAACACACAGAGCGAGAGGTTAGTTCAACACACAGAGAGAGAGGTTAGTTCAACACACAGAGAGAGAGGTTAGTTCAACACACACAGAGAGAGAGAGGTTAGTTCAACACACGGAGAGAGAGAGAGGTTAGTTCAACACACAGAGAGAGGTTAGTTCAACACACGAGAGAGAGAGGTTAGTTCAACACACAGAGAGAGAGAGGTTAGTTCAACACACGAGAGAGAGAGGTTAGTTCAACACACGGAGAGAGAGGTTAGTTCAACACACGAGAGAGAGAGGTTAGTTTCAAACACAGAGAGAGAGAGGGTTAGTTCAACACACAGAGAGGAGAGAGGTTAGTTCAACACACAGAGAGAGAGAGGTTAGTTCAACACACAGAGAGAGAGGGTTAGTTCAACACACAGAGAGAGAGGTTAGTTCAACACACAGAGAGAGAGAGGTTAGTTCAACACACAGAGAGAGAGGTTAGTTCAACACACAGAGAGAGGTTAGTTCAACACACGGAGAGAGAAGGTTAGTTCAACACACAGAGAGAGAGGTTAGTTCAACACACGGAGAGAGAGAGGTTAGTTCAACACACAGAGAGAGAGGTTAGTTCAACACACAGAGAGAGAGGTTAGTTCAACACACAGAGAGAGAGAGGTTAGTTCAACACACGGAGAGAGAGGTTAGTTCAACACACGGAGAGAGAGGTTAGTTCAACACACGGAGAGAGAGAGGTTAGTTCAACACACGGAGAGAGAGGTTAGTTCAACACACACAGAGAGAGAGCGGTTAGTTCAACACACAGAGAGAGAGAGAGGTTAGTTCAACACACAGAGAGAGAGAGGTTAGTTCAACACACAGAGAGAGAGAGGTTAGTTCAACACACAGAGAGAGAGGTTAGTTCAACACACGGAGAGAGAGGTTAGTTCAACACACGGAGAGAGAGAGGTTAGTTCAACACACGGAGAGAGAGAGGTTAGTTCAACACACGGAGAGAGAGGTTAGTTCAACACACAGAGAGAGAGAGGTTAGTTCAACACACAGAGAGAGAGAGGTTAGTTCAACACACAGAGAGAGAGGTTAGTTCAACACACAGAGAGAGAGGTTAGTTCAACACACAGAGAGAGAGGTTAGTTCAACACACAGAGAGAGGTTAGTTCAACACACAGAGAGAGAGAGGTTAGTTCAACACAGAGAGAGAGGTTAGTTCAACACACAAAGAGAGAGAGGTTAGTTCAACACACGGAGAGAGAGGTTAGTTCAACACACAGAGAGAGAGAGGTTAGTTCAACACACAGAGAGAGAGGTTAGTTCAACACACAGAGAGAGAGAGGTTAGTTCAACACACAGAGAGAGAGAGGTTAGTTCAACACACAGAGAGAGAGGTTAGTTCAACACACAGAGAGAGAGAGGTTAGTTCAACACACAGAGAGAGGTTAGTTCAACACACGGAGAGAGAGGTTAGTTCAACACACGGAGAGAGAGGTTAGTTCAACACACGGAGAGAGAGAGGTTAGTTCAACACACGGAGAGAGAGAGGTTAGTTCAACACACAGAGAGAGAGAGGTTAGTTCAACACACAGAGAGAGGTTAGTTCAACACACAGAGAGAGAGGTTAGTTCAACACACGGAGAGAGAGAGGTTAGTTCAACACACACAGAGAGAGAGAGGTTAGTTCAACACACAGAGAGAGGTTAGTTCAACACACGGAGAGAGAGGTTAGTTCAACACACAGAGAGAGAGGTTAGTTCAACACACAGAGAGAGAGGTTAGTTCAACACACAGAGAGAGAGGTTAGTTCAACACACAGAGAGAGAGGTTAGTTCAACACACAGAGAGAGAGAGAGGTTAGTTCAACACACAGAGAGAGAGGTTAGTTCAACACACAGAGAGAGAGGTTAGTTCAACACACAGAGAGAGGTTAGTTCAACACACAGAGAGAGAGGTTAGTTCAACACACACAGAGAGAGAGAGGTTAGTTCAACACACAGAGAGAGGTTAGTTCAACACACGGAGAGAGAGGTTAGTTCAACACACAGAGAGAGAGGTTAGTTCAACACACAGAGAGAGAGAGGTTAGTTCAACACACAGAGAGAGAGGTTAACATTAAGAGGTTACGGTTTACTTCTTTGGCAACCGCACATTTCGTTAAGAACACATTTAACAAAGAAAATAAAAAGATGTATTGTAAGCCAGGTTACGGTAATTAACATTAAAAATAACAGCTATAATATAAACCTGATTACGGTCTTTCTCCGTGATAAACTCAGTACACCTGTCTGCTATATTACGGTGTTTTATTATTATAATTCAGATGTACAGTAAATTACTGGCAGCTGTGGTTGCCAGAATGTCCTTGCAAAAAATTATTTAAAATACATTAGACATTACAGTTGCTTGGCATAGATTTTACAGTCAATAATTGCTCATAAAGCGTGTGTGTGTGTGTGTGTGTGTAGGGCGTGCTGTCTGATGACTGCGTGCTGGCTGCAGCCCTGTGGAGGAATCTGTTCAGTAGAGAGTGTGAAGACCCCAAACAGCTGGAGCTCATGGTGGAGTACGTGCGCAAACAGGTGAGTGCAGCTGCTCAGAACCAGACGCCTGGGCTGGGTCCATTTGATGTTTATATTTACCTCCAAGCCAAGTCGTCTCAGAAGGAAATACTGTGTTTCTAAAGAGGCCTGCTTTCTAGTGGCGTTCCCTCTCCTGGGGGTGTGGGGTTAGTGCATGTAAATGGTCTGCTTTAAAGTGCACTTAATACCACATAACAGACTTCCTTCAGATTCCTATTTACACATATTTAATATTTAATCTCCTGCGATTTGCATATTCCACAAATGCGATTATTATATTTTGTGCAGCCCCGGTTCGTACATAAACACAGACGGAGGAGTGAGGTTGTAGAATAGGAGAAAATATAGAGCTGTTTAATAAAAGTATTAGAAACACCTTTAAAAAAAAATTGAGAAATGTCATCTTTCATTAGCTTAGAGGCAACACACACACACACACACACGTGTTAAAGGTCATGGAAGCAGTGTCCGACTCAATCAGCCAACAAACTGTGTGTGTGTGAGTTTAGAGTGTTGCGTCAGAATACAAACAAATGACACACTTCCCTGAATGTGGAAGTGTGTGTACTTTAATGTAACACACACACACACACACACACACTTCTGGTCATGGTAATTCACTGAGTAGAAGGAAAACACAGTTTCTTTACATGATGTGCACACTTCTCAGCTAAACGTGAAGAGGACTGTGTTTAAATATGTTGAGGCTGCCATGCAGGGTAAAACCTGTTCCAGGAACGTACACACACACACACACACACCGACCGTATGCCATCTGGAATAACCGGGGCTTAAGTTTCTTGCCCAACTACGCATCAACATGTTGCAAATATTCGTAGTGTCCAAACTGCGGTACTACAACTTCCGTGTCAGTCCGTAACGTCACTGGGCCCAAAATAATGTCTCCCATTCACTTACATCAAGAAATAGACATCAGTAAATTAGCTTGAATGAGCTGTGACTTGCACTGGAGGCGTGGCTTAAAACAAGGAGGTGTGGCTTAACCGCTAGAAGGAGGGGCTTAACCGCTAGAAGGAGGGGCTTATGAAAAACACAAGTCTGCATCCGTGACCAATCGGCCCCATAATCAGATTCCTTGTATGTCCTTAGTGGCCAAACGGTGGTACTACAACTTCCGATACGTAATTTCTTCGACCAAAAACACTCTTGTACCATTGACTTACATTGAGAGAGAGACTTAATCCACTTCCCAAAGAAAACAAGGAGGTGGGGCTTAACCGATAGTAGGGCGTGGCTTAAGGACAATTCATCCTTGACCAATCGGCCCCTGAATCAGATTTCGGGAATGTCCATCGTGAAGGTCTGATCGGAGGGGAATTTCTTGTGTATTTTTAACTTGTGATGTGTCGATGTAAATAAAGCTTTATTAGTATTATAGCAGTTGTGCCGCTGAGAGGCTAAAAGTTGTGACTCGTCCATACAAGAGTCCGTAATTCACCCTCCTCTCCGTCATCCAACAGGCGACCTAATGACCAATAAACCACACCCACGTGACAATTGCCGGAAGTGATAACAAGTGAGAATTAAACGAGGTGTAAACTGAAATAAAGATTATAATAATAAGCAATAGCAAAACAAGCATTTTGGCTCCTACAAATATAATGTCCTGTGCGTTTCTTGTTGTGTATTTTGAACTTGTGATGTGTTGTAAAGCAGTGGTTCTCAACTGGTGGGTCGCGACACAAAAGTGGGTCGCGGACCCGTTTCGAGTGGGTCGCGGATGTGTGAGTGAAGAAAAAACAATTGGAATTTTTTTTTTTGGGGAAAAAGTCAAACTTTTATTTTGAAGGCCCGATGTTCTAACGCTGTGCATGCAGTCGGCGTTGGACTGGAAGTACCGGAGACCATGAACGGTTTTGAAAACTGTGATCATCTTCTCAATAAAACATCTTTGCTGATGTTTTCTCGAGTCTTCTGGCCAATCAGAATCAAGAGTGCTGCCGGAAGTCCCCACGGAGAATAACTTAGCGGTAGAACTCTTCTTTATACATCCATGGGTACAACTTCAGATAGAAATGAACACGTCATGAAATATGACCCCCGGTCTGATGACTGACAGGTCACAGAACAATGGGGGCTATCTCCCCTTACCCACAATTTAAAGTAAGTCCCACAGACCCTCTCCTCTTTGCTCTTCTCGCAGCAAGATGTCAGAACAAAGTGAAAAACAAACAATGGCATAACGTATTATTAACATGTCGGGTAGTAATAGATTTATTTATTTTCTTCTCAGAGTACCAGAATGCATAGTTTATGTTAGTTTCTAAAAATCTCCTGGGGGAGAATCCCCCCAGACCCCCTGCTGGGGTTGGGTTTTCAGCATGTGCCTTTTTATATAGTTCAGCTTTGATTCCATCATCTCATTAAACCTTTAAAGCATGCTTTAGTTCTGTGAAGGATATGAGGGATATATGCTGTACTTCACTTTCATATCGTATGCTGAAAAGCGTATTTATTACAGCACGACTTCTTGTTGAATAGATTTGAGTGGTTCAAAATGTTGGGTCGCGATGTACTGACCAAGTAGAAAGTGGGTCCCGAGGCCTGACCAGTTCAGAACCAGTGCTGCACCTGAAGCCTGAAAAGTGCTGTATCAGTAAATCGTTGTTATTCTAATGTGTGCAGATGCAGTTCATCGACGCTCTGGACGGGGAGGACCTGATGCTGTCGGGGGAGGTGAAGTGGCGCCCCCTGCTGGAGGACAACGCTCAGAGCATCCTGAAGGTGGCCACGCCCACTTATAACGACACAGGGCTGTGACTTCCTGTTTCCTCTACTTCTTCTTCTGTCCTCGTGTAACCCCTCCTCTTCCTCTTCCTCTTCCTCTTCCTCCTCTTCCTCTTCCTCTTCCTCCTCCTCCTCTTCCTCCTCCTCCTCGGTCACGTAAGGATTTTAAATGTGTCGCTTCTTATCCTCCTCATACTCGTTTGTCTGGACTATGTTTTATCACGGCGCGACCGTTCGATTTCTTGTTTTCTCGACCTTATATTTATGAAATATTTTGTATACCTCCATGTTTACACCCCACTGAAGCGTCACCCTGCGTTAAATAAGCTTTCACTTTGAATCGGTGACGTTACACGAATGGTTTCAGGGCCGAAAAAATGTTTTCCTCAACATGCGTCATGACCGGAAGCAAACACTCATCACTGCATTTAAAAACAATGAGGTTTTTAAAAAGTGAATAAAGAAAATGTTATATGGATATAAAAACTGATGTGTGGTTTTTTTTGACTGGTGATTTTTCTATGCTTTGAAGCCAGTTAGCTTAGAAACCCTTTAACGCCAAGTGGATCATATCTGATGAGTTTCTGAGACCTCTACGTCGTCCGAATGACTAGCACGTCCCTAAAAGACCTGTTGTATGCAATGTGATCCATGTCTTCTGCCCTCTGGTGGATCATCCGGGCACTGCATCTGCCCTCTGGTGGATCATCCGGGCACTGCATCTACCCTCTGGTGGATCATCCGGGCACTGCATCTGCCCTCTGGTGGATCATCCGGGCACTGCATCTGCCCTCTGGTGGATCATCCGGGTACTGCATCTGCCCTCTGGTGGATCATCCGGGCACTGCATCTGCCCTCTGGTGGATCATCCGGGCACTGCATCTGCCCTCTGGTGGATCATCCGGGCACTGCATCTGCCCTCTGGTGGATCATCCGGGCACTGCATCTGCCCTCTGGTGGATCATCCGGGTACTGCATCTGCCCTCTGGTGGATCATCCGGGCACTGCATCTGCCCTCTGGTGGATCATCCGGGCACTGCATCTGCCCTCTGGTGGATCATCCGGGCACTGCATCTACCCTCTGGTGGATCATCCGGGCACTGCATCTGCCCTCTGGTGGATCATCCGGGCACTGCATCTACCCTCTGGTGGATCATCCGGGTACTGCATCTGCCCTCTGGTGGATCATCCGGGTACTGCATCTGCCCTCTGGTGGATCATCCGGGTACTGCATCTGCCCTCTGGTGTATCATCCGGGTACTGCATCTGCCCTCTGGTGGATCATCCGGGCACTGCATCTGCCATCAGTTTATATTTTGTAGCTTATTTCATAGAGAAATCGTGTTGAAAATGTAGCCGATGTATCAAATATTATACAGCAGGTTTTTGAGTACATTTCTCCGGAAAACATGTGACGTTGGAAAATATGTGACGTTGTACATTTCATGATGCAATCTGCATTATGCTTACCACAATGCCAAAAACACTGTTTAGATTATTTAACCTGAACAAAAATATAAATGCAACACTTTTGTTTTTGCTCCCATTTCTCATGAGATGAACTCAAAGATCTAAAACATTTTCTATAAACACAAAATAACCATTTCTCTCAAATATTGTTCACAAATCTGAAAGAATGTGTGATAGTGAGCACTTCTCCTTTACGAGATAATCCATCCCACCTCACAGGTGATATCAAGATGCTGATTAGACAGCATGATTATTGCACAGGTGTGCCTTAGGCTGGCCACAATAAAAGGCCACTCTGAAACGTGCAGTATTGCTTTATTGGGGGGGTCTGGGGGGGTCCGAAAACCAGGCAGTATCTGGTGTGAGGGGTAGGGTGGCACTGGTCCATGGTGGTGGTGGGGTTATGGTATGGGCAGGCGTATGTTATGGACGATGAACACAGGCCACTCGATTCACAACATTACCCTAACCCTAACCCTAGCCCTAGGAGTTCAAGTGACATGGAGCAGTTAGGAGAAGATGAGGACTGGACTCCTAACGCAAAGCTTACTGAGGGAAGCTCCGATAGTGATCGTGAAGAGGAGGAAAGTGTTGACCAGATGAGCACAGAGTTGAGGACAGAAGTAGAGGGAACAACAACAAAGCAGTCAGCACGAGGCAAAGGGAAAGGAAAGAATACAGGTGGAGAAATGAACAATATGATCCTCCAGCTGTTGAATTTGATGAATGTGTTGAGGAAGCCTCAGAAGACAGGTGTGACTGGACACCATACATGTATTTCAGTTTGTTACAGATGAAATGCTACAGGAAATAGTAGAACAAACAAACTTGTATAGTGTCGACACAACTGCCAAAGAAATTGAGCAGGTTCTGGGTGCATGCACATGGGGTTCGTACAGAAGCCCAGTGCACGAGCCTATTGGGAGATGGAAACAAAGTACCATGCAGTTTGTGATGTGATGTCTCGAGATCGATTTCTGACATTTCTGACACCGATTCACTTCCAGGACAACTTTAATGAGTCTGATGATGCACAGAAAGACAAACTCTGGAAACTCAGGCCATGGTTAAAAAAACGACGTGAACAATTCCTATGCATACCTCCTGAAGAATGTCATGCCGTGCCGTTCAAGGGGAAGTCTCATCTTCGTGTTTATATGCCAGCAAAGCCTCACACATGGGATAGTGGTGGTCTAATGGATAGTGAGGTGGGCTGAAGATCGGAAGGTTGTGAGTTCAAATCCCGCCAGGAACACCACCACTAGTGGGGCCGTCGTCTAATGGCATCTGGGCCAGTGTAGCTGGAACCCCCAAAGGATCAAGGAGCGCAGTTCCCCCACGATACCCCTTAGGTTGTGTCACGCATCTCTTTGTCGCAGCCTGTTGGTTCGGGTTGTGACATGTTCAAAATCTTCCAAATGTAATAATCAATATTTGTTTTTGTGTCAAAAGGAGACGTTGTTTTGTTCAATAAATTGACATTAAGGCCTGACGTATCAAATATGATAACAACATTTTTTTAAAATGTAAATAATTACCAAATATTTTGTTGTATTTTGTTAAAAGGTTCAATAAACGCCTCAGTTTAATTTTTTTTGGAATTTTCTGACTATTATTTGATGTGTCAGGCTTCACACGGTCCACACGTCATCGGTTCAAGAAATGTGTCCGTCCACACGAGACCGCTCGACCCGCTGGAGACGCTGTAGCAGGGCCGCCTTAATGCACGGGCTGACCTGAGCTGAAGCAGTGAATGAAAACGTTTGAGAGTGGCGCTCGGAAAAGGAAACCTAACACTAAGCACCTAATCAATTGAGCATGACTTTCTTCGTGAGATGGATTTTAAGAACATCATAAAGGCTTTTTCGGAAGCACTGCTAAAGAGGTAAGGCAATGCTGCGCTATTCATTGATTCCCAGTAGCCTGCAGGTTTAAATGTGTTGCATCGTTTTACATAACTAGGTTTGTGTTAACCCAGAAGCTAACTCCACAGCATACTCCTTCTCCCATACACCCAGACCCACTGGCAGAGGAGGTGGCACTGGTCTCCTGCTCTCTCCCAAATGGAGCTGTTCCTTCTTCAAGCTTCCTAACTTCACTCCTTCCACCTTTGAATTCCATGCCGTCACAGTAACCCATCCTATACAATTAACCATTGTTGTTCTCTACCGTCCGCCAGGCGCCTTGGGGTCTTCAACCTTCCTAAATGTTCCCACTCCGCTCCTCCGCTCCCTCCACTGGCTCCCGGTAACTGCTAGAATCCACTTCAAGACACTGGTACTTGCGTACCATGCTGCGAATGGATCTGGCCCTTCCTACATCCAGGACACAGGCATTAAGGCCATGTTGCTGTTCATGGTGCTCAATTAGGTGTGTGTGTGTGTGTGTGTGTGTGTGTGTGTGTGTGTGTGTGTGTGTGTGTGTGTGTGTGTGGTGTGTGTGTGTGTGTGTGTGTGTGTGTGTGTGTGTGTGTGTGTGTGTGTGTGTGTGTGTGTGTGTGTGTGTGTGAGATCACAGAGCCTGCCGAGGCTATAAATGACTTTGATTTGTTTAAATAGGGGGTCTACAAAACCTTTCAGGGCCTGATTGCAGGTTAAGGCGGGCTTGGCTGTAGTACATAAGCGAAGAAGAACCGGAGCCTGGTTGCCCTTCTGGTTACTCTCCGCGTGGATTTAGCAACATGCAGTTCTCCAGGTCCACTTGTTGCTGGTGGTTGTGGTGGAGGAGCTGTAGATGTTGCACTAACATCTGTAGCTCGGTCCGTAGCGTCGGGAGCACGGAGGGAACCATGTGATCCGCCATTGTTGTTGTTGGCGAAACACATCAGCAATGACGCGGGGGTGAGCAGCAGAGGCTTCATCGTTATCAGGAAATAGTCGTATAGGGCGTACACACGGAGCCGCTTCGTCCGCAGATCTACCACCTTGGGAGCCGTTATCGTTACCCGCGTTTCCGTGTCGGCCTCGTGTGGACGAACCGTCTATACGTAGCGGATACAACCCGTTTCATCTACTAAAGAGAATGCTGGTTTTACTACTCCTGTTTCTAAATATGAGTTAATTAGTTGATCTAGTTAATTCTCCTCCGTATGTGCCATTAAATAACCAGAGAAGAAGAAGTGATTGAGAGAACTCCAGTGAAAGCTTAAAGAAACCCATAATGTTTGTCCATTTGATTTGCAACACATTGTTTTACTCTATAGTGGAGTTAAAAGACTAATAATCAAATCAAAGAAGTGGAGTAGAAGTATTATGAAACATAAAATGGTAAATTAAGTACAGAACTGTGTATTTCATTCACAGGCGTGTTATGAGTCCAAGGATGACTTTACTGATGCCACTTTTTCCTCTAGCGCCTGCAGGCTCTGCGTTGGGCCTGCAGGGGGCGCCACACTCCACTTTAAATACACACATGGTATTTAGACTGGTGATTCCCCTTTGGAAGTTTTCATGGAGTCTGAAAGTTAAGATTTCCCAAAAAGTCAGACATTTTTGGGGGAAATCGACGAATTAGGAGAAAAAAGTCAGACATTTTGTTAAAGAAATGTAACTTTTGAAATGTTCATAACTTTTTGGGGAATTTCTATATTGAAACATCTGCAGAAAAACACCCTTTGATGTAACAGTTCCTGATTGAACTCATTCTGTCTCTAAAAGGTGAACACACACACGCATTTAGTTCAGTCAGACAACTCACGTGTTTCTTTAACATGTTGATTAGAAGCGGCAGAGTTGAGTTTGGCGTCTGGGCCTCATCACTCCACAGATATACATAGCATGATGAGTGATGGTTCAATAACTAACCCCCGAGCCTACAGGTGGAAGCTGGGGTGGTGGTGGGGCAGCAAGCAATGCATAGAGAGAGATCTGGCAGGTTCAATAGAGCGGCTTATTAAGGAGACTGGGTTTGGTTAGTTGTAGAGTGGCAAGCAGTGGCGGCGCTAGGGGGGGGGCTACTTGGGCTCGAGCCCCGGATCTTTTCTGAAAAGCCCCGAATGTTTCACTGAGAAACGTCTCGTGAGTAATGTGCAGTACCGGAGTCCAACAGAGAGGCAGCAGCTGCGGGACAGTCGTCTGCTACTACCCCCGCTGCGAGGCTCCGGCGAATCCACAGTTCAAGCCCCCCCCCCCCACGCTCAACAACTTCAAAATTGTGGCTAAGCCCCGGATCTCCTACAGTCCTAAATCCTTTTTACTCTGACGATTACATATATTTTATTTCAGTACTGTGAAACTATGGCTTTATACGTAGAAGTTATTTCTGTTTGCGTGTCACTCGACTTTTATATTCATCCATACATGCCGAGTTTATTCCAAGGCTTGTATTCGTATTATTTTAGAGTAATTTAAATGTGTTGACATTTTAAAATGTTAGTCTGTTAATAAATACGCAGTAATCTCATTGAGACATGTATACAGATGTATTCACCTGTTTATTCGAAGATGTGCAGAGAGAAACTCCCTCTGGATGAACACAGGGATTTTAGCCTCTGCAGACCGTGGAGGCTGTGGCTCAGTGGGTAGTGTGCTGGACTTTGAATCAGGGGGTAGCAAGTTCGAGTCCCACTGCAGTCAGCATGTCGTTGTGTCCCTGGGCAAGACACTTCACCCCAAATTGCTCCTTGCCCAGAGTGCTGAAGTGCTGTAAGTCGCTTTGGATAAGCGTCTAACATGTAATGTAACACACGACAGGAGAGAGAAAACCTAAATAGAAAAACAATTATTTTGGGGAAAAAAGACAAATTATATGGAATATCAAAAAGTCAACATTTTGAGAAACTAGATAATTGTTCCCACTCCCTGTTTCACCCACTGGCTGTTTACATGATGATGATACTGATGATAATGATGATGATGAGGAGCTTTAATCTTCCAGAGACAAAGAGGAAGGTCAGAGGACTTTCCACTGAGTTTAAAAACCACCAATCAGAGAGAGAGAGAACGTCCTGTTCACAGGTTGAGCTCCAGACGTTCGGAGAAGCAGAATACGGCCTCTTTCAGTGTGGAAACACGACACTCTTCCCTCAGAAGCTCATTGAAACATCTCAGGACGATTTCTCTCTCTTTAATTTGTGTTTTTAAACTCAGTGGAAAATCCCCTGACCTTCCTCTTTGTCTCTGGGAGATTAAAGCTCCTCATCATCAGTATCATGTAAACAGCCGGTGGGTGAAACAGGAAGTGGTCCGACTGAGTCATCTGTTCACGAGACAAGAAGTCAGCAGAGCTTCTTCTGTTTTCCAGATATTTTTGTTTAATCGAATGAAACGCCAAAACATTTCAAACATATCTTCTAAATTATCCTATTTCCTTACTATTATTATGTGTACCTACTGTATGTCTATTATTTTATGTATTCTATTTTTATTATTATTTCTTTTTAATACAATTTTTTTTGTATATTATTATTTATGATTTATTATTATTTTATTTATTTTTACGATATTATTTAATTTAATTATTACTTTTTTGATATATTTTATTATGATTAATTATTACTTTATTTTTCATTTATTGAACATATATTTATTAATGTTTTATTTATATATATTTTGTATTATTAATTATCTTTATTTATTTTATACATTTATTTTTTCATTTTTTGCTTTGACCCCATTGAATTGAGTTTACTAAGTATTAACAACAAACCCAATGTATATATAATATAGTCACTCACTTCGATGTCTGTGTTTATTTTATTTCGCAAGTTCAACCTCATTCCTTTACTAGTTCTATGTTACTCCTCTCTCTCCTCTCAGTCAGTGATCGGGGCGTCACTCCCCAGCTTAACCAATCACTTCGCTCTATTCTCACAAGCCTATCATCGCGCTCCGCTAAACCTTTTAAATCTGCTCTCCCCTCTGACAGCTGTCACTTCAGGTGACTCGACGCAACCCTCCTCCCCCCCTTTTTATTATTATTTTAAATGTTTTATTCTACTAAAATCATCCAAAAACTAAAACGTATAATTCACACACATGAACAAAATGAGTGGAAGCGGGACGGCTGCAGCACAGCTGATGGGGAGTCCCGTGCGTCATCATTAGCATCAATATAATAATGGCATTTATTTCGTCAAAAACGTTTAGAAATGAAGGAGGACAAAGAAATAAAGAAAACTGGAAAATAATAAATAAATTAAATAAAAGTTAGGGCAAGAAAAAAGTAAATGCATATATAAGTAATACTGGGAATATCCAATACTTGTTAGCTGGAGCAATCTGCAGATAGAATAGTTTGTATCTGAGTTAGTCCGTTCCACGCTCTAACTGCGTTATGGATCAGCTGTGTGACTTGATGGTTGTTCTGCAGGGCTTGCTACAGAACCAGTTGGGATGCCTGGTTGGGTTTTGTCACGGTTGTCATGTCAGGTCACAGGTCTATGTCTAGGTTTGGGTGTTTTCGCTGTTCTCTATGTCATGTTTTCTTCCGTCGTTAGTTTCCCTGGTGTGTCTCGTTAGCTGATTGTGTTCACCTGTGGCCCTTGTGTTTCTCCTCCCCTGCCCGGCTGTTTCTCATCTTGTAATTATCCCTCCCTGTATTTAGTCTTGTCTCGTCCTGTGTTCAGTGTTGGTGCTTCTTTTGTTTGTGACCCAGTTCACCGAAGAGTGTTTTGTTTGTCCAAGTTTATTTAAAGTCCTTGAAATAAAGGTATCGTCAAGTGTAATCTGCGTTTGGGTCCTACCTGCTTCACTCTGCGTAACAGGTTTCTCCTGACCGTGGGCTGGAACTGCTTTTGGATGGGAAGGCATTTTGTTATGGAACATGTTGCGCATAATCAGGACTGTTTTAAGCTTAGCTATATCAACACATTTGATTAGATTGAGTTTTTTAAATATGGGAGTTTGTTCATATTCACCACAGACTATTCGTAATACTATTTTTGTAGATTTGTTGCGTACGTGTTTCCCCATATTTCGGAGCAGTAGTAAAGGTAAGGGAGAAATAGACGGTTCTAAAGAGTATATTTTCCTCCAGAATGTTCTTAGATACAAAATACCTGTTGTTTTTGACAGTTTAGTTTGTGCATAATTCATACGGTGCTTCCAGTTGAGTGTTTCATCAACAATGAGTCCTAAAAATGTACATGCACCAACTTTCTCTATCTCAGTATTGCAAATCCGTATAATAGTCATTTCTACTCTCAGACTTTGTATTGAATAACATGTCATTTGTTTTGGCCACATTAAGGGATCATTTATTAACTGCAAACCAGTTACATAGTATTTCTAATTCTGCATTCACAATTTTAACAAGATCACATGGGAGCAGAGAATGGTGGTATCATCGGCAAACAGAATGCATTGTAACATGTCGGAGGTGTTGATATGTCATTAATATAAATCGGGAACAGTTGTGGACCTAAGATGGATCCTTGAGGGACTCCACATGTTATAGGAAGATTGTTTGATTTCGCCTCGTCTATGTCCACATGTTGTAGCCTGTTTATCAGATGACCCATTCTTTGGCTTGACCCCTCATGCCGTAATGTTATAATGTGTGTAACAGGATGGTTCACAGTATCAGAAGCCTTTTTAAGGTCAATGAACAGACCAGCTGTCATCATTTGTTTCTCAATGTTGTTGGTAATTTCTTCAACCAGTTCCATTACTGCTGAAGAAGTGATTCTTCTGAAATCCATATTGGCTGGGGCACAGTGCATTAACTGTGCTGAGGAAGGACTCCAGACAGATGTTAAAGAGTTTTTCCAGGATTTTTGAGAAGTGTGGTCGTAAAATGAGTCTATAATTATTAAAACTAGATTTATCACCAGATTTGAAAACCGGAATCACCTTCGGGTTTTCATTTCATTGGGAAAAATACCTTGTTGGATTTATTGCATATATTTACTACAATGTTTGGAGCAACTTCTTTAACAATATTCAGACTAAGTCCTAAATAATCTCTGGACTGTTTACTGTGTTGAGTATTAACAATATCAAGCAGTTCACTTCCTGTTACTGGGTTCAGGAACTCTGTTGGTTGCAGTTTTTCAGGAAGCACTTTAGATGCAGCTGGGCTGAGGCCACTCGCCAGGTTGGGGCCACTTTCAGTAAAGAACTCATTAAAGCTATTTGCAACATCCGCTGGGGTTTTTCCTTCGGTTTGGAACTTCTTGAATTTGTTTCTGTTGTCAGTTCTTTTCTTCTTAATTATGCTATTTATTACCTTCCAAGTGGTTTTCATATCTCCTATGGCATTTTCTCATTTTTCAGAGAAGTATCGTTTTTCACAGTTTCTAAGGATTGTAGTCAATTTGTTTTTATACAAATTATAACGGCTTTCATCTTCAGTGCTTTTACTTTCAAAAATGTCCTATCGAGTGCATTTTTCTTACAGCAAGCTGTTCACCTCCTGTCCTTCTGAATCCAGGGTCAAGCTAAGCCCCTCCCCTTCAGACCAACCCCAACCATCCATTCACCACCACCAGGGTCAAGCTAAGCCCTCCCCTTCAGACCAACCCCAACTATCCATTCACCACCACCAGGGTCAAGCTAAGCCACTCCCCTTCAGACCAACCCCAACCATCTATTCACCACCACCAGGGTCAAGCTAAGCCCCTCCCCTTCAGACCAACCCCAACCATCCATTCACCACCACCAGGGTCAAGCTAAGCCCCTCCCCTTCAGACCAACCCCAACCATCCATTCACCACCACCAGGTCAAGCTAAGCCACGCCCTTCAGACCGACCCCAACCATCCATTCACCACCACCAAGGTCAAGGCTAAGGCCCCCTCCTCCTTTCAGGACCGACCCAACTATCCATTCACCACCACCAGGGTCAAGCTAAGCCCCTCCCCTTCAGACCGACCCCAACTATCCATTCACCACCACCAGGATCAAGCTAAGCCCCTCCCCTTCAGACCGACCCCAACCATCCATTTACCACCACCAGGGTCAAGCTAAGCCCCTCCCCTTCAGACCGACCCCAACTATCCATTCACCACCACCAGGGTCAAGCTAAGCCCCTCCCCTTCAGACCGACCCCCAACCATCCATTCACCACCACCAGGGTCAAGCTAAGCCCCTCCCCTTCAGACCGAACCCAACTATCCATTCACCACCACCAGGGTCAAGCTAAGCCACTCCCCTTCAGACCGACCCCAACTATCCATTCACCACCACCAGGGTCAAGCTAAGCCCCTCCCCTTCAGACCGACCCCAACATCCATTCACCACCACCAGGGTCAAGCTAAGCCCCTCCCCTTCAGACCAACCCCAACTATCCATTCACCACCACCAGGGTCAAGCTAAGCCCCTCCCCTTCAGGACCGACCCCAACCATCCATTCACCACCACCGGGGTCAAGCTAAGCCCCTCCCCTTCAGGACCGAACCCAACTATCCATTCACCACCACCAGGGTCAAGCTAAGCCCCTCCCCTTCAGACCGACCCCAACTATCCATTCACCACCACCAGGGTCAAGCTAAGCCCCTCCCCTTCAGACCAACCCCAACTATCCATTCACCACCACCAGGGTCAAGCTAAGCCCCTCCCCTTCAGACCGACCCCAACCATCCATTCACCACCACCGGGGTCAAGCTAAGCCCCTCCCCTTCAGACCGACCCCAACCATCCATTCACCACCACCAGGGTCGAGACCCCGGGGATTTCATCGGATCGGTTCTCCCCTCCCGAATGATACTCCGGGGCCTAATCGCCAAAACTGCATTACATTAATTTGTGTATTCCTGGTCATAAATGTGTATTCTCATCAGAACCATCTCCTGATTGAAGAAGAAGGATCCTGCTGATCTGGAAGAGTTTTAGGTCAGAGTCTCTTTCTAGTTTCTGTGTTGGGATTTAAATCAGGTCACCATCTGGGTCACTGAGAGGCAGAGTGCATGATGGGAAAACCTGTTTGAGTTCATGAGTCTCTGAGTGGCTAAATATGAGTATTTCAACGTAAAAAGGCGCTGCTTTCCTGTCGTGTGTTAGAGAGGTTTTTTGAGAAACTCCCTCTGGAGGAAACACAGGGACTCAAACCCACACACACATGAAACCTGTGTGCAGAAAGGAACCAGAAGGCCTGAGCTGTGACCTACCTGTGATCAGATCTACCTGCAGATTTTGCACACGTCTCTAATCTTTATCACATGTTATGTTCACTTTAAAAAGGACATTTCATATTAGGATGAATTCATTTTCTCATTATTTGATCTAAACATGTCTGAACTGGCTGTAATCAAACGCTCATTAAGCAGGAGATATTGACGCTCCAGGTGACATACACACACACACACACACACACACAAAGGAGTCACTCAGTGTGTAATTGAACCGTTGCTCTGAA
>CADEHL010000090.1:0-45000 GCA_902827135.1 Harpagifer antarcticus
GTGTGTGTGTCGTGGTGTGTGCGTGTGAGCGTGTGTGTGTGTGTCTGTGCGTGTGTGTGTCTGTGTGTGTGTGTCTGTGCGTGTGTGTGTCTGTGCGTGTGCTTGTGTGTGTGTGTGTGTGTGTGTGTGTGTGTGTCTCACAGCTTGGACCCTCTTCACGGAGGCGATGCAGATCAAACAGGTCAGAGCTCCTGATTGAAACAGATCGTTGACGTACTGCCCGGTCCGGAGGAGAGCCGACGCGTCGCCTCCTAAAGACACATTCATACAGAAGTCATGTTTCAATCAATAATCAATAATCATTTCATTAAATGCCTTTATATAAACGTGTTGCTATCTAGGTATTAAAACAAAGAAGGTATTTAAATACGTGGAAATACTTTTTTTTAAATAAAGATACATTTCAAGTAATTATTAGAAAAAGCTAGAAGTACAAGTATGACTAAAAGTACACAGTAAATATAAAATATACATATATTAATTTAAAGTAGATATTTGAATAAATTAAAAAATACTAGTAGTATTAAAATAACCGGAAGTAAAATAATGAATGAAGAGTAATTTAAATAAAGAGAACTCATTATATTTAAATATTATGTATATATGTTACTACCCTGTACAAGTACACAGAAACACCTGTTACTACTCTGTACAAGTACACAGAAACACCTGTTACTACCCTTTACAAGTACACAGTAACACCTGTTACTACTCTGTACAAGTACACAGTAACACCTGTTACTACTCTGTACAAGTACACAGAAACACCTGTTACTACTCTGTACAAGTACACAGAAACACCTGTTACTACTCTGTACAAGTACACAGAAACACCTGTTACTACTCTGTACAAGTACACAGAAACACCTGTTACTACCCTTTACAAGTACACAGTAACACCTGTTACTACTCTGTACAAGTACACAGTAACACCTGTTACTACTCTGTACAAGTACACAGAAACACCTGTTACTATCCTTTACAAGTACACAGTAACACTTGTTACTACTCTGTACAAGTACACAGTAACACCTGTTACTACTCTGTACAAGTACACAGAAACACCTGTTACTACTCTGTACAAGTACACAGAAACACCTGTTACTACCCTGTACAAGTACACAGAAACACCTGTTACTACTCTGTACAAGTACACAGAAACACCTGTTACTACCCTGTACAAGTACACACAGGTCTCACCTGTCTGGGCGGTGTAGGTGGTGAAGGTCGAGGCCAGGACCTTCCCTCTCTTTCCATCTTTACTATCCACCTCCACACCTTCATCATCATCATCCTCAGAGGAGGAACTGAGCTCCACCAATCGCTGAGCAGCAGCCTGGTTGGCCTTCTTGATCTCCTCAAACTTTGATTGGACCGTCGCACCTGTCAATCAAACACAGGGGAGCATGTGTCAGCCAATAGGAACGCTTCTTTTTTGTGTTTTAATAGTTTTCTCACTTTGTGGAGGTTCAGGTGTCGCAGCGTTCTTCATCTTCATCTTCCCTCCTCCTCCTCCTCCTCCTCCTCCTCCTCCTCCCGCCCCCGGCCTCTCCCTCTCTTTTTCTGGGGGGCGGGGCCTATCTCCCTCCTGACCTCGGCCACGCCCCCTTCCCTGCTGTCGCCATGCAGGCTCCATGGCAACCGCCTCCCAAACTCTACAGGTGAGGAAGGAGACACAGACAGGAAGTAGGGATTAATGATTTTGACAGGTTAGTAGATTCAGGCCACATTTAAAAAGTTATACTTTTGTTGTATTTATATAATTTCACTTTATTACTAGATTTACTAGCATCTCTTTTTATGTTGTTATTTATGTGAAATGTGACAAGTGCTAAGTTACCAAGTTACAATCTCTTTGATGTAATCTAACAAGTGTGATCTAACAAGATTACAAGGAGACACAAAAAGACTAGGAGACTTAACAAGACTACAAGGAGACTTAAAAAGACTACAAGGAGACTTAAAAAGACTACAAGGAGACTAAAAAAGATTACAAGGAGACTTAACAAGACTACAAGGAGACTTAAAAAGACTACAAGGAGACTTAAAAAGACTACAAGGAGACTTAAAAAGATTACAAGGAGACTTAACAAGACTACAAGGAGACTTGAAAAGACTACAAGGAGACTTAAAAAGATTACAAGGAGACTAAAAAAGATTACAAGGAGACTTAAAAAGATTACAAGGAGACTTAAAAAGATTACAAGGAGACTTAAAAAGATTACAAGGAGACTTAACAAGACTACAAGGAGACTTGAAAAGACTACAAGGAGACTTAAAAAGATTACAAGGAGACTAAAAAAGATTACAAGGAGACTTAAAAAGACTACAAGGAGACTTAAAAAGACTACAAGGAGACTTAAAAAGACTACATAACACAAAAAGACAAGGAGACACAAAAAGACTAGGAGACTTAACAAGACTACAAGGAGACTTGAAAAGATTACAAGGACACTTAACAAGACTACAAGGAGACTTGAAAAGATTACAAGGAGACTTAACAAGACTACAAGGAGACTTAAAAAGACTACAAGGAGACTTAAAAAGACTACAAGGAGACTTAAAAAGACTACAAGGAGACTAAAAAAGATTACAAGGAGACTTAACAAGACTACAAGGAGACTTAAAAAGACTACAAGGAGACTTAAAAAGACTACAAGGAGACTTAAAAAGATTACAAGGAGACTTAACAAGACTACAAGGAGACTTGAAAAGACTACAAGGAGACTTAAAAAGATTACAAGGAGACTAAAAAAGATTACAAGGAGACTTAAAAAGACTACAAGGAGACTTAAAAAGATTACAAGGAGACTTAAAAAGATTACAAGGAGACTTAACAAGACTACAAGGAGACTTGAAAAGACTACAAGGAGACTTAAAAAGATTACAAGGAGACTAAAAAAGATTACAAGGAGACTTAAAAAGACTACAAGGAGACTTAAAAAGACTACAAGGAGACTTAAAAAGACTACATAACACAAAAAGACAAGGAGACACAAAAAGACTAGGAGACTTAACAAGACTACAAGGAGACTTGAAAAGATTACAAGGACACTTAACAAGACTACAAGGAGACTTGAAAAGATTACAAGGAGACTTAAAAAGATTACAAGGAGACTTAAAAAGATTACAAGGAGACTTAAAAAGACTACAAGGAGACTTAAAAAGATTACAAGGAGACTTAAAAAGACTACAAGGAGACTTGAAAAGACTACAAGGAGACTTAAAAAGATTACAAGGAGACTTAAAAGACTACAAGGAGACTTAAAATGACTACAAGGAGACTTAACAAGACTACAAGGAGACTTAAAAAAGACTACAAGGAGACTTGAAAAGATTACATAACACAAAAAGACAAGGAGACACAAACAGACTAGGAGACTTAAAAAGACTACAAGGAGACTTAAAAAGACTACAAGGAGACTTAAAAAGACTACAAGGAGACTAAAAAAGATTACAAGGAGACTTAAAAAGATTACAAGGAGACTTAACAAGACTACAAGGAGACTTGAAAAGACTACAAGGAGACTTAAAAAGATTACAAGGAGACTAAAAAAGATTACAAGGAGACTTAAAAAGACTACAAGGAGACTTAAAAAGATTACAAGGAGACTTAAAAAGATTACAAGGAGACTTAACAAGACTACAAGGAGACTTGAAAAGACTACAAGGAGACTTAAAAAGATTACAAGGAGACTAAAAAAGATTACAAGGAGACTTAAAAAGACTACAAGGAGACTTAAAAAGACTACAAGGAGACTTAAAAAGACTACATAACACAAAAAGACAAGGAGACACAAAAAGACTAGGAGACTTAACAAGACTACAAGGAGACTTGAAAAGATTACAAGGACACTTAACAAGACTACAAGGAGACTTGAAAAGATTACAAGGAGACTTAAAAAGATTACAAGGAGACTTAAAAAGATTACAAGGAGACTTAAAAAGACTACAAGGAGACTTAAAAAGATTACAAGGAGACTTAAAAAGACTACAAGGAGACTTGAAAAGACTACAAGGAGACTTAAAAAGATTACAAGGAGACTTAAAAAGACTACAAGGAGACTTAAAATGACTACAAGGAGACTTAACAAGACTACAAGGAGACTTAAAAAAGACTACAAGGAGACTTGAAAAGATTACATAACACAAAAAGACAAGGAGACACAAACAGACTAGGAGACTTAAAAAGACTACAAGGAGACTTAAAAAGACTACAAGGAGACTTAAAAAGACTACAAGGAGACTTAAAAAGACTACAAGGAGACTTGAAAAGACTACATAACACAAAAAGACAAGGAGACACAAAAAGACTAGGAGACTTAACAAGATTACAAGGAGACTTGAAAAGATTACATAACACAAAAAGACAAGGAGACACAAAAAGACTAGGAGACTTAAAAAGACTACAAGGAGACTTAAAAAGACTACAAGGAGACTTAAAAAGACTACAAGGAGACTTGAAAAGATTACATAACACAAAAAGACAAGGAGACACAAAAAGACTAGGAGACTTAACAAGACTACAAGGAGACTTAACAAGACTACAAGGAGACTTGAAAAGATTACAAGGAGACTTAACAAGACTACAAGGAGACTTAACAAGACTACAAGGAGACTTAACAACACAACTACTTTCAAGCACAATTTATATTTAATTGAATATTCCCTACAGAGCAGACGATGACGCGTTGCTTCTGTAAATGAGTCTGAATGGACTCTGGGTCACGGAGCGGAGGAAGATCTTCTAGTCTGTAGTTATTACAGCAGCTACACGTCAGGAGGGTGTGTGCTGTTCAGTCAGAGCAGCAGTCTGAACCAGCGAGTCAGATGATGTTGGACTGAACCAGCGAGTCAGATGATGTTGGACTGAACCAGCGAGTCAGATGATGTTGGACTGAACCAGCGAGTCAGATGATGTTGGACTGAACCAGCGAGTCAGATGATGTTGGACTGAACCAGCGAGCCAGATGATGTTGGACTGAACCAGCGAGTCAGATGATGTTGGACTGAACCAGCGAGTCAGATGATGTTGGACTGAACCAGCGAGTCAGATGATGTTGGACTGAACCAGCGAGTCAGATGATGTTGGACTGAACCAGCGAGTCAGAATGATGTTGGACTGAACCAGCGAGTCAGATGATGTTGGACTGAACCAGCAGAGTCAGATGATGTTGGACTGAACCAGCGAGTCAGATGATGTTGGACTGAACCAGCGAGTCAGATGATGTTGGACTGAACCAGCGAGTCAGATGATGTTGGACTGAACCAGCGAGTCAGATGATGTTGGACTGAACCAGCGAGTCAGATGATGTTGGACTGAACCAGCGAGTCAGATGATGTTGGACTGAACCAGCGAGTCAGATGATGTGGACTGAACCAGCGAGTCAGATGATGTTGGACTGAACCAGCGAGTCAGATGATGTTGGACTGAACCAGCGAGTCAGATGATGTTGGACTGAACCAGCGAGCCAGATGATGTTGGACTGAACCAGCGAGTCAGATGATGTTGGACTGAACCAGCGAGTCAGATGATGTTGGACTGAACCAGCGAGTCAGATGATGTTGGACTGAACCAGCGAGTCAGATTGATGTTGGACTGAACCAGCGAGTCAGATGATGTTGGACGAACCAGCGAGTCAGATGATGTTGGACTGAAACCAGCGAGCCAGATGATGTTGGACTGAACCAGCGAGTCAGATGATGTTGGACTGAACCAGCGAGTTCAGATGATGTTGGACAGAACCAGCGAGTCAGATGATGTTGCGACTGAACCAGCGAGTCAGATGATGTTGGACTGAACCAGCGAGGTCAGATGATGTTGGACTGAACAGCGAGTCAGATGATGTGGACTGGAACCAGCGGAGCCAGATGATGTTGGACTGAACCAGCGAGTCAGATGATGTTGGACTGAACCAGGAGTCAGATGATGTGGACTGAACCAGCGAGTCAGATGATGTTGACTGAACCCCAGCGAGTCAGATGATGTTGGACTGAACCAGCGAGTCAGATGATGTTGGACTGAACCAGCGAGTCAGATGATGTTGGACTGAACCAGCGAGTCAGATGATGTTGGACTGAACCAGCGAGTCAGATGATGTTGTGACTGAACCAGCGAGTCAGATGATGTTGGACTGAACAGCGAGTCAGAGGATGTTGGACTGAACCAGCGAGTCAGATGATGTTGGACTGAACCAGCGAGTCAGATGAGTGTTTGGACTGAACCAGCGAGTCAGATGATGTTGGACTGAACCAGCGAGTCAGATGATGTTTGGACTGAACCAGCGAGTCAGATGATGTTGGACTGAACCAGCGAGTCAGATGATGTTGACTGAACCCGAGTCAGATGATGTTGGACTGAACCAGCAGTCAATGATGTTGGACTGAACCAGCGAGTCAGATGATGTTGGACTGAACCAGCGAGTCAGATGATGTTGGACTGAACCAGCGAGTCAGATGATGTGTGGACTGAACCAGCGAGTCAGATGATGTTGGACTGAACCAGCGAGTCAGATGATGTTGGACTGAACCAGGAGTCAGATGATGTTGGACTGAACCAGCGAGTCAGATGATGTTGGACTGAACCAGCGAGTCAGATGATGTTGGACTGAACCAGCGAGTCAGATGATGTTGGACTGAACCAGCGAGTCAGATGATGTTGGACTGAACCAGCGAGTCAGATGATGTTGGACTGAACCAGCGAGTAGATGATGTTGGACTGAACCAGCGAGCCAGATGATGTTGGACTGAACCAGCGATGAGTCAGAGATGATGTTGGACTGAACCAGCGAGTCAGATGATGTTGGACTGAACCATCGAGTCAGATGATGTTGGACTGAACCAGCGAGTCAGATGATGTTGGACTGAACCAGCGAGTCAGATGATGTTGGACTGAACCAGCGAGCCAGATGTGTGGACTGAACCAGCGATGTCCAGATGATGTTGGACTGAAACCAGCGAGTCAGATGATGTGGACTGAACCAGCGAGTCAGATGATGTTGGACTGAACCAGCGAGTCAGATGATGTTGGACTGAACCAGCGAGTCAGATGATGTTGGACTGAACCAGCGAGTCAGATGATGTTGGACTGAACCAGCGAGTCAGATGATGTTGGACTGAACCAGCGAGTCAGATGATGTTGGACTGAACCAGCGAGTCAGCGATGTTGGACTGAACCAGCGAGTCAGATGATGTTGGACTGAACCAGCGAGTCAGATGATGTTGGACTGAACCAGCGAGTCAGATGATGTTGGACTGAACCAGCGAGTCAGATGATGTTGGACTGAACCAGAACAGCAGCTTTCTGACAGTGAGGTTTGCGGACAGGAGGCAATGACACGGTTCTCTCTGGGAGAAGAGAGTTCAGAAACATTTCACTAAAGCCTGCAGACAGTAATGCAATCAGCAGATGTTGTGAATGCAGTCTGGAGTAGGAGACAGTCGCATGTGTTGTACCCGGGAGGAGGTCTGTCGCTGCGCACTGAAGCTAGCAGACCGGAGCTAACCTGGAGCTTGGTGTCGGACCAGGAGGCGCGACCCAACAGATGCAGATTTATGAATGTAGTTTGCAGGGAAATGTGTGAAATGTCCCGCTGTCTTCACATGGAAATATACAAGTACTGCTTTAAAAGATGCTCAAATAAAGGAACTGATTGACGCAAAACAGACATATTGGTGTGTGTGTGTTTATAGAGAACCGCAGTGACGCGTCCTAAAACCCGGATGTAAACTCTTTTCGGTTCCTTCGTCAAAAACGCAATGCAATGTCTCCATAGGGTTTTGGAAAATAGCTCTGAATCAGGTCTGTGGTTGAGACACATTTAAGAGACGGATCACGTTTTGTTCAGCAAGATAATCTCCACATGTCTATCCTACGTTTATAATTTTCGAAGCATAAATCTAGTCGCCAGAAGCAAAATGCTAACGTTATGCTACAAAGGAACTACAGAAGGGTCGCTGCTTCAACGTCACGCACAACTTCAGATCCAGATTCAAACACACAGATTGTAAATGGTACATGTTGAAGTGTTTGTTTGAACAGGAGGCAGGGACTTGCTTTCAAGCAGAACAGGGCAAACTAACTTAGCGAGAGTGTTTTACGTGTTCGGTGTAATGACGCAAAACGGCCTGGACAACTTCCGTAGTCCTATTCAGCCACTCGGTAACAACCATCGTTTCTCAGACACGTAAACTCTTCAGAAATCACAGCGGGGTCACCAGCTGATGGATTTAATGTCGTAGAACAAAACGTGATCTGTCTCTTCAATGAGTCTCAAACTCAGACCTGATTTGGAGATATTTTCCAAAACCCTACGGAGAGATCCCATTGCTTTCTATCGAAGGAACCGGACGTGGTAAAAATGCTAACTTACTTCCGGGTTTTAGGACGCGTCACTGCGGTTCTCTATGGAGCCTGGCGTGCAGCACAAACTGTACTTCCACTTTGTAAAGATGGAGAACAGAAAGATAGCATTAAACAGTATGTAGTAGATGTTCTGTTGGCTCGGTGTAGCCCCACAGCAGCCTGTAGGTGACCGTGCTGCAGCCGGCTGTGTGTTCATATGGACTCTAACCCTTTAGCACAGCTTTAAAAAGGTCGCTTTGAGGCTGTAATGCTGATGTAGCAGCTCGCAGCATCACACAGTAACACACAGTGTGATCATTTGACACAGTATCTTCACTTTTAACCCTTTTTCAGGCAGAAATAAGCGATATCTGCAGAGCTAGCCGTTAGCTCCTGTAAGCTAACTGTCATTACATTAGCAGTACAAAAGAGCCGTCACATCCGGTCAATAACACTTATTAGAGTACAAACTATCACCTCAGTTGGTGTTAGTATAAGTTTTATAGTGAAGTTCATACAGGAAAGTAATTTAAGAAGCTTTTATGTGTGAAACAAACCTCAGTAGTGTGAAGCTGCAGCAGTGGAGTCTGGTTGCCTGGTTGTCATGCGCAGAGCCGCCGCGGTGCATGCCGGTAATTGTAGTGTTTGATACGAATGCGTCTGAAGGTGGCTGATTTGAGGTTTGAGGGGATTAGAACTACAACTCCCAGAAAGCATTGGAGAGGCGCAGCAGGGCGACGTGTCAACGACAACAGCTGGACGTTTCATTCAAATTCTGGACTGAAAATAGAAGAATATTGAAAATATTAAAAATAATTGTGGTGATAAAATATATACAATTAAATAAATATATAAATACAATTAAATTAGAAAAACTCCTAGTATATATATACACATTTAAAAAAATAGATGGATAAATTGCAAGTAGTTATTTAAATTAGAAATACTTAAAACATAGTAAATTAATAATAATAATAATAATAATAATAGCTTTAACTATTCACTATTCTTATTTCTTTGATGCTAACTTCCCCCGTACATTATTATGTTATCTAATAATAAACAATGCATTTAGTTTTTTGGATGATTTGGAATAAAAGAAGCCGTTTTACTTTAAAAATATGTTTATTTCAGGCAGTGCTTCCAGAACGAATTGCTTTCTAATTTGTGGCTTTAATGACTTTTTTTTACACAAAATATACATCTAATTTCTTGAGTTTCTTCTTCGGTTCTTTAGGCGGTTCCTGCTCCTTCTTCTTCTTCTGTGGTTCTCTCGGTTGTCACCAGCTTGCTCTCCAGGCGGTGGACTCGGTGCTTCAGTTTGCTCTGCGTGGCTTCGTGTTCGGCTAACAGTCGAGCGTATCGAGTCTGCAGGGCGTCCAGCGAGGTCGTCATCCTCTCCACCTTCTCCTCCATCTCCTTGGGGTCCGGACCCTGTGCCGCCACCTGCAGGACAACAACAGGTATTACACCTTTGTGGTTTTCTTTTTTTAAAGCTCTCCTATCATGCTATTTTTAGGCATGTATTATGGGTCTCAGATATATACAAATATATAATTGTTCATGTTGGTGATCATCGATCAAGTTCATCCATCAAAATATCTCTCCAGCCCTGGGACACAAACTTGGTGGTCCGTTGAATCCTTTAAAGGTCTCCTCTTAAACTATCTGTAGGCTCGGATGTATAAAAAAGAGGTATAATGTGTTTTCCTCAAAATACCAAACCGATCTTGCATTTTAGAAAACCCTCATATCCCTCTATTTCAGCCCTGTTAGAGAAGTGCTGATTCTGGGTCTAAAGCTTTAAAAAAAAAGAGTTTCTGATTGGCCCGTGGGTGTAAAGCCCGCCCACATTTCCAATATAACTTCATATCGGCAGCAAATCTGGATCAGCTCCGTTGTTCCCCCGTTTTTAGAGATGTGGGTACGGAGGAAAAGAGAGAGGGGTCTATTTTCACGTTGTGAGTCTCCTGACACACCGGGGATATTTATATATAAAATACATCAACAATGTTTATGTATAAAATACCAGCGACGTGCAGTCAGGGGAGGCAGATTCCAATCAGGGACGAGCTCTGCCTCTCGTGACCCCACAGTCACTGGCTGGAGCGCGGGCACTAATGTAACGCGGGCACTTATTTAGTGAGCTCCAGCCAGTTTCTGTGGGGTGAGGTGAGGCTCAGGTGAGCTCTCACCTCAGATGCGTCACCCCACAGGAACCGGCTGGAAAGCGGCCCTAAGCGCGTGCCTGCACCGTCTCACTGCATGTCACCAATGTAATGTTTGTAGATCCCTTTATTACATTTATCCTCGCCATCCATCGTCTCTAAAGAACTTATTTCACGTATATATTTAGGCTCGCTGGTCTCATCATACAACGGCAATGAGAAAGCACCAGGGGAGGCAGCCATAACCTCTGCCGCACTGCAGGGGGCGCACGTGAGCCCACAGGTTCTTGTTGCTACTGTTATTCTACGGAGACGGTAGACGCAACAAACTAGACTTTTGAAACTACAGGAAGATCAGGAGGACTTTTACTAAACAGTGATAGAGATAGTTGTCCAGAAGGAGAGCATGGACTCCATCTGCAAGTCAAGGTGAGACCACCATGTGATGAACATGGGTCTTACTAAGAGAGAACAATCCAATATTTAGATGTTGGGAATCCTTTTGTTGAACGGTCTGTTTGAAATGAGTCGAAGCATCAGACTAAAAAAGCTTTTGAAAATAACAGAATATTTCGATTAAGGTCAAAATATAATATTTGTAAATCTGACTGAAAGAGTCGGAGCCTCACCACGAACCTCACCGCACGTCACTGAAGACACTACATACAAAAAAGTGCATTTTGCATGATAGGATTACCTCCAGGTCCAGCAGCCCGTCCTTCATCAGGATCTGCCGTCCCTTCTCCTCCAGTAGAGCTTTAGCGTCGGGGTACTCTGTTAGCGCCTCCATCAGGTCGTCTTTGGAGAGGCAGAAGAGGTCCGAGTACCCGATGCTCCGGATGTTCGCCGTCCTGCGATTTCCTGCCTTACTGCCTGTGGAAGAACAACACTCGGGAATAAAAACGATCTATATATCTAATATACAATGGCAAATAGCATTGTTCTTAGTTTGAGAGTTGTAGAGTTGACCTAAGTTTTTCACTGCACTGTAGCTAATGTGCTAATGACAATAAATACAACTACAATAAACTAGATGCTGTCTCGATTTGTACGTTTATTTACATTTTAATAGTTGAGAATAAAGTCAAAAGTTTGAATAAAGTCGACCTTTTGAGTATATCATCTTCATGGTGGGAATACAATTGTTAGGTGAAGAACATGACCAAAATGTTGAGAATAAAGTAAGTCATTTGGGGGGGAAAGGCAAATGTCTTCCTCTCACTTTCCCCTAAACTCGGTACAGTACTACTCTCTTACCTTTAATAGCCAGGATGCTGATCTCTCCGAAGTAGCTCCCATCACTCAGAACCACAAACTGCTTGATGCCGTCGTCAGCGACCACAGCCAGCTTCCCCTCCTTGATGATGTACATCTCCCTCCCGATGTCGCCCTTCTTGCAGATGTAATCTCCGGGACTGTAGACCTGAGGCTGCAGCTTCAGCACCAGCTCCACCAGCAGACCTGCCTCGCAGTCCGCAAAGATACGAACCTGACCAAAGAAACACAAGAAAATCATGTGTTTTGATACTTAGAGGGTTTTTAAGGTGCTGTTTGATGTGCACACCTTCTTCAGGGTGTCCAGGTGCACGTTGATGGCGATTTCAGCTCTCAGTTTGTCTGGCAGGTATTTCAACACCTCCCTCTCATCCACTGCTTTCTTATTGGTCCACAGGAAATCAAACCATTTGATCACTCGCTTCTCCAGGTCCTTAGTTACCTGGAAGACAAGTCAAAGATAAGACCCAAACTTACCAACCAACCAACCAACCAACCCATTAACAAACCAATCAATCAACAAACCAACCAACCAACAAACCAACTAAGAAACCAACCAACTAAGAAACCAACCAACTAAGAAACCAACCAACCAACCAACCAACTAACCAACCAACCAACCATACAACCATACAACCAACAAACAGTACAACCAATCAATCAACAAACCAACCAACCAACCAACCAACCAACCATACAACCAACAAACAGTACAACCAAGCAAACAACTACACAACCAACTACCACAACATTCAACCAACAAACCAACCAACCAACTAAGAAACCAACCAACTAAGAAACCAACCAACTAAGAAACCAACCAACCAACCAACCAACCAACCAACCAACCAACCAACCAACCAACCAAACCAACTAAGACACCAACCAACCAACCAACCAACCATACAACCAACAAACAGTACAACCAAGCAAACAACTACACAACATTCAACCAAATTACCGACCAACCAACCGATCAAACAACCAACTACCCAACAAACCAACTTACATACTAACCTTTCTGAAGGTCATGTACTGTTTGATTGCGTCGATGCGAGCCTGGAAGTTGGCTCTGGCAGCGTTCATGTTGGTGATCATCGAACCAACGTTACCGACGATGGTGGCAAAGATCAACACACCCACCTGGAGGACAATAAAACAACAAGTTCTTCCATCAAAATATCTGGTACACAAACTTGGTGGTCCATTGAACCCTTTAAGCCACATTTACCAGGAAGTCAGTGACGACGAAAAAGTACTCGGAGTTCTCCACAGGGGGCGGGGTCTCTCCTATGGTGGTGAGCGTCAGTGTGGACCAGTACATACTGTATGCGTACTTCCTTATCAGACGACCAAACTCTGGATTTGCCGGGTCGGGATACACAAATCTGTCGGACCCGAAACCTGAAGGGAACAAGAGGATGAGTCAGATGTTTCTATATGAACAACACCAAACAAACAACCACTGGAGATTCAAACCAGCAAACGTACCGATAGCCTTGGAGAAGGAGTAGTAGAGGCAGGCGTTCCAGTGGATGATGATGACGATGTACATGACGAGGTTGGAGATTCGGAGAGCGTTCGGGTAGTTAGTCCTTGTCTCCGTCCTCTGGAAGAACTCTAGCATCCTGAAACAAAGAAAAACATTTTAATCTAACTTGCAGAAATCAGGAAATTGTCAGCATTGATGTTTAAAGAAATACTTTTGATACACAAATATAATGTGTATCAAAAGTCACCTTGTGTTAACTTGAATTTGTGAGAAAAGCATTTTCAAGTAATTTTTTGAAGTACTTTTATGCTGCCTTTTACTTAAACTTCTACTCTACTTCTACAATATTATCCAACCAACTCACTAACTTACCAACTAACAAACCATTCAACCAACGAACCAACTAACCTACCATCCAACCAGCGCAACACCACCAACCAAACCATCCCACGCCAGCCAACCAATCCAACCAGCCACCAACCAGGCCAACCAGCCAAACCAAACCAATCCAACCAACCAACGGCACGCCCACTACGGACTCAAGCAGAACAAACCAGGCAACCACGAACTCACAACGAACCGACCATGCCAACCAGCCAACCAACCATCCAACCAACCAACCAAACCAACCCAACCAACCAACTCAGCCAGCCAACCAACCAACCAGCCAACCAACCAACCCAACCAAACCATGCCAACCAACCAAACCAAACCAAACCAAGCCAACCGCCAAATCCCAAACAAGCCAACAACCAACCAGCCAACAATCAACAACAACCAGTCCAACCAACCACCAACCAACCAACCATCCAACCAACCAACCAACCAACCATCCAACCAACCAACCAACCAACCATCCAACCAACCATCCATCAACCATCCAACCATCCAACCATCCATCCCTTCAACCAACCAACCATCCATCCAACCATCCAACCAACCAACCAACCATCCAACCAACCAACCAACCAACCAATCAAGCAAACCAACCAACTACCAATCAAGCAAACCAACCAACTACCAATCAAGCAAACCAACCAACTACCAATGTTGTGTGTACCTGTTGAATCGTAACAGCTTGTTGAGGCGTATCTCAGGGTATTTCAGTCCAAAGATGAAGTACAGGAGGTCGGTGGGGATCATGGAGACCATGTCCAGTTTGAACTGTAAGCTAACCAAGTAGCGTTCACGCAACCTCGGAACGTCCTTCACCAGCAGACCCTGCTCCAGGAAACCTGCAGGAACATGTTGTATCAAAGCTTCGTGTCATATTTCAGTGTGTGTGTGTGTATGTGTGTGTGTGTGTGTGTGTGTGTGTGTGTGTGTGTGTGTGTGTGTGTGTGTGTGTGTGTGTGTGTGTGTGTGTGTGTGTGTGTGTGTGTGTGTGTGTGTGTGTGTGTGTGTGTGTGTGTGTGTGTGTGTGTGTGTGTGTGTGTGTGTGTGTGTGTGTGTGTGTGTGTGTGTGTGTGTGTGTGTGTGTGTGTGTGTGTGTGTGTGTGTGTGTGTGTGTGTGTGTGTGTGTGTGTGTGTGTGTGTGTGTGTGTGTGTGTGTGTGTGTGTGTGTGTGTGTGTGTGATCTGACCGGTCCTTGTTCTGAATATCATGTCAGCGATGTACAGGAGGTCGCATAGAAAATCCACGAAGAACCAAAAATATAAATAATCAGACTGTAGCTCCTCTAAGCACGCCCTGAAACACACAACGTTGGGGTTAGTCACTTTTAAACATGGTAAAATCAGTGTGTGTGTGTGTGTGTGTGTGTGTGTGTGTGTTACCTGGCTATGATCAAGGTCCAGTTGTACATGACAGGGATGGTGATAAGACCCAGCCAGTGGTAGTAGAAGTTACTCGCCGGGTCAATTACTGTGAGCTCTTTAGAACTGAAACATATATGAATTATTAGAATAACTCTGGCGGCACATTTTAAGATCAATGCTACGTTTTTTCAGAAAAGTCTTGTATTTTGTGATTCAGTGGATAATAATAAACAACCAAACCTACGCCTCGTCTTTGGCCTTCTTCTCTTTCTCCTTTTCCTCTTTCTCCTTTTCCTCTTTCTCCTTCTTCTCTTTCTCCCTTTCCTCTTTCTCCTTTAGTTTGTTCTCCTTCCTCTCCTTTTTCTCCTGCTTCTCCTTCCTGAGAATAAAGACCAACGTCACATTAAGGGAAACTCATAATATAGCTACCTATAGCTATCCGGTAAGGCCTCAGAACGCTTTTAACGTACTCCTTCTTCTCCTTCTTCTCCTTCCTCTCCTTCTTGTCTTTCTTCTTCTTTGTCTTTTCCTTCCTAGACGACAAACGGGAATCCATCAGAAAACACCTTGTGAGTAATTATGTTGATGTTCTACGTGCTAAAGAAAAAAACATACTCTTCTTCTTCGTTGTTGTTGCTGTTGTTGGCGTTAAACAGAACTCCTGGTCCGGCTTGTTGATCGGTTCTGAAACGACGACAGGACTGGTTTACCAAGATCATCAGTTCTAGTTGGGAACTCTCAAAAGGATCTCTAAAATATTTTTAAAGGATCCTGAGAACATCTTCATAGGGCCCTTAGATCTCTTTACAGACTCCTAGATCCTTGAGAAGAACCAGGACCAGTGAAATCTCTTTAAGTAACTCAAGAAATGGACCTTCTTGCGTATCGGTTGAACCTGCCCATGGACACCAGGAACCTTTTTAAAGGACCATTAGAACATCTTAAAGGCACTATATAACATCCTTTAGGAAGCTTAGAGTCTTTAGAACTGCCTCAACCCCACATTAAACCTTGTCAAGCAACAAGGACCTCAAGAACTTCCTAAATCAACCATCAATCCTTAAGCGGACCCCTATAACCTGCAGAAACATTTTAAAGGACCATTAGAACATATTTAAGACTCTTTAGAACCGCCTCAACACCCCATTAAACTTCATCAAGCAACTTTGAGACCACCTAAAGGACCTCTAGAACTTCCTAAAGAAACCATCGATCCTTAAGAGGACCCCTATCACCTACAAAAACATTTTAAAGGACCATTCGAACATCTTTAAGACTCTTTAGAACCGCCTCAACACCCCATTAAACTTCATCAAACAACTTTGAGACCTCCTAAAGGACGTCTAGAACTTCCTAAAGAAACCATCGATCCTTAAGCGGACCCCTATCACCTACAAAAACATCTTAAAGGACCATTCGAACATCTTTAAGACTCTTTAGAACCGCCTCAACACCCCATTAAACTTCATCAAGCAACTTTGAGACCACCTAAAGGACCTCTAGAACTTCCTAAAGAAACCATCGATCCTTAAGCGGACCCCTATCACCTACAAATGGTCATTTTAAAGGACCATTCGAACATCTTTAAGACTCTTTAGAACCGCCTCAACACCCCATTAAACTTCATCAAGCAACTTTGAGACCTCCTAAAGGACCTCTAGAACTTCCTAAAGAAACCATCGATCCTTAAGCGGACCCCTATCACCTACAAAAACATTTTAAAGGACCATTCGAACATCTTTAAGACTCTTTAGAACCGCCTCAACACCCCATTAAACTTCATCAAGCAACTTTGAGACCACCTAAAGGACCTCTAGAACTTCCTAAAGAAACCATCGATCCTTAAGCGGACCCCTATCACCTACAAAAACATTTTAAAGGACCATTCGAACATCTTTAAGACTCTTTAGAACCGCCTCAACACCCCATTAAACTTCATCAAGCAACTTTGAGACCACCTAAAGGACCTCAAGAACTTCCTAAAGAAACCATCGATCCTTAAGCGGACCCCTATCACCTACAAAAACATTTTAAAGGACCATTCGAACATCTTTAAGACTCTTTAGAACCGCCTCAACACCCCATTAAACTTCATCAAGCAACTTTGACACCACCTAAAGGACCTCTAGAACTTCCTAAAGAAACCATCGATCCTTAAGCGGACCCCTATCACCTACAAAAACATTTTAAAGGACCATTCGAACATCTTTAAGACTCTTTAGAACCGCCTCAACACCCCATTAAACTTCATCAAGCAACTTTGAGACCTCCTAAAGGACCTCAAGAACTTCCTAAAGAAACCATCGATCCTTAAGCGGACCCCTATCACCTACAAAAACATCTTAAAGGACCATTCGAACATCTTTAAGACTCTTTAGAACCGCCTCAACACCCCATTAAACTTCATCAAGCAACTTTGAGACCACCTAAAGGACCTCTAGAACTTCCTAAAGAAACCATCGATCCTTAAGCGGACCCCTATCACCTACAAAAACATCTTAAAGGACCATTCGAACATCTTTAAGACTCTTTAGAACCGCCTCAACACCCCATTAAACTTCATCAAGCAACTTTGAGACCTCCTAAAGGACCTCTAGAACTTCCTAAAGAAACCATCGATCCTTAAGCGGACCCCTATCACCTACAAAAACATCTTAAAGGACCATTCGAACATCTTTAAGACTCTTTAGAACCGCCTCAACACCCCATTAAACTTCATCAAGCAACTTTGAGACCTCCTAAAGGACCTCTAGAACTTCCTAAAGAAACCATCGATCCTTAAGCGGACCCCTATCACCTACAAAAACATTTTAAAGGACCATTCGAACATCTTTAAGACTCTTTAGAACCGCCTCAACACCCCATTAAACTTCATCAAGCAACTTTGAGACCACCTAAAGGACCTCTAGAACTTCCTAAAGAAACCATCGATCCTTAAGCGGACCCCTATCACCTACAAAAACATCTTAAAGGACCATTCGAACATCTTTAAGACTCTTTAGAACCGCCTCAACACCCCATTAAACTTCATCAAGCAACTTTGAGACCACCTAAAGGACCTCTAGAACTTCCTAAAAGACCCATTGAAGTTCCTCCTGGATTGTTGGACTCATTCAATCATCATTTGCATTGATGGTTTGTTAGCCTTTGAGTGTTGGACCTCTCACCTGTCCCTCTCCATGTCTTCACCTGGATCGTCCTGCAGAGCGATGGTGGGTGATGTCGACCTGTTTAGAGACCGGACTGACGGAGCTACTTTGGCCATGCAGGTATCCTTTCCTCTGACTTCCTGATGACAAAGAGAAAGAGTTATAGTAATAGTCCTGAAGTTTTGGTTTGACTAAACTCAACTCTAAATATTAAAACGTTACCCCGGTTAAATCCTTTATAGTTTGCAAAGAGAGAGAGAGTAATAAACGCAGAAGAGGTGAGGTGTGTGTAGACGGAGAGATTGACCCTGATGGGGATTAAGAGATTACAGGAGATGATACTGTCTCGCACACACACACACACACACACACACACACACACACACACACACACGTATACGATATTAGGAATTACACGTCAGTGTGTGTGTGTGTGCGTGTGTGTGTGAACATGATAACACTAAGCAGGTATAGCTTTATACATTTGAGAAACACGGTTGCATTTAAATAAATTAATAGTCATTAAAAATGTAAGTGGATTTAATTTAAAGATTCAGTGACAATCTTGAAAATTATTTTATATTTTTATTTGTATTTATTTAAATCAAATATTTGAGTTTAAACAGAAAAAATAAACTACATTAAAGAAAATTGTATATTAGAAAAATGTAAAAATCTCAAAGCGGTATGCATGGGATATTCTTCTTAAATAATATAAGAGCAAATAATCAATAACTTCCTCCATTTATTCTGGGCTAGACTTATGTAATGAATTACTTATTAATATTTCTCAAATTGCTTTATTATTTAATTAATAATTGTATTTACTTATTTGTTTATTTGTGTAACTACTTTAATTTAAATATTTATTTTTTTGAAAGTATTATTTTCTTTACTCATTCATTTTAAATATAATTTAACTTTATTGTTCATTTGTCAAGTATTAATTGACATAGCACTATTTAATATTTACTTATATATTCAAACAAATATTTCCAATCCTGGCTTCTCTATAGAATGATAGCCCTAAGTGATCCGTCCTCTCTGACAGGCTCAACATATCAATGAATAAAATATGTATAACATGAGTTCTATACTTAAAGGTTAATATATATATATGTGAATATAACATGTGGAGGTTAAAAGTGTTGAAACCCAGATTTACAGCATTACAGCAGCTGTTGTAATAAAATAAATAAATAATCCCTCTTGTTGCTAGGAGCGGCAGCCTCCCGCAGCGCGCCTTCTGATTGGCCCGCAGCTCGTCCCCGCGGGCCAATCAGAAGCGAGTGCGTCCGCCATGAGAATCCATAATCCCCATTCTTCTTTATTATCATCAATACTACGATTTATAACCGACGGGACGTCAGAATAAACGCCTCTGTGTCACTAAGTCTTCCTTTGGGCGATCTTTCCCCGCGGGAATGTGGAGAGAAATGAGTGCTTTTCTCACATTTTTACAAAATGGATGAAACATTGGAATACAATATGAAATGTTGTGTTGTTGTGTTGTTTATTTAGTGTGTTTCTCCCCGGGTGTCTCCACACACAAGATGACCCTAAACCGCTGCTGCTGTAATGGCGGGGCTGTCAAAGGTACCAAGACGGGTACACACTCTTCTTCCGGTTTGAGTACAGGCCTCCCAAATAAAAGCTTTGCAATCTGCACATTATTGTTTCTATATTTCTATATCAGTTGTATGCTTTGTATAAAAACGAACCTATGCTGTATTTTAAATCATGTTAGATTAACTTCTGGTCTATTTCATTGCTTAGATTATTAAAGTGCATTTAGTTGGGTGTTTCAAGCATATGTATGACATCTACACACATAACAGTGTGTAACTTTTACACACTGTTAATATACCGCATCTAGGGGGCTGCAATGTGTGTATTTGTATCATAATGTGTGTTATTATACATGTGAAGTGTACATATATGTGCTTTTTTGTTATCAGAAGCGTGTATTTGCACTGCAGTAAAGTGTTTTTATTACATGTACTTTGGCTCGACCAAACATCGTTTTTAAATGTGCTCTATAAATAAAACTTGATTTGATTTGATTTGATGATAACTAAATCGAAGGTTTTGTATGGGGGATATAGCACCCATCTTTCACATCGATCCTGCTTTACTTTGAATCCCCCCCCCCCCTCTCACCAGGGCGGAAGTGAGTGCTGCGGCTTTGCTTGCTTCACGAGCCGCTGGAGCTGATGGCGGCTGGCGGAGGGAGAGGAGGGAGAAAGAGAGAGAGGAGAACCGAGAGGAGAGAGAGAGAGAGGAGGCCGAGCACCGAGCACTGAACACCGACCCCTGCTCCCTCACCAGGCCGACCACCGAGCACCGCGGCCCGGCACACAGACGCGCGACACCCCGGTGCAGCGGTGTGTTGTTTTTGTTTATTATCGCTACCGAAAAGGGGGTGGGATTCCACCGGAGGGTCGGCGTGCAGGTTGTGCATGTACACACTGTTAATATACCGCATCTAGGGGGCTGCAATGTGTGTATTTGTATCATAATGTGTGTTATTATACATGTGAAGTGTACATATATGTGCTTTTTTGTTATCAGAAGCGTGTATTTTGGGGGGTTTGAGGGGGGCTAGGGCCCGGATTCAACAACAGTCCTTATTAGGATTGCACCGTACTTCCTACTATAATTAAATAGCACTGGTGTATCTGACTGCTGCGATGGCGTCTCAGGGCCAATGGAGAGTTCACAAATGAAGTACAATTGGAGCCACATTGTAATATCATGAGAACTACATGCAGTTAATAAATATAAAATCTATAATTCATCAGGATTATATTAAAAAAGGGATATTCTTGTATACTTAAATGGTAAAAATTACAAAAATATTCTATAATGTATTTATATCTGAGATGACAACATATTACACGTACCATCAACAAACACTATCTGATATATTTTGGTATTAAAGTCATTTATTTTTAAATTTTGCACGAAATAAGAGCAAAAATATGAACAAATTCAACATAAAATATGGTCTGACATTTCTCCGTATTAAAGCCATCATTTACAAGTCTGGATATTTACAGAAATGAAACACATTATGAGTTACTTTGAGAGTAAAGAAAGGAAAATCCAACGTTATTAAAGTCGTAATTTAACAAAAATAAACGTGGCGACTTCCTGCCTGTTCTGGACTCACTTCTGGATATTCTTTGAGGTTGAAATAACACATTTTCAAGTGAAAAACTAATTCTCCAAGATTAGGAACTTAATTAGCGAGAATGAAATAGGGAAATATCTTCAGAGATTAAAGTGGAAACTTCGCAAACTACTTTAGTAAAAAAAAAGCCAAACACTTGCTCAAAAAATCTCAAAATATTATGAATTAATCTCACTTTGCACCACAGCAACCACCTGTGCATTCAGATAATAGTGTGTGTGTGTGTGTGTGGCCTAGCATTACTATACTTGTGGGGACCTACATCTGTTTACACAGTCACGTGTGGGGACTCGCCTCCCTTATGGGGACAAATGGGAGGTCCCCATAAGGGGAGTCATTCATTTTAGGGTGAAGACTTAGTTAGGTTAAGGGTAAGGGTTAGGGTTAGGGTTAGGCATGTGTTGGTTAAGTTTAGGATAAGTCTCCAGGAAATGCATGTAAGTCAATGTAATGTCCCCTGAAGTGACGTATACATGATATGTGTGTGTGTGTGTGTGTGTGTGTGTGTGTGCGTGTGTGTGTGTGTGTGTGTGTGTGTGTAAAGCCTTGGGATTAAGGACATCTCTGCAAAGTGAGGGTCGTTCCTCTTGTTGGTTTCATGTTCAGGGTTTCCCTCACTGGTCAATACTGGCTTTAAAAATAACATGTTTTTTAAGCGTGTAATTATTGATTTAATGGTGAATTAAAAAAGCCAACATAACAAAGGTATTCGAGTTATTTATGTGTTGAGTGATTCTCTCTATGTGGATGCAGATGACGCCAATCTTTGAATATTTCTTTACATTTCAAAAAATATTTCAAACCTTTTTCCTGACAAACAGCTGTGTGCAATTCAAATGCAAATTAATAAATATAAATGAAAGAATTCCAGAAAAAGGATCTTTCTTTCTGATAGGACCTTCAGTGTACACAAGGACAGGGAAGTGTCGGACTTTAATTTGTTTTCGACCCTCTTTAAGGTCAGGGTCCTTGGATTGCACCCTGTCGTTAACGGTTCTCAGAAGTACACAAAAACAAGCGCGTGTGTGTGTTGTGGATAGAGAGGCAGCTTTGTGTCGGGTTGTGGTTTGAGTTCTGCAGGGATGAATATCAAACAGGCCTGTAGTAGTGTGTGTGTGTGACGTGCTGTCTTGTTGTCTGTCAATAAACTATTGTCTTTTCTCTCTCTCTCCGGTGCAGGACCTCGTATCGGCCGTCATCCCGTCTCGCTCAGAAACTACAGCTGCAGTTCTTGTAGTATTTAGTTGCAGTAGTCAGCACTTCTACCTGTGAAACATCAGAGGGGTTTTAGTCAGAGAGGTGACCTCTAAAGTGGATTACAGCAGCTTTAAAGTCTTTTAATTGAAGCATTTTGATGCTAATGAGCCTGGTAAGACTAGCTTAGCTTGTTAGCTTGCAGGGGGTTCTACTTTGTTGTCTGAAATCTGACAAAACTGGCAGGGTAGCAGCTCCTTCACTGTGAACATCTAAAAAAAAGGCTCTTAAAAATGTAGATTATCTTAATTATTAAGATACTTGCAGTTATCAGATAACAGCTAGTGCAGCAGTTCCAAACCAAACACTCTTCAGAAAACAAATTCAGATTTTGAAAGGAAAATGTAGTTGGGACTTGGACCACAGTGAAGTGTTTGGCAAGCTAACGGCTTGTTAGCGGCTAGTGGTGAGCGTGCAGCGGTGGCGCGGGGCTAGCTCCGGGCAGAGCGGGGGTGCGATGGAGTACCACTCTAGTGGCAGCCTGCCCCTGCTGGGGAGACCGCGGTACTGCCCCGGAGCTAACGCTAACGGAGGCTACCTGTGTGAGACGGGACACTGCTGCGGGGAGACCGGATGCTGCACCTACTACTACGAACTCTGGTGTAAGTGGGTTTTACCGTGTTTCAAGTAAAGTAAAGGAACTACATTAAAGTAAAAAGCTAATGTTGGGCTATAAAGGAACTACAGCAAGGTCACATGACTTCACGTCATCACCGCTAAGCTAAAGGTGGCTAATGTTGGGCTATAAAGGAACTACAGCACGGTCACATGACTTCACGTCACCACCGCTAAGCTAAAGGCGGCTAATGTTGGGCTATAAAGGAACTACAGCACGGTCACATGACTTCACATCACCACCGCTAAGCTAAAGGTGGCTAATGTTGGGCTATAAAGGAACTACAGCACGGTCACATGACTTCACGTCACCACCGCTAAGCTAAAGGCGGCTAATGTTGGGCTATAAAGGAACTACAGCACGGTCACATGACTTCACGTCACCACCGCTAAGCTAAAGGTGGCTAATGTTGGGCTATAAAGGAACTACAGCACGGTCACATGACTTCACGTCACCACCGCTAAGCTAAAGGTGGCTAATGTTGAGCTATAAAGGAACTACAGCACGGTCACATGACTTCACGTCATCACCGCTAAGCTAAAGGTGGCTAATGTTGGGCTATAAAGGAACTACAGCAAGGTCACATGGCTTCACGTCATCACCGCTAAGCTAAAGGTGGCTAATGTTGGGCTATAAAGGAACTACAGCAAGGTCACATGGCTTCACGTCACCACCGCTAAGCTAAAGGTGGCTAATGTTGGGCTATAAAGGAACTACAGCACGGTCACATGACTTCACGTCACCACCGCTAAGCTAAAGGCGGCTAATGTTGGGCTATAAAGGAACTACAGCACGGTCACATGACTTCACGTCACCACCGCTAAGCTAAAGGTGGCTAATGTTGGGCTATAAAGGAACTACAGCACGGTCACATGACTTCACGTCACCACCGCTAAGCTAAAGGTGGCTAATGTTGAGCTATAAAGGAACTACAGCACGGTCACATGACTTCACGTCACCACCGCTAAGCTAAAGGTGGCTAATGTTGGGCTATAAAGGAACTACAGCACGGTCCCATGACTTCACGTCACCACCGCTAAGCTAAAGGTGGCTAATGTTGGGCTATAAAGGAACTACAGCACGGTCACATGACTTCACGTCACCACCGCTAAGCTAAGGGAGGCTAATGTTGGGCTATAAAGGAACTACAGCACAGTCACATGACTTCACGTCACCACCGCTAAGCTAAAGGTGGCTAATGTTGAGCTATAAAGGAACTACAGCACGGTCACATGACTTCACGTCACCACCGCTAAGCTAAAGGAGGCTAATGTTGAGCTATAAAGGAACTACAGCACGGTCACATGACTTCACGTCACCACCGCTAAGCTAAAGGTGGCTAATGTTGAGCTATAAAGGAACTACAGCACGGTCACATGACTTCACGTCACCACCGCTAAGCTAAAGGAGGCTAATGTTGGGCTATAAAGGAACTACAGCACGGTCACATGACTTCACGTCACCACCGCTAAGCTAAAGGAGGCTAATGTTGAGCGTGAGGACGTTTAGTAGTTTCATTTGCAGTGATGGAACGTAACTAACTAAATGTATTCAAGTACTGTACTTAAGTACACATTTGAGGTACTTGTACTTTACCTTTACTTTATAAACTCAGTTTTTGCCACAAAAAACCTTTAAAATATTATTATTTGGTATTGATTGAACCATCCAGCATTATATTTAAGTAACTGAAACCATGAGTGGGTTAACCGATAATGAGTTGGCAATATTTTTGCTAATAACTGTTTTGTTCAAAAATATTTAATAGTTCCAGCTTCTTCAATGTTTTGAAAGATTTGCTGCTTTTGCTTTTAAATATAAAACAATATTTAATTTTAGTTTTTCCTGAGTAAGTTTTATTTGTTAACATTATATGTATTGGGTTTTTCAACATAGGCAAGGCAAGTTTATTTATATAGACTAGGCCATTCAAAGTGCTTTGAATTGCCTAGTGTACATAGAAAGAACATACAGTCACACATTGGAAGGAATAACTCGTTTCTATATTTAGAGATAGTTATTACTATTATTATTATAATCAGCATTACTTGTATTCCTTATACTCAGTACGTTAGTATGTTTGTGTTCAGGGTTCTGGCTGCTGTGGACGGTCCTCATCCTGTTCAGCTGCTGCTGTGCGTATCGACACCGAAGAGCCAAACAGAGAGTCCAGCAGCAGCAGAGGCAGCGAGAGATCAGCCTGCTGGCGTATCATGGAGCCAACTCATACCCATCCTCCATGCTGGACCTCAGTAAGACCCCGGCGACCTGTGATGCACTTCGGTGGCCTCAAGACACAGAGGTTCAAGGCTGATCTTAGGTCACAGGCTCCTCCAACAGAGCAACACAATAAAACAGATAAACTGCAAGTAAATACATAGTGCAGTAATTGGGATATAATATATTAGATACATTTGTAGGAATGGATTATTAAATATTAGATTGAATATAAATGTAAAGGTCCAGTTGGAGCAGAGAGTTCTCTTCCAGCCAGAGGAGATTTGTTATACAGAGTTATGTGTTCCTGTATCGGTTCTTGTTAATAGATACATTTCAAACTCATCTTGATACTTATACTGTCTGTTATGTGTGAGTGCACCATCGGGAATGCTTGGACTCTGTGCAGTGACAATAAAGGAGTCTTATCTTGGTTCCAGAGATGGCAGAAGAACACACATCCGTAGAAGTACAGATACTCGTGTTTAAAAATACTAGTACTGACTAAACTTCTTTACTCAAGTAAAAGTGAAGAAGCTTTGAAATGTGCTTAAAGGTCCCATGTCATGCTTTTCCGGTTCTTACCCGTCCCCTTGTGTGTTATGAAGGTTTTATGCATGTGAACGGTGTGCAGAGTCAAACCCCTCAAAGTACACCCTGTAGCGAGTAAAACTCTAACACCTCCTCAAAACGCCTCGTTGAAGAGAAGTCCATTGTTTACTTCCTGGGTATTGTGACGTAGGAATGGCCAGTAGCCGCGCCCAGAACTATGACGCGATACGGTCATGCGTTACCCGGAACCAAAAGGACCAATCCGTGGAGCCGTTATGTTACCTCCGCGGAGCCGTTACGTTAAGCCCCCGCTGATTGGTCCAACTTGACCAATCCACGGACTTCCTCACACACTCGGTGCAGGCAGCTCTGCTGATCTCTCCTCCCTGGCTGCTCTCTCTGCAGACCCATTCTCTCTGCAGACCCATTCTCTCTGCAGACCCATTCTCTCTGCAGACCCATTCTCTCTGCAGACCCATTCTCTCTGCAGACCCATTCTCTCTGCAGACCCATTCTCTCTGCAGACCCATTCTCTCCGCAGACCCATTCTCTCAGCAGACCCATTCTCTCTGCAGACCCATTCTCTCTGCAGACCCATTCTCTCTGCAGACCCATTCTCTCTGCAGACCCATTCTCTTTGCTCTCTCTGCAGACCCATTCTCTCCGCAGACCCATTCTCTCTGCAGACCCATTCTCTCTGCAGACCCATTCTCTCTGCAGACCCATTCTCTCTGCAGACCCATTCTCTCTGCAGACCCATTCTCTCAGCAGACCCATTCTCTCTGCAGACCCATTCTCTCCGCAGACCCATTCTCTCTGCAGACCCATTCTCACTGCAGACCCATTCTCTCTGCAGACCCATTCTCTCTGCAGACCCATTCTCTCTGCAGACCCATTCTCTCTGCAGACCCATTCTCACTGCAGACCCATTCTCTCTGCTCTCTCTGCAGACCCATTCTCACTGCAGACCCATTCTCTCAGCAGACCCATTCTCTCCGCAGACCCATTCTATCTCCGTTTATCAACCTTTTTCTTACTCAATATTAAGCCACACTTATTGTTTTTACTTCGGCTGTGACTTTGTGTGTGCTCAGGATGAGTTTGGCTGTGTATCGCTAAACAAGGAAATCACACCTCCACGGAGCTCAGCGCGATTCACAACGTCCCGACCAATCAGAGCACACTGGGCTCACAGGGAGGGTGGGGGCTGGAGCTTCTGGAGCTACAACGAGCCGTTAAAGGCAGAGAGTGAAATTCAGTGAATACACGTAGTTTACAGAGATGCTGTGTGAGGAACCAATGTGAGTTTGGAAAATTGCACAATAAATCTATTCTAGTCGACCTCAACAATGGAACTATGATCAGTGGAAATGGCCATGACATGGGACCTTTAAGTAAAAAGTACCCATAACTAGCAGCTGCTTTAAAGAGTACCTGACCTCCCTTTATATTAATAGAACAATAATGTCATTGTTAGCTAATGAATGTTTCCATGCTGAACAACGGCAACATGACAACGTTTCCATTGGTCCCTCTTCTTTAGAGAAGACCAGGAAGTGATGGATACACGGATCGTGTTCAAATCAATAGGCACGCAATGACTCTAAAGAATAATGATCACGCATCAAACACACATTCAGACTAAAGGAACCAGCTGTTTGGGAAATGAGAGAAGTAGAAAGTACAGGTATTTGGGTTCAACATGTAAGAAGTAGAAAGTACAGGTATTTGTGTTCAACATGTAAGAAGTAGAAAGTACAGGTATTTTAGTTCAACATGTAAGAAGTAGAAAGTACAGGTATTTGGGTTCAACATGTAAGAAGTAGAAAGTACAGGTATTTGAGTTCAACATGTAAGAAGTAGAAAGTACAGGTATTTGAGTTCAACATGTAAGAAGTAGAAAGTACAGGTATTTGGGTTCAACATGTAAGAAGTAGAAAGTACAGGTATTTGGGTTCAACATGTAAGAAGTAGAAAGTACAGGTATTTGAGTTCAACATGTAAGAAGTAGAAAGTACAGGTATTTGGGTTCAACATGTAAGAAGTAGAAAGTACAGGTATTTGGGTTCAACATGTAAGAAGTAGAAAGTACAGGTATTTGAGTTCAACATGTAAGAAGTAGAAAGTACAGGTATTTGGGTTCAACATGTAAGAAGTAGAAAGTACAGGTATTTGAGTTCAACATGTAAGAAGTAGAAAGTACAGGTATTTGGGTTCAACATGTAAGAAGTAGAAAGTACAGGTATTTGGGTTCAACATGTAAGAAGTAGAAAGTACAGGTATTTGAGTTCAACATGTAAGAAGTAGAAAGTACAGGTATTTGGGTTCAACATGTGAGAAGTAGAAAGTACAGGTATTTGGGTTCAACATGTAAGAAGTAGAAAGTACAGGTATTTGAGTTCAACATGAGAGTACTGATACCAGACAAATGTACTTAAGTACAGTAACAAAGTATTTGTACTCCACTTGTTCCAGGTTTCTTGGCGTCTCTGAAGTTGCCGTCCTACGAGGAGGTTGCAGCTCAACCCTCAACTCCTCCCCCTCCATACAGCTCGGTGTTCACCACCCCTCGTTACCCTCAACCCCCCAGAACCAGCGACCCCCATCTGCTCACACAACACGACCCACTCCTTCATCGCCCGCTCAGCGACGGACCCTCCTCCCTCAGCTCAGACAACAGGTAACAACGATGCTAGCTGTGATGGAAACTTCTGAAGCACTGGAGCCGAGACTCAGAGAGACACAGGGAGAGCAGGACCTTTGATGGCAAACACTGATAGTTTATTATAGAGTTACAGCCGGAGAACATGTTCTGCCGCCTCGAGGTGACACTGCTACCAATTCTGAAGGTCTGCAGTTCTAGCTTTTAACTAGTTTGGAGTGTAATAATCAACATTCCTCATCAGCGAGACTAAACAAATATGGGCCCTGAATCTAACTAGAGCTGTCGTCCATAGAAAAGAATGTGCGCCAGGCAACCTACGTTCCTGAACAACAAACCACCTCATGGCAGCTTGTGCTCGGTCATAAACAACAACAATGATCCCAAGCTCTTCATCCTTAAAGCCCCTGACACACCTACCCCATTTTGGGAGTCAGAGGCCGTCAGAGGCAGTCGGGCATTCGCGGCGCCCTACTCAGGTTGGTGTGTCCCGCACCGTCGTTGCTTTACGGCACATTTTCACACCTCCCGTTGAACATGTTGAATCGGCCAAAGAAAGTAGGCCAAAGAAATCACTCTGATTGGCTGTTGCCTCTTTTGAATGACGAATACACACTACCGCCGCCTGCTGGTCAGGACAGTTATTGCCACTCGTCGACTGAAGTCTTTGCGGTGTGTTCGTTAGGCGGGCGGCGTAGCGGAACGTAAAAGCCGGTACGCGTTCTTTGGTCTCAGGTTGGTGTGTAGCGGCCTTCAGAGAGATAGCATCAATAAACAAATTGAGAGACATGTAGAGTCAGCAAGGTGCAATGTCTGTAACTATATCAAAATATTGTATTAGATATCGGATGCCTTTTTCTTTAATGAAAACACTCAATCATACGCTCGTCTCTCCTGTCTATTTCTTGAGATATCTACATTATTATTACACAACACAAGCTATTGCTACCTCATCATTTCATAAATCTCAATGAATAATAAATGTATGTCTTCCCTTCAGCTCCAGTTGTTCCTGCGACTCCTGCTGCCCGTCCTCTCCATGTAGCTCCTCTTTATCGGCGGCCGTCACGTATGAAACCGACACCAGTCACGCCACGACGCCCAGCGAAGCCCCGCCTCTAATGCTCGACGTCACCATGGAGACCATCACAGCCGCAGCATCTCGTTTGGAGATCAACGAGACACGAATTCTGGTTTCTGAGAGGATGTTGGGCTCCGTGGCCGTTGAGATCGGAGATGAAGTCGCTTCCGGAGAACGGCAAACTGTTGTTGACTCATCGGTTCCCAACCAGGATGTTACGGTGGCGGTTGTTACCATGGCGGTCTCCCCTCTGACCTCCCCCTGCTTAGAGGTGGTTCTTCCTGTTGGAGCTACATCTCCCATCATGCAACAGCTTGACCTAGTACCATGTACTCCAACACTCAGCACCAGTAGTACTTTCCCTAGTCCAAGTGAAGTCCAAATAATAAGCATTGATGGTCCAACTGATGAAAATATCCTTACCCCAAAAACCACCTCATTGTCGGGCCCTTCTACCCCAACAGCTAGCACTTCTGACCACAACCCTGATCCAACAAGAACTTTTGATACAGCCAACGTTCCCAGTAGCCCAACCTCAGCACCAGGATCAGATGTTGGAATGACTTTGGCCTTGATAAGTGAAGCGTCTAATCTCCCAAGCCAGGACCCAAATCCTAGCCTTGTGCCAATCCCAGCACCTTCAAACCTTCCCCAAGCCAAAGTACCTTCAACCCAAGCTCCAGAACCAGTTCCCACAAACCTAAGCCCCTTTACAGAACCATTACCCATAAGCCTTCCCCAAACTCCAGACCCTTCACCTTCAAACCTTAACCTAGTTTCAAACCTACAACCTAAAACCACCATAGTCCACGACTGTGAATCTAACCCTATCCTAAAACCAGTACCTGCAAACCTTACCCTTGCGAACCACACCCCGGATCTAACAAGAACTTTTGATACAGCCAACGTTCCCAGTAGCCCAACCTCAGTACCAGCATCAGATGTTGAAATGACTTTGGCCTTGATAAAAGACGCAACTAAATCTCCAAATCCAGACCTAAATCCTAGCCTTGTGCCAATCCCAGCGACTTCAAACCTTACCCAGGCTCCAGAACCAGTACCCACAAACCTAAACGCCTTTCCAGACCCAATGCCCACAAGCCTTCCCAAAACTCCAGACTCTTTGCCTTTAATCCATACCACAAATCCAAATCTACGACCTAACATCAACATAGCTCCAGACTGTGAATCCAACCCTATTCTAAAACCAGTACCCCAAAACCTTCTCCTTCCTACAGAAGCACCTAAATTAGCACATTTCCTGATACAAGAACCGTCACCTGGGTCACCTGGGTCTGGTCTAGCCTCGGTTCCTCCCAACCCGACCTCAGACAAGAACCCAAACCACGGTTCTGTTGCTATTCTGGTTTCTTGTCAAGATCCAGCCCCAGAATCCGCAGATGTAACAGCTCAATCGACAGAACAAGACCTTATCAGTCCGTTGCCATCAAATATCCAGGTTGGATTTAGTTCTGTATCTTGTACAAGTGTTGGTTCTAGAACAAGTCCAATATCGGTTCCTGCTCCAGTGCTTACATTGACAACACCTGCATCCTCCCCTTCCTCTTGCCCAGCAATAACTATAGAATCATCTTGTACACCTGTAGCCCTCTCCCCATCCTCACCCCTTTCCTTGTCTTCAACTTTTCTCCCGGCCCCAGCTTTACTCCTGGACCCCCTCACTGCAATGCACCAGTCCAACAAAAGTGGATCTTCTTCTGGCCACGCCTCCTCTCTTTCCCCCTCGCCTCGTGCTACCCAGTCGCCGCCGAAACAGACCTTATTTTCCCCCTGTGTGGATATCTTTGAACCGGGACCTCCAAACTGGGAGGACGGGGAGGACGACCAGGAAACCGAGGACAACGACGATGAAGAGGATGAGGACATGGGAGCGGATGAAAGCCAGTACAGACACCGGCGACTTACCGGCGACTCTGGCATCGAGGTGTGTAGGTGTCGGGTGGAGGATGAGGATGAGGAAGAGGAGGAAACGAAGGAGGATGGGATTCAAGAAGGAGGTGGAGAAAGGGATAAAAAAGGAGGAGGAAATGGTGGTCGTCATGACAGTGTGGACTGCCCGGCACGAGGTCAGATCACCACAGGGGAAGGACTTGTACTGTGCACCTCCACCGATACTCCAATATCTGAGGAAGGCGCCTCCGAAGTCGTCATTGTCGTGGAGTCCGTGTGATTGACAGGAACTGGGCGGAACCATTCATCATCCAAGTTGAAGTTAATGATGGCCTTCGCCCCTTTTCAATTTGAGATTGTCCTGATAGATGATTGTGATTGCGGTTACGTCATGTGATGTTTGTTCGGCAATTGTTTGTCAGATCAGCAAAAGGTGTCGGACTTTAGGAGGAGATTCAACAGGATGCTCACGAGGAAAGGTTTTAGTCCGATGTGGTTTGGAGGTTTCTGCATGGAGAGGCATTTTCTTAAATTGCATCCAGGGATACTGCACTACCGCATTGATGACACACTGGGGTCGAGGTTAGGCCACGTCGGATTTACAAATGAAAGATAGCAATTCTTCTGAAATTCAAAATTACCCTAGGTGCAATTTTATTGGAGATAACCCAATCCACCCTGTTTACCCTAACAACCATTTCTAATATTATACGTGCGTGGTCCGATGACGCTTGCTAGATGTAAACATCATTCCTCTTATCTACGTCTGTCCAAATGAAACATGTTCCCCAGAAATGACGTTTTCTTTCTTGCGTTTGTCACCAATGATAAAAACTTTAAATAGTTTAGCAGTAGACACCTGGCTTGTCTGGGGCGATGACGTCTGGTTTTGAAACAAGTCAAACTGTCCGCTTTGGACACGAAACCCGACTAACGTGGGAGGATGATTCACTCGGACCGACAGAGGGACGACTGATTCATCCGAAAGCTTACTTTGATGGACAAGTCAGTCAAGGGACGGGAAATTAGGGAAACAGTTTCTCAGATTTGACGTTTTCATGACAACTTGATGCTGTATGGAAGATTTCTGGTTTTTTTCCTGTGCGTCAGTGGACAAAAGCTTTTTGCATAAATAGGAACAAACAATAGACACTTTTAGACAGAAACAAAGCCCCAAACAAAACGGGATGTGAACACGTCATCGCTATCGTCTTTGTCTTTGAGGACGGATACAACAAAACGTTGAAACCAAACAATCTAGAGTCTTATCTCTAAAATACTCTCTTTCTGCATCCGTCCATTCATAGCCATCTTCCTTTTTATCATTCAGAACCCTCTATTATATTTTATTCGGATGGATAAATCAACAAAGTCAAGCTATTTTAGGACCCAAAATGACGGTAATCTGAATCGTGTTGAAGAGTTGGAGAATATATCATTTATTTTAAGGACGTATGGACGTGTGGATATTGATATTTTGTGACAGAAAGACGTAACGGTAGAGTATATTTTGTCAATGATAGAACAAACATTTGTGTTGTACATGCGGGTGTATGTCCAATTAGTGAAGAGCAATATTTTTCATCAGCAAGAGTCTGTATATAAATGACGCCCCTAAAAAAAAGAAAGAAGCTAAAGCAATGTCAAGACAAGTTTTGGTAAAAACTTACCCCAGATATAAGTGGACTTTAATTTTAAATATAACTCACTGTTTCCAAATCGCTCTGGAAGAACAATGCATCTAGAAGACTTTCACCCAACAGCAGTGCAATGATTGTAAGTCATTTCCAACACACTTTACGGAGGAATGCCAACACGCATCTGTTAAGCTCTATAAGTAGTAGAAGTCAAAATGAATGTGATGATAACACACTGACAGTTGGTTGTACATTTTGGTTAAAAAGTTAATATACATTTACAACAGAAAAGGCAGGAAAAAGTTTCCCCAAATACTTTGTTGTAGCAGGAAGTATTCTCACATCTTTAAGACTAAAAATATCCCTACAAGTGCGTCACTTTTCCTTCCATCTGCTGCCAGAAAGTGCACTTCTTACTGCCGTTAATGCAAGCTGTTTCAGTTTCAAGTTTACCAAATGTGTGTTGGTCCAAACCAGACGTCAGACTGTGTTGGAAGAGTCACCAGAGTAAAGTCTGACCTTTAGCTAATGAGAGACTGAGTGTACCGAAACCTGAAGCGTTCCAAGAACCAGGAAAGTCATATTGGAGGTGGTCACCTGACACCACAGATATCATTAACTCAACCTTCTCCGATGTAAACACCTTCAAAGTCTGACCCACGAACCCTGTGTCCATGCTGCATCACAACCGGACTTCACTACCCCACGATGGGTGTACCTTTGCAGACAATGCTATGTTGGACCTCCTTACGACAAAAGCAATGTCCTGCCATGAAAGAGGACTTGAGTGCACTTCAAATGGCAGCAACAGAGCGCACAGTTTCTACGTCTAAATCTGGGTGTTTTGGTAGTCAGATTGGAAACCAACGTGCACTAGATTGGATTCCCACGTGGATGGATTCATTAATCCAATCTTTTGTTTTTTAAACCTATTGCGGAGCTGAATTCACAGAAATATGGTTCTGAGCCAACGTGGATGTCAAAGAGAGCTCAAGCTGATTCCTACGATGGCGGATCGGCGTCGAACACGACACCTTCGACTGAGTGTAGGCCGACTAACCGCCTGTTGACCGTAAGAGTTTGTAGAGGCTTAAAGGACCTTTTCTCAAGGGTCGTACCTAGCCATTGATGTTGTGGTTGATGGTGTTTTTTGTTTACCTGAACTAATAAGGTTATATATCTCCATGGTTAAAAGAGTGCCATTTCTACTTGACCACTGTTACTACTTAGCGTTAGATGGAGCGGCTCTCGCTCTGCGTGGGTGTGGACTTTCGACCTGAGTGACTGGGAAAATGTTCGGTCCAAAATCTGTCTGTTGTAGCTCGAGTTCCCAAAGGCTCTGCCGCTCTGAAATCAGCCGTGTGAAAAAAGGGAAATAGGAGGTAACTCACAGATAACACCTTGGAGAATTACCCTGAAAACGAGCTGATGTTAGGGCGTTTCAAGCATTTGGAAAACTCCTATTTATCCTTTTTTGTTGAGTCAAACCCGAGTAAGTCTTTCATCAAATGTCGGTGGACAAAGAATCTCCGATAGATGGTTTCACACTGACTGGATTCACATTGACAAGATGAAACTCCTGTGTGTTTGGTCAATTATTTAGTGCATTTAATTAAAGATTGGTAAAGTCCCCAAATGACCCTAAAAGGTTCAAGACTTATTTGGGGAATTTTTACCGCAATCTCTTACGGTAGCTTTGGAAAACTAACTAGCTTTTTATTTGACATAAATCATCATTTGGGAATGTTTTTAACCTTTAACTGATGTTTCATTACACATGTCTTGAGACACAACTGGTCCTGACGTAATGTGAACCCAGTCACACAATTCTGGCCTCATTAAATGTCTTTAAAGAACTTCCACTTGTTCCACGACGATATTGGATTTAGCTTCACCTGTGGTGTTTGACAAATTATTTAATTGACTAAAAGCGTCCGTATGTTCCTCCGTCTAAATAATGTTTTTATCTCGTTTTTTTCTTGTCTGCTGTCCTTCCTGTTTGCATGAGGTTTCCGTCGGAGGAGTGGAAGGAAGCAGAGGAGAGACTGGTCTTTAAAATCCCTTAATATTATGATGATAACGATGCTAATTATTAGAAATACTAAATTATTAGTGAGTGTGTATGTGTGGATGTATGTGTGTGACCTAACTAAACCAGCCTGTTCTAAAAGTGTGTGAAGATATACTGAATAAAAACTGTCAAATCTACTAAAAGTCTGTTTTCACTGGTGCTAATAATTACAACACAACTGGAGATTAATCATTATGTATTTATTTAAACATTATTAATGTCAAGTTACACTCAAAAAACAAAACGGAAGCTAATCATAAAAACGTAATATGTATATGGCTTAAATCTAACTTACATTTTGTTTCAAATTACAAGTGAATCGTTTAAACTAGCTTAGCATTAGCCTAGAATTAGCTTATCTTTTGGGCAAGATGTTTTAATTTTTGGTGATTATTAAATTGTTATAAGTAGAGGTTACTCTCCAGACATTTCGCTCTTTCTATCGTTCCGTTAAACTCTTAATAGATAACATTTGGTAGAAAAAAATCAAGCTAACTTTCTCTAATTTTACGGTAAATATGTTGAAAATCAATGTCGACCAATAACATGTCCTAATCTGAAAATGTAACTTTTTGAATAAATGGAGTCATAATAAAACCAAATGTGCCGTTTTCATGACCTATTACAAGTTATATTTGATTATAATCAGAATAATAAAGGAGTATTAGTGTGCATATTAACACAGTCATAGTTTAAAGTACATTTTCATGTCAGCATTTAAACGTTAAATCATGTAAAATTTGATCTTAATCGCAAAATTATAGTTTTACGATAGTAAACTCCGCCCCCTTTTCACTAAGCCCCGCCCTCCCACCCCTCCCTGGGAGTAACCACGACCTTATAAGGCAGCGGCTGCAGGACAACGCCCAGTCGCCCCTGCAGGTTGGGCGGGGAAGCCCCGTCCGGCAGCTTGAAGCTCATTCGCTGGAGCAGAGAAGACAGGAAGAGGAACAGCTCCAGCCTGGCCAGTGATTCGCCTACGCAGACTCGAGGCCCCGCCCCAAACGGCATGAAGCAGGGGGGCGTCACCCGGTGGCCCCGGTCGTCACGGAAACGGTCTGGAAAGGCGGGAAAACGAAGGTGAGGAAAAAGGTGTGTTCAGGTGCATTTTGTTAAGTAGGATTTTTCCGATTAGTTAGTTGTGTTTTACCTGGGTTAAAGAGGTCCGGTGTGTCCCAGTGTTCGGGGTCGTGGTGAATCGCCCACATGTTCACCAAAACTCGAGTCCCACGACGGACCGGGTGACCTCCAATACTACGAGAGAGAGAGTTTTAAACATTTTTGCAGTTTATAGGTATTTCCATTATTGTGAAAACTGTCAGTTATTTCCTGACAAATGGTCACAAAAAATTGTTCTTCTGAGAAACTCATGAAAAGTTGACTGTAGTTAAAGAAGTTCAAGAGACAACCAAGCGGCGGTAAAATGCTTAAAGAATACATTTTAAAAGTCTGAAAAAAAGTGAGAAAAAGTGAAACATTTAGATTATTCTGTGCAAAATGTGCGGTACTTGGGGTGTAGTATTTAAGGTGTAGTATTTAAGGTGTAGTATTTAAGGCGCTGTATTTAAGGCGCTGTATTTAAGGCGCTGTATTTAAGGTGTAGTATTTAAGGCGCTGTATTTAAGGCGCAGTATTTAAGGCGCTGTATTCAAGGCGCTGTATTCAAGGCGCTGTATTTAAGGTGTAGTATTTAAGGTGCTGTATTTAAGGTGCAGTATTTAAGGCGCTGTATTCAAGGCGCTGTATTCAAGGCGCTGTATTTAAGGCGCTGTATTTAAGGCGCAGTATTTAAGGCGCTGTATTCAAGGCGCTGTATTCAAGGCGCTGTATTTAAGGTGTAGTATTTAAGGTGCTGTATTTAAGGTGTAGTATTCAAGGCGCAGTATTTAAGGCGCTGTATTTAAGGCGCAAGGCGCTGTATTCAAGGCGCTGTATTCAAGGCGCTGTATTTAAGGTGTAGTATTTAAGGCGCTGTATTTAAGGCGCTGTATTCAAGGCGCTGTATTCAAGGCGCTGTATTTAAGGTGCAGTATTTAAGGTGCTGTATTTAAGGTGCTGTATTCAAGGCGCTGTATTCAAGGCGCTGTATTCAAGGTGTAGTATTTAAGGCGCTGTATTTAAGGCGCAGTATTTAAGGCGCTGTATTTAAGGCGCAGTATTTAAGGTGCTGTATTTAAGGTGCTGTATTCAAGGCGCTGTATTCAAGGCGCTGTATTCAAGGCGCTGTATTTAAGGTGTAGTATTTAAGGTGCAGTATTTAAGGTGCTGTATTTAAGGTGCTGTATTTAAGGTGCTGTATTTAAGGTGCTGTATTCAAGGCGCTGTATTCAAGGCGCTGTATTTAAGGTGCAGTATTTAAGGTGCTGTATTTAAGGTGCTGTATTCAAGGCGCTGTATTCAAGGCGCTGTATTCAAGGTGTAGTATTTAAGGCGCTGTATTTAAGGCGCAGTATTTAAGGCGCTGTATTTAAGGCGCAGTATTTAAGGTGCTGTATTTAAGGTGCTGTATTCAAGGCGCTGTATTCAAGGCGCTGTATTTAAGGCGCTGTATTTAAGGCGCAGTATTTAAGGCGCAGTATTTAAGGCGCTGTATTTAAGGCGCTGTATTCAAGGCGCTGTATTCAAGGCGCTGTATTCAAGGCGCTGTATTCAAGGTGTAGTATTCAAGGCGCAGTATTTAAGGCGCAGTATTTAAGGTGCTGTATTTAAGGTGCTGTATTTAAGGCGCTGTATTTAAGGTGTAGTATTTACCTGCTGTCCGTCATGGCGGTGTGCGGGATCAGCACTGGACTGACCGGTCTGATCCTCATGCCCTCGTTGATCACACACTCCAGGTACGGCAGCCGGACTCGGTCCGACACACACACCGGACGCTCGCCCAGCTGTTCGTCCAGCTCCGCTTGTACCCTGCGCTGCACCTGCACCACAAGTACCTTTACTACACCGAGAATACACACACACTACACCGAGAATACACGCACACTACACTGAGAATACACACACACTACACTGAGAATACACACACACTACACTGAGAATACACACACACTACTCTGAGAATACACACACACTACACTGAGAATACACACACACTACTCTGAGAATACACACACACTACACTGAGAATACACACACACTACACCGAGAATACACACACACTACACCGAGAATACACACACACTACACTGAGAATACACACACACTACACTGAGAATACACACACACTACTCTGAGAATACACACACACTACACTGAGAATACACACACACTACACCGAGAATACACACACACTACACCGAGAATACACACACACTACTCTGAGAATACACACACACTACACTGAGAATACACACACACTACACCGAGAATACACACACACTACACTGAGAATACACACACACTACACCGAGAATACACACAGTTCAGAGTACTGCACTCTCTGACCTGGGGGTGGTGCAGTAGAAAGGCCAGGATCCACAGCAGCGTGGTGGATGTGGTTTCCACGCCGGCCCCAAACGCCTCGGCTGCCGTCATCAGGACGTGATCGTCTGTGATGCCCCCCCCCTCATGATGCCCCTCCCCCTCCTGATGCCCCGCCCCCTGACCCTGCAGCAAGGCATCCAGAAGGTCCCGGGGGGGGGCCGTCACTCAGGGACGCCTGCAGGAGAGTTATTACAATACAGGATTTCATTTAGGTGTTTGCAGATACAGTACACGCACGCGTTTGCACGTACACAAGCTATACATAAAGAATTAACAGGATAACAACTATTTTAAAAAATCAGTTTAAATGGAAGCAGCTGCAGGGACAGGAAGTGCATATAGCTGTTGGGTCTGCTGATTTGACCCTTTAGAAAACATTAACCCTATATTAAATATATTTCAACATTACTCCATACATTCTTTTATAAACTGTATCATCATCATCGTCACCTTGTGCTCGTCCAGCTTGCGGGACAGCAGCCGGTCTCTGACGGCGATGCAGTCCTTCAGCTTCCTGAGACACCTGTTGGGAAACACCTGAGCACCAACGTGTGTTTGAAGTAATGAAGTTAGAATGTGATTCAAAGGTCGGGACGTTTTAAGTAACAATATTTTAAATTAAAATATTTGTTGAGGGATTTTTAGAGACTTCAGGCACCTTGATCCAGGGGTAGATGTCGAGCAGCCCCCCCCCGGCGATGGTCTCCACGATGCCGTCGTTGTACCGCATCACTTCCTGCAGCTCGGCGTCGCCGTGACAATACGTTGAGCTGAACACCAGCGTGCACACCACGTTAGTGACAGCTCTCGTTATCGCGGGCGACGGGTCGAAGCCCCGCCCCCCTCCTGACAACAGCTCCAAACACAGGTCGTCCACCGAGGACCGGACTAAAGGAAACACATCATAAATATATATAAAAACATTATTATTACATCCAGCTGGAGGAAGAGATTACACTTTAAGGTTTATCCATCTTTAAAGGAACCAGAGCAAAAGACTCGAGACCGTTACGAGTGAAACAAGGAAGGAAGATAATGTTCCTGTCACCCACTAACACGTGTTCACAGATCATTCAAAACATCTTCACATCTGTTCTACAATAATACCAAATATACAGGAGTAGTATCGTATTATTTTTCATGCATTATTCTCAATGCAGTATTATGGTCTGTCCTGTATGAATGCTGTTCTGTACCGATGTCCTGCAGGCGTCCGCCGCCCTCCCCGAACAGAGTGAAGGAGTCGTGGACGAGGCGGCGGTGCATCTTCCAGAGAGGAGAGAAGTCTGAGAAGGCGATGTCCTTCCCCCCCCCGAGTCAACAGGTCCGTGGTCACCTGCGAGGGAATAAAGATGTGTTTAATACAAGTGTCATTTATTCAGTATATTGTTTGAAGATTATTATCATCTGATATTTGGGAAGTGTGTTACATTAGAAATGGCAGAAAGTCTTGTTGCAATTTCCAGATATTGAAAGAGGCCCCTGGAGTTTCTCTGGTAATGAGATCACCATCAAGGGGAAGGAGGTAGAGGTGGTGAGCAGCTACAAGTTCCTGGGAGTGCAGCTGAACAATAAACTGGACTGGACAGACAACACTGATGCTCTCCTCAGGAAGGGACAGAGCAAGCTGTTCTTCCTGAGGAGGCTCAGGTCCTTCAACGTATGCACGAGGCTGCTGCAGACGTTCTACCAGTCTGTGGTGGCCAGTGTGCTGTTCTTTGCCGTGGCGTGCTGGGGTGGAAACACACACGCTAGGGACACTGTCAGGCTGAACAAGCTGGTAAGGAAGGCTAGCTCTGTAGTCGGAGTAAAGCTGGACAATCTGGAGGAGGTGGCGGAGGGGAGGACGAGGAAGAAGCTCGACAGCATCCTAGAGAACCCCTCCCACCCACTCCATGCAGAGCTAGTGAAGATGAGGAGCACGTTCAGCCACAGACTCATCCCTCCACAACAACGCACCAAGCGCCTCGGACAGTCCTTTGTGCCTGTAGCCATCAGGCTGCACAACAAGGGGTTAAATATGAAAAATAAATCAAATTAAATCACTGGTCATAAATATACACCGTCTCCACAACCCATGTTAACTTGTCACTTTAACTTATTCCGCACTTTAGAATTTAGATGATGACAAAATATGTATATATGCTGACAGTTATTTTACTCTTATTTTTATTCATCTTCTATTTTCATAGTCTTTTATTATTACTATCATTATTTCCTTGATTTTATGTTATTTATTATTTATTTTAGATTGTATTGATCTGTGTGAATCTTTGCTGTACTGTTTTTTTTTCACGCTTACCCTGTTGCTGCTTTGTACAACTGAATTTCCTCTCGGGGATTAATAAAGGTTCATCTTATCTTATCTTATCTTAATGATCAATAGTAGCAGTTAAGTGAATACTGTTCAAACAATACCTGTGTTTGTGTTTTGTATTGATTTCTCTGTTTTATCCTTTCATAAATGTGAGGACTAAACTTGCTTCGAACATTGTGGGGTGGTTGGTGTAAACAGGTTTTATTACTCTGGGGGAGGGGAGCAGAGAGGGAAGTCGGAAGAATGTGTGTGTGTGAAAGCAACAGAATGAGACAGCGAACACCAGATGTGGTTGTTTTGCTTCAAACCAAGGGACTGTTTCCGGATCATCTCTGCTGGCACGCGCTGATTCGCTAAGAGAAGCCATCTTTTTTGCATCTCCCAATGAGAAACTGACCACAGCTCCTCCTGGTTTATTTTCTGCATGTAAGCCTATTCTGGCTTTTAGTTCTTTCTCTTTTACTCCTGCCGACAAGATGAAAGGTTCTCCCGGCAGTTAGGACCAGAGCAGGGAGTGGGGCCCGAGTCCACTCCTTTGAAAGTGTAATGTATTATTACCGTTTATCATTAAAACAGATTATTGTTTAACCCTCATCCTGGCTGTTTTGAGTTTTCCCTCCTGTTATGATTGTATCCAGCTCGCCAAACGACATGCAGAGGCAAGGTGGGTTCTAAAAACCTGCCTAACACAACATGTTCTATATTTCTGGGGTCTTTTTTCTGTATTTATTTCCAGTATTTATTCTTTATTTTTCCTGTTTTTCTCCAGTTTTTTTTCTGTAGCAAGGACATGTTTTAGAAATAAAAGAATTTGAGAAAACGTTGGTCTTCCTGTGAAAGTTAGGACAGTATTAGTAAAGTTGACCTTTCTAAGAAGTTATGGCTTTTTTGAGAAATAAATTGGATATTTGTACAAAATTAGGACTTTTTAAAGAGACTTCGAATAGTTTTATAATTAAATTGAGCACTTCTTATGAAGCCCCCCCCCTCACCATGAAGGGTCTCCCAGCGAACTCCCTCCCGCGCTGCAGCAGGACCTCTCTGGCCTCCTGGTGCCGGTTCAAGACCACCGAGAGGTGAGGGCCGAGGAGCAGCGAGAACACGGGGCCGTACCTCAGGGAGAGAAGGAGGAAAGCTCAGAGGACACACTGAAATAATGCAGAACTCTTTTTGAGAAAGTACAGAAATAATACACAAGATATATATATATATATAAACAGAAAATAAATGAAAGAAGAAATTAAATAAAACAGGAAAATACAGAAACAACACAGACGATATACATATATATATTGTTGGGGAGATATTTCCCAAGGCCCGTAACTGTGACCCAGTTGATCAGTTCATACTGACCTGAGGAACCAGGGCCAGGGTGGCGACCCCAGACGGCAACAGCGAGGAGTTTGACATCCTGGCTGGGGTAATGCAAGGGGACACCCTGGCCCCCGTCCTCTTCATCATGGTCTTGGATTACGCGCTCAGGAAGGCCATCAGTGGACGAGAGCAGGATCTCGGCTTCACTCTAACACCAAGGAGGTCGAGACGACACCCCACAGTAGTCCTGACAGACCTGGACTATGCGGACGACATCAGCCTGCTCTCCGACAGCGTGGAGCAAGCACAGGAACTCCTGAACAGAGTGGAGTCAGAGTGTGCCAAGGTTGGCCTGAGGCTAAACGCTAAGAAACCTGAGGTTATCACCTAGAACATCTTACCGGAACATCCACCTCTGACAGCAACAGAAGGCACTGTGCGTAAAGAAGTCAAGGAATTCAAGTACTTGGGCTCATGGGTCAACTCAACCGAGCAAGATCTTAAGGTGAGGAAGGCACTTGCAAGGAGGGCCCTGAACGGCATGGCCAGTGTGAAGCTCCAACCTCCCCCGTCGAATCAAACTCAGCTTCTTCTATGCAACGGTAGAGTCTGTTCTCCTCTATGGCAGTGACCCTGAAGCCAACCCTGCAGAAGTCCCGCACAAACATACGTGGACGTACTCAAGAACGACGCAGGAGCACAAAGTACCGATGAACTGGCCAGATGTATGGAGAACCGGGACGACTGGACGCCACGATGGAGGGTCTGAGGACGACCTAGAGAGACCTGACTGAGCTCAGGCACCTGCACCTTGGCTGCTGTGCTCTCAGTGCTCTGTCTCCCTGATCCTGCCTGATCAGCTGATAGAGGTGTTATGGTTCTATGTTCCTGCCTGATCAGCTGATAGAGGTGTTATGGTTCTATGTTCCTGCCTGGTGGATCAGCTGATAGAGGTGTTATGGTTCTATGTTCCTGCCTGTTGGATCAGCTGATAGAGGTGTTATGGTTCTATGTTCCTGCCTGTTGGATCAGCTGATAGAGGTGTTATGGTTCTATGTTCCTGCCTGTTGGATCAGCTGATAGAGGGGTTATGGTTCTATGTTCCTGCCTGTTGGATCAGCTGATAGAGGTGTTATGGTTCTATGTTCCTGCCTGTTGGATCAGCTGATAGAGGGGTTATGGTTCTATGTTCCTGCCTGGTGGATCAGCTGATAGAGGGGTTATGGTTCTATGTTCCTGCCTGTTGGATCAGCTGATAGAGGTGTTATGGTTCTATGTTCCTGCCTGTTGGATCAGCTGATAGAGGTGTTATGGTTCTATGTTCCTGCCTGTTGGATCAGCTGATAGAGGTGTTATGGTTCTATGTTCCTGCCTGTTGGATCAGCTGATAGAGGTGTTATGGTTCTATGTTCCTGCCTGTTGGATCAGCTGATAGAGGTGTTATGGTTCTATGTTCCTGCCTGTTGGCCGAAGCTCCAAATTAACCGTCAGTGCTTGCCATCAAAGCTCCAGCTCTCCTCGTGTCTCTGAGTCCTGGCTCCATCAAGGCTCCAGCTCTCCTCGTGTCTCTGAGTCCTGACTCCATCAGAGCTCCAGCTCTCCTCGTGTCTCTGAGTCCTGACTCCATCAAAGCTCCAGCTCTCCTCGTGTCTCTGAGTCCTGACTCCATCAGAGCTCCAGCTCTCCTCGTGTCTCTGAGTCCTGACTCCATCAGAGCTCCAGCTCTCCTCGTGTCTCTGAGTCCTGACTCCATCAGAGCTCCAGCTCTCCTCGTGTCTCTCTGAGTCCTGACTCCATCAAAGCTCCAGCTCTCCTCGTGTCTCTCTGAGTCCTGACTCCATCAGAGCTCCAGCTCTCCTCGTGTCTCTCTGAGTCCTGACTCCATCAAAGCTCCAGCTCTCCTCGTGTCTCTCTGAGTCCTGGCTCCATCAAGGCTCCAGCTCTCCTCGTGTCTCTCTGAGTCCTGACTCCATCAAAGCTCCAGCTCTCCTCGTGTCTCTCTGAGTCCTGGCTCCATCAAGGCTCCAGCTCTCCTCGTGTCTCTCTGAGTCCTGACTCCATCAGAGCTCCAGCTCTCCTCGTGTCTCTGAGTCCTGACTCCATCAGAGCTCCAGCTCTCCTCGTGTCTCTCTGAGTCCTGACTCCATCAAAGCTCCAGCTCTCCTCGTGTCTCTGAGTCCTGACTCCATCAGAGCTCCAGCTCTCCTCGTGTCTCTCTGAGTCCTGACTCCATCAAAGCTCCAGCTCTCCTCGTGTCTCTCTGAGTCCTGACTCCATCAGAGCTCCAGCTCTCCTCGTGTCTCTGAGTCCTGACTCCATCAGAGCTCCAGCTCTCCTCGTGTCTCTCTGAGTCCTGACTCCATCAAAGCTCCAGCTCTCCTTGTGTCTCTCTGAGTCCTGACTCCATCAGAGCTCCAGCTCTCCTCGTGTCTCTCTGAGTCCTGACTCCATCAGAGCTCCAGCTCTCCTCGTGTCTCTCTGAGTCCTGGCTCCATCAAGGCTCCAGC